>CABFPE010000776.1:263283-294999 GCA_900660155.1 Hofstenia miamia
CTGTTGCGAAACTGGCATGTTTAGGACTCTTTAGGGGCGACGGGGCTTGGGATCCAGCAGAGGACGCATGCATGCAAACAGAAAACATCTGCCATTGGGAGAAAACAGCAACGGATACAACTATCTCAGAATTGATTAGATTCGAATTACAAATAGACTATTGGGCGCAGATATACAGAATAATGGTGGACCCATGCATTGTGATCGATCTATATAAGCAGACAAAATAATTACTTGCACTATTCTACATTAGAATTGCTACTAAATAAATAGTGATAAATAACCAGAATGAGTATTAATAATAGATCTTTCTATTTCATTTTTTAATTAAATATTTAATAGCATGTATTTTTCATGGCAATATGCTTGAACTTGAGTATGTTTATAAATCTCAACATAAAGGTTATAATTATTACCAACAAATAATACCTGCACAGATAATAATAATTACTTGACCTATTTCATATTAAAAGTGCTACTAAATATTCGTATTACAAAACCTTAAACTAAAACCTTAATTTCTTAATTTTTTCATGGACCTAAATTTAAACCCAACTACTAAATTGCTGTTTCCTAGTCATAAGTCCTTAAGAATAAGACTATAATCAAACTTTTTCATAATTTTATAGGAAAATGTCCTAACCCAAATCAAAATGGACTTTTCCTAGTCGAATACATAACTTCAACCCCTAACCCTATTATATATCAGTGGCATGTTTAAATATAATTGTGATGAAAACCTATTTTTAAAAATCCTGTTAATAAAACTGACTGCCAATTATTGTCTTTATATTTGATAGGTTCTAAAATGATTTCATTCTGTGTAGAATCTTTTTTTGACCATATTAAGGGCGTTGCTTTTGATTTTCATATAGTGTTTTAAATACCATTAGAAGCAATGAGTTTTGTCGACCTTAAGCGCCTTTTTTGTGTTTGTGAGAGCCACAGTTTTGTGGCTGCATGCTTTTGACTATTTGATTTGTTATATTTGGATGCTAGTAACCTGTTTTGAAATGGAGCATACAGAATGTTTTATTTGGTTTAGAGGGCATATGCTGTAGATTTCCCATATTTGCGTTTTTACAAATACAGTATTAGGCTAATTTTTTACCAACTAGTGAATATAAACAGAATTGAATTAATGCATTATTTGTATCAGCATCTGAACATTTAAGTTGACCAATTTTTTGGGTGTGTGTGTAATGATTCAATTTCAACACTGATGTTAAGGCTAATGTCTAACTAATAGCACTTATAAATTGGGGCAGGGCCCATGCCCATTCCTGGTCCATAGCACATCAGTTTTGTCAGTGACTGTATCCTAAGCCTGGTATGCCCATTGCTAAATGTTTCTTACCTGGAATAGATTAACAGTCATAACACCTATCAAGGTCAAAAACCAAATTAAATACTTAATTTTACCAAGAAAAATTAATGTTTAGTGTAGAACCCAGGCTGAAATGTGCTCCTGACAGCACCTATTTAGTACACAGTCTTTGCAGATTCCCATATGTGAGGTAATGTCAACCTCTTTAATACTTTAGAATAGAATTAACTAACATTGTATTTCAACAAGGCATAACAATTAATAACTACTGTTTAGGTAGCTCCAAGAGCTGCCAGTTCAATGAGGTGGGCATCTGCGTGAAGCCAAATTCATTCACCAAGGATACATCCGCTGCTCCTTTTCCATGTTCCAGCAACTCAGCTCAAGCTCACAAGGGCAATTTTTATTATGTGCGCCCCAACTATCAGTGCTAAATAAAACCAGTCACTGTTCAACTTATTCCACACGCTCAATTGTGTTTAAATAGTAACCATAATAAGTAACAATGCATTGACACTAGCTGCTATACAAACAATTTAAAACTATGTAATAACTAAGAGCAGCTTCCTAGCCTACATTTAATATTATTAAAATAGCAACAAGGCATGCCACTAGCTGCGACAAAATAAAAATTAACTTTACAAACTAATAACTAAAGCAGCTTCCTAACATACATTTAATATTATTAAAATAGCAACAAGGCAGGCCACTAGCTGGACAAAATAAAAATTAACTTTACAAACTAATAACTAAAGCAGCTTCCTAACATACATTTAAAAATATTTAAAAAGTAACGATATAATACAATATACAAAACGGTCAATATTGGTCAATTATATGTCTCCTAAGTTGAACAAATTTGTATCTAAAATAAGATAGGTAAGAAATCAACACACCTAGATTTGGCTGACCAGCCTATTTCGAATTTGTTGCTACATGCAAATTGAACTATTACTATCCAGCTAAGCATGATTGAAAAACACCATATTCTTAATCCTAACTTAAATGCGGTTATTGATCAAAGGCTTATACTGTAACTAATCCCCTTGCAACAGCCTTGTGATCACTACACACATGAGATGTTTAGCTGCGCATTGTAATATAATCCAAACCAGATAAAATGAGTATGTAAAATTCCGAAGAATTTATTTTATCAACATAATGTTTTGCTTTGTGCATATTTATATCAATTCATTACAAACATATTTATTGGGAAAACATGTAAATGTCACTTATTCAGTTTCTGCAAGTCCACATAGAAGTTCTGCATGGCTAATGGTTGGTTATTAAAATATACTTGGAGCAATTTGTCCACTAGTGGTTTGTGAAAAAGTGTTAGCAGCAGATATTTGCTTAACAATGATTCAAATCACGTGAGGTGGCTAATTCTATTAAATGATAAATCAGAGTTTTATGTTTTTGAGTAACTGTTCGATCTTAGTTTCAACTTGTATTTGTCTTTGAATGGGATTATGCTACATTAGGTCCTGTCTCCAGCAGAAGTTCTACCAATTTATCAAAATTACTGACAACACATCAAACAGTGTGACATAATTTTAATGTTGTGTTGAAAACTGGAAATGAGGTTTTATTCATCATAAAGTAAACTACATTTATTTTATGACCTTTGTAAAATACATAAATTACATTTATTCAATTCAAATGCCTACACAGGGCTTGTGACAAAGTGACTAAAAGCAAAATGAAACAGTAATGATAATAACGTCTGTATTATAATAATGTTGTTTGTAATTAATTTTTTGTTGTAGAACTGCATAAATCTGTTTCATAACTTGTAAAATAAAAAATTTCCTGCTACATCAATATTAATTGGAAAAACTGTTGAGCCCTGTTCAGGCGCGTTATGTGCAAAGTTAGGGTTTGCTGCTCCATCAATAGATTTTGAACAATTTCTATTAGAATTAGTATTAAAGCTAATGATAAAATGTAACTAGTAAGAATTTGTTATGTTCATATTGTGAAAGATTAAAATTCTAGTTTAGAATGTACTAATAACTTTTCAATAATGATTGCTTTGTGTGTTGTCTATGGCTGGTACTGATGACATGGAGCGACTTAATTTCACAACATATGATTTTTGATTCAGCATTTATTATTAATAAATCATTAGAAAGTAACAGTGAAGTGAATCCCTCTGATTTTAAATAATGCAGTATATTTTATGAGGCTCAGTGTATTATTTTATTAGGCGTAGTAATTTTTTGTGAATCTACATAAAGGTTAGTTAGATATACTTAGATAAATGTACAGAATAATAGATATAAAATACCCATCCATCAATTGACCTAATACACTTTTAACAAATCGTTTCAATAATTAATATTTGCAAACAACAAAGTTTAGAGTCCGTATGCCCGTATTATAGAAACCCACATCCGTATCCTTGCTTATAATACACTAAAAATGTGCATGTAATTAATAAAAATTCGCTTTTAATTTTATTGACAGACATCATAATTTATCATGGTTTAGATTAAATTTTAAGTTTCTTACCTTGAACCCAAAATATTTGGATAGTATAAAATACTATAAACTCAGTGATTGATTAAAAACTTTCGATTTTACATTTCCATGTATAGCTTAATTAATAAGATATTCAAAAAATTATTCAAAAAATTATTTAAAATTCATATACAAAATCAAACTGAAATTAGTATTTAGCATCAGCGCTTTGAGAGTAAGTCACTTAATATCTAATTAAATTCAATCTTTAATATTCTCCAAAATTTTTGATTTCCTTCAGTTAAGACAACTGATGAATTCAAATGCTTGCAAATTGAGTAAAAGCAAAAATAATTCATGTCCATTTCAATAATTCGTGTAGTTTCATTTGTTTCAGTATTAAACAGCTGAAGAACGCCTGTGCTCACTGCAACAGCTAGGTGTTCTTCTAAAAAACAAACACCAAATGTAAAATAAGGTGTATCCAAAACCTTTCGGCAGGTTTGATTATGGAATGAAAAAATATAAACATTTCCTTCCATGCTAAACAGAACATCATCTAAATTGCTTGATACAGCCATATATTCAGCGAAAATGTTTGATTGAATTGATGATTTTTCATAAACTTCATTTATTGTGTCATACTTAAAAACGCAATTGCCAGCATAAAAGTAAACAAACTCTCTACATGGGGATGAGCAAGAAAGCAAGACATCATTCAAATTGCAGAAGGTTATGAACTTTTGTCTGAATCCTGAGAAATCATTTGAAATTTCAATCAACTTTTTTGAAGTACCATTTTGTAATATTACAAGAAGATTTCCAGAAGGCAGTAAATTTAAAATCTGGTTATTTGTGATTGTACCATTGTCAATAATAAATTCATGTATTGTGCCATTATTCAATAATTTCAAAAGAAATATCTTCCTGGGTTGTAGTATAGCATAAGCACATTGTTCAACGGCATCATAGATTATATCTTTAACTTCACAAACATCTTCATAAAGTACACTAGTTCTGTGATAATTGTCCCCTGTAATGTAGTGTGTTTTACGAACTTTATGAAGGCCAACAAAGCACTTAGAAATTAAACTATCGCATGCTGCATAAAAATTAGTAGGGTTAATTCTAGTGAATTTCTCATATGACGCAAAATTACAATTAATCTTCCTGCAAAAGATTCCTCTGAAGATGTCATATATTTTAAAGTTTCTTACATTGCAGACTACTATAAATTGGCTATTTAAAAAAATTGCCGAAGTGAAACATTCAGAATAGCCAGTATCAAACATCACGTGAAATATTTTATCAGGTGATATTTTTTTTGAAGATATAGGTAAATAATTAGGGTCGCTTGGCCTCAAATCAAATATTACGTCAAATATTGTGGATCTATCCCGAAAAGAAATCACTTGAAATGTATCGTCATTGCCAAGAAGAACATACTCATATAGTTCATTGTCACTTGCTGCCATGAAAGTAACTTTATAATTCAATTCAACATGGATGAACACAGTTTGGTTTGAAAGAGGATTGAGTTTATACATTAAATTGTCTTTAGTAAAAAAGTATATAAAATCTTGGGTAAAGTTTGAACAAATTATGTTAACTTTGTCAATTTCGCAAAATGATATGTTGAATTTTTCAACATTCAATAAATCTTTTGAAACTGCAAGTAAAGTGTTATCAACTCTCGACTTTAATTGTATCAACACTCTATCACTTGAGATTAATGCACAGCCACGACAAGCATATCCAGAATTATATTCAGATAGGTTAATACTGTTTTCCAAATTGCCACTTTTATTTATTTTTGAAATTTTCCAAATTTTCTTGTAGCAATGCACAGCGTAGAGCAAATCTTTTTTATAATCATATAAAATTTCTGCTAAATTCGAAGTAATGTAAAGGCTAGTACTTTCTATGCTTTCATTTAATGAAAAGTTCGCCGATGCATGGTAATCAAATACAACTACATAAAGAATGAATTCATTTTGTAAGTAATCATTGGAATATGCTTGAATAAATGAATCACAAAATTCTGACAAATTCCCTACAGCCTTTGAATTAGCAAACTGTATTCCTAGATGAACCATATAAAGAGTTATTAATGAAGCACATTTAATAGCAATTGCATCGTCAAATACAAAGCACATACTTGTGGATGTTTCTATGCAGATATTATTGAGGAAAACCAGTTTTTATTATCGCCTGTTATAAGATGCACAAACATATAACATATATCATGCACCAAAACACACTAGGGTATTGAATGTAGGAAATACCACTTTCAAGAAAAACATTCCAATTTTTTATTGAAATTTCTCATTGACATATATTTTTTTAAAAAATGGTTTTTTTACATAAGGTATGCAGGTTTATTCAAATACAATAACTTCAGTAGGCAATATTGTTAATTAATATGGTACTTCAATTCATATTTTGAATTTAACTATTCTTTAATTGTTGCTTATGATAAAGGACAGGGACATACCTTTTGAAGATTATGGAATTCTTTTAAATATTTTGCCCAATACTTCTTGTTCACTTGACTATTCTTACACTTACTTTTTACTAAATGTTCACAATATATATATATATATATATATATATAACTATATATATATATATATACAACAGCATTACTTGCATTACTAACCTCTTTATTTTAACTATTCTGCATTAACAGAAACATTGTGATGAAAATNTATATATATATATAATTATATATATATATATATATATATACACAACAGCATTACTTGCATTACTAACCTCTTTATTTTAACTATTCTGCATTAACAGAAACATTGTGATGAAAATCTCTTAATTATAAAGCCAGTAAATCATTTTAAGTTAGATATATTTGCTTGTATGTGATATTTGAACAATGAAGAATACCTGTGTTTTTCTTTAAAGGCATTACTAAGCTCTTTGTTTTTACTTGTCATCATATGTGGAAGCATTGCAATAAAAATGTCTTGCTTTCAGATTTACTCAATGCCAGTAGGTCATTGAAGTTAGATCTATTTGTTTCTATATGATGCTGCAACAATGAAGAATATTTATTCCTCCTTTTTCTTAATCATTGTCTACTTCTTCTGCTTAGTTTGACTGATCCAGATGATGGAGGAATGCTACGTCCAAGGGATATGATTATGTTTGCAACCATTTTCTCAGGATTTAATTGTTTTTAAGAAGTCTTTTGTATTAATTCTGCTCCAAATTCATAATTGACATATTTCGTCATGATCATCATACCACAAAAGATTTGGAAATCTTTTATCAATTCAACTGTTTTTTCCATGTTTATCATTGTCAGCCAATATGACTTGTCAAACTTTTTAAATGTTGTGGTTAAAATGAAAAGAAAAAATGCATTTTTATGAAATTGCTTTTACTTTTGTATATCAGCACAGCAGTTGGAAGATGCTCAATGGCAAGCAAAACAATTATATTATTAGGTTTAGCCATGCTTATTCACTCCAATGAACATAATTTGTATATACATCAACTAATGTATTAATACTTATATAGCACATCCTACCAGGCCCAATGTCAAGTTATCCAAATCTGATATTTTGGTTCTCTGTCAATTTGGCAAGAAGGGATCTATTTCTTCTAAACTGCTCTGTGAATTAGTAATATTTCTCTGTTAACTTTTATTAGCAGATGTATTAACAGTCACTATTTAGGTGAGGTCTCTCCGCAGTTATCCTGTTCATTGTACACCTAACCTAGATACATTTTATGATCAGGGGCGAAGAACATTCAATCATTCCCATCATGGGATCCTGACGACTACTCAGCTAGACATTTGGATTAGTTAATCAAACCAGATTCAAGGGCAAAATAATCTTTCAAAAGAATATACTTCAACAACTTTACAATTTTTCTTCTCTATTTATACTTTCAATTAAAATATGTACCTGTTGATTTGAATTTTGAATTGCTAAGGCACTTCTGCCTAGTTTGCTAAAAGTAATGAGGAGCAATTTCTCCTTCAGATTTTTATCAAATTAATTTGTCGGCAAGTACTTGCTCGTACATTTTTATATTTGATTTATAAATCTTAGTTAGCAGATTTTATCACCTAATTGGCTAAATTGAGTTTAATCATCTTCTTTCTTTCCTTTTCTTTGGTCTTGGTTTTCAGCAGCTTACATGATGTATTATGCTAAACTTATAAATTAGGACTTTTACTTCTGCTGCTCATCTGAATAATTAAAAATCATACCCACCTGTAACTTAAATGAGATTAAAATATTTACTTGATGCCCCTAGTTTTTATACTGATGTCTGAACATAGTTCAAGCCCAGCAATGCACTACCAAAATATATGTTCATTCAAGCGTAGGTTTTAAAATACTTTCACTCTAAGATTAAAGAAAGGCATTAAAATTAAAACTATTTGTATATTTAGAAACAATACAGAAAAAGTATACCTTAATGTTTAAAAAAACCTCTGGTTGCAATACACATCATAACCATTTTTATTAAAAAAATTATTTAAAATTTACATGTGAAAACAAATGTTATTTGGTTTATCAAATGAGCATTTCATATATCAATATTTTGAAAGCAAATCACTTATGCTTGGTAACAAATATGTTGTTAATATTGAAACAACATTGACCCTATGAAAATGCTCAAGATTTTTTGTTTTTGCTTGTAGATTGCAAAATCAGACATTTGCATTATTTTTGTTGCCATACTTTTTAATTTTTTTTCCTGTTTGATATATTTCATTACACACAATATTTTTGAAAACTATATTTTCTAAGAGTTATAATTTACAATAATTGCTGGTACAATTTCATGAAGCATCAGCTAACAATTTTTTACTTTAAGTATGAATTTTTTTTCTGTCTATGGTTTAGTCAAAAAACAGTTTTCAAAAAAGTTATGTTGAGCATAAAGTACATGATTATTTGCTATGGAATTTAAATTTTTCACACTACCTTGTATTAAGAACTGGCCTATGAATTCTAAGCAATACTGGAGAAAGATATATTGACTTTTTCTAAATGCAAAATTTTTAACATGCATCTAAATGAATTTTCAGCAAGTATGTATTGACAAGTCAACACATGTGATGATTAGTTCTTGAGTTCCATAAAGTATGAACTGTATCTTTTGACTTTGCATCCACCAACTCAAACTCCTTGTTACATCTCTTGCAAACACTGCAAATATTTAATTTTTGTATAATATGCAATGATTGATAATTTGATAGTTATTTTTGGCTTAATGTATTTGTGTGATGCATGATTAAGATTTTACCTACTTATATAATAGCTTGTTAAAAAAATTCTATATGGTTTTCCCCAAAGTATACCTTTAATGCTAGAAAATTCTTGCTTTTTAAATGTTTGTAGAATATTCTGTCCTTCAAATGCAATGATTACAACTTCACTTGCATGACTAATTGCAATTAAATCTGAATGATGGCTTGCACATATGTAATCAATTTGATCCTCACAAAAATGAGAGCAACAATCAAGTGATTTTTTAAAGCACTGCTTGGTTGACTGATAATATTTGAAAATGGAATTTCCATTTAAGTAAAAGAACAATGAATTTTTAGATGAACACATGAGTAATATATCATTCAAACACAGTTGTCTTTCAATTGTTGAAATGAAATCAGGTTCCCTAACAAATTGAAGATCTATATCAATGCTGATGAACTTTCTACTTTTAGGATTCTTTGAATACCCCATTAACAGAATTGTAGAATCCTCTAGCAATGACATAGATTTCCCACCCTCTTGGAGATTAAATGGAATATCTCGCATATTCATATCTATTTCTCCTCCCCCATTCATAAATTTAATCAAGTGGTATGTCCCATCTTTCTCTACAAAAGCAATAAAACAGTTTTCTCCAAAATTCCTTACTACATCAATGCAATGTCCATTAAATCGAAAACCATTTTCTAATTGTGGGAGAAATCTTTGATTTGAAATTTGGGGGATGTCAAAATGAGCATTGTAGCAGTTGGTGATGAGTGTGGTGTGGAATTTTTCATCTCTATAATACATTTGATTAGTGGTATTAGAAATTTTATCCTCAGGCCCATTCCAATTATTGTTAGATGGGTTAAAACTATAAAATTCAACTGAATTATTTGAGCATGCTACCAAACGTTTAGTATGTGCATATTTGATAAAGTAAATTCCAGCATAGCATTTTTCATATCCTACATGATTCAAAATATCACCATGCTCTATTGAACAAATATAAACTCCTTTTAAAAACATCCCACTGAAAGCAATGATATTATGATTGCTTATGTCCATAAAATCTGCTGTATCAGGTAAGTTTACATGTGATTTTGTATATTCTTCTTTTTTGAAGTTATATTTAAAAACTCTTCCACCTTTAGTGTAAATGTAACATCCTCCACCTGGCTGGTTACGCCGTGTTTAATCACTGCTAAGGGATGCTTAGTAAACTGCGGGTGAGGTGTTACCCATTTGTTGATCCATCAAACTTCTCTTTCTTACTAACTAGTTACGTTAATTAAGTACTCAGGTAATAACCATCACTGTTTAGGTGACTGGGCAGTATGATGTTTCCTCTTCAGTTGTTCCATGGGCTCCTGCCCGAAGCCGATCTCCACAACACAGCTCCTCCTCTTCCGGAACGATGGTTGAGTCTACATCACCATCTCAGCTCAACTGGGATTAATTATGTATGCCCTACGTTAGCTCGGTGTGTGTACTCAAGTAAAGTTGTAACTGACTTAAGCTCAGAGTTGTAAAGTGTTTGTTGTTTTTATTTAATAAAGCAACCGGGCATTGACACTAACTGCATGTAATAATATAACTAACATAGCCATTACCGTAAAACTATCGGCTTAATTATACAGATAATAAACTTGCAGTTTCCTATACCTACATTTAATAGTATTACATGTGAGGTCATTTATCGAGTCAATTATAGTCGAGTCTCCTACATTTAAGAATATATAAATATCCCTAAGTGTCGACTATCCAGTCGTTTCAGGCATTGATTATTTCTTACATGTGTTGATCGGTAGTCAGACTAGGCAAGAATCGAAAAACTCCTAACCGTAACATAGGTGCACTTTCGTGACTGGCACAAAGACCCTAGAATCGATCCCGTGATGGATTCCAGCCACTACTAAACACAACTTGCCTAGCTGCACATTTAATTAAATAATCAAACCAGATAAAGTAGAAATGAAAATTAAATAAACTCCGAAGAATTTATTGTTCATCAAAATTATGGTTGAATCAAAGCTATTTATAAAATTTCTACAAAAAGTACCTGCCGATTTTAAAATTCAAATGATTCGTCTGCCAATATGGCTGTTCATACGTAAGCGTTAGTTTGCTCAATTTAATTTGTCAATTACCTCTTGATCGGCTAACAAGTTTCTTATTTTGACCAATATTAAATCTTAGTTGCATTTTACAAAAATAAACTAAAGTTCACTAACTAAATTTTTACAATTAATTTCAATTAATAATCATTCGACGTTATTCAGCTTTAGTTGCTTTTTTGGATGATGCTACATAAAAATATACATAAGTGTTATGGTCTTCAGATATGTGCTTGTAATATGATTTAATAACAGCAATTTCACTTTCATCACAAAAATCTATTTTCTTTAAACTAAATTCTTTTGAAAATATGTTGAAAAGAATTAATTTATCAGCAATACCATTCTGTGCATAATGCAAAAGAAGGAAATGTTTTTCATTAATTTGTGCCATGTAATTTCTGCAATATGTGTAACCACAGTTTTCCAACATTGTAATTTCCATCAAGACATCCAATTTTGGAAAATATTCTTTTAAGGAAGTTTGACTAGTTTCTCTCTCAATAATTAACAATATAAGTGTATTCTCACTAAATGGTAGAATGTCAAGTACAAGCATATCATCAGTGTTCTTTTCAATGCCGCAATCATCCTAAATTGCACCTTGAAACCCTTCAGTTCAATTCTCTTTTTGGAATATTCATAAATATCATAGAATGTATTAATATCTACAATAATGATGTTTTGCATAGCATTTTTAAATTTTTTCAAAACACTCATTTAAATTTATTTGTTCTTTGATGAGAAAATTATATTTACAGGCAAGATTGAAACACTAGAATATTATAGACTGAAAATATAATTCAAATTTATAAGCAAAAAACAGAAAATCTCTAGAGGTGAGCAATTTTACAATATAAATTTAACTAGTTGGAGAATAGTATAAACATTTTCAGGCATATTATTTACTAAAGAAAATTTATTTTAGTTGAACATTGCTTGAGAAAAATATGCACTTTATGCAACAGTTTGTTCAATAAAAAGGAAAAAATTTTACATACCAAAAAGGGAACTTATGTACATGAAAGTCTTTGTAAAGATTGGCCATTTCATAATCCTTCCTTAACATTTTTTAAAAATTGTTTATATTTATGAAATAGCACTTCTATGAGCTAATGATTTCCAACAACAATCATTATAAAACTTAATAGTCTAATTGCTTCATCACTTACATTAAATGGGATGTTTTCAAGATTAGTTTTTGTAGCTTGTGGGAAAAGGAAAAATTGTATCTTATATTAATCATGCACAGATAATCTCAATACATGAAACAAAAGAGAATATCACATCTTGATAGCCTCATAGCTATGAAATTTGTCTTGAAACTAGCAGAAACAAATTATTATTTTAAGAGTTGAAGAAGTAGATTTTCAGAAGTGCTGAAACTCATAGTAATCATTTTAAATACATATTTCTTCTGCCATAGGCATTTATTGTGTATTTTAGTGCCCTGAAATAATTGACCTTGAAAGGTAGAAAAATTATTACATATTATGAAAGGCTAAATTTTATTTGAATATAATTAATGCAATTATCAAAAAACAAAAATGTTTCAATGTGCAAAAATTATTTATAATAACAAATTTTTTTCTCACTTGGTTACACAAACAACTTGCTACTGGTACATTAACACTAAAATCACTAAACCAGTAATCTTAGACTGGTTTATGAAAATTAAACAATAAAGTCAGTTTAACTCTTTGAAACAAAAACATTGATTTTCCTATACTGGTTTTGAGTGAATGGCATAGATCTTTAAGGGAATAAAATGACTTGGTCCTTTTATGATAAATGGTGGCATCTGACAAGGAGCTTTTCTAATCTCATTTTGCAAATATTGCTGTAAATCTTGATGTTGTAATTACAGAAGGCCTTGCTTATTTGCATTGATCTTAATGTTTTTTTGCTAATTTGATATTTGTAACAGCTGTTTCATATGGGTAAACAAATTATGCAGATAAATGATTTCAATAACTAACTCTTTCCACTCTCACTTTGGAATACTTAATGCTTATATAGTAATATTGCTATAGCCAATGTATTCTTAGCATTTATGCTGTTTTGCTATTTTAAATAAAACTTTTGTTAAACCTTCCTTACCCTGCTCTTGTATTCCTTTCTTAGTCCTTTCTTTATTTCCTCATTAGCTTTTCTGTCAGTAACTCTATTAATCTTATGTACTTGTGCACCTTCTTGATCTACTCATTCTTAGCCCACTACTTTTCCTCAAGCCAACACCCTTTGAACACTCACTTCTGATTAGCTTCCCTATTGCACACTTTCTTAACTGGAACTCTAACTAAAATTATCTACTTGCCTTCTCCAATATTTTACTTGCTCCTGTAGCATCTTCCTTGAGCTTGTCCATTTATAGGTGACTTACTACTCTTACCTACATCCAATATCTGTCTTATTCAGCATTTCTGTGATTTTTGCTGCATTACCTAATAATTATTTTTTTCATGGATCTAAGATTAAAGATGCAAGCATAATCAAAAGAAATACTGAATCACAGCATTCTTTTACAAAAAAACTATATATATATATACATAATGTAATTGACATCAAATACATCAATAGAGATATTTCAGAATTATATTGATATTAAACAGCAGGAATAAATCCAAAACATAAATGAAAATTGCAAAATTCCCTCAACTTATAAAGTACAACTTGAGAAAATTTAACCCCATTCTGCCAGGCATTGTTTTCAAAGCCTATTTCAAATTTTTTGAAGAGAATTAAAATCTCTCAAAACCTAATGTTCATGTATTATTCAGATTTGAGTCAATCAAGGAAACAAAATCTTTTGCTGTTTTGTGATGTGTGCAAAGATATTTCAAACATGCACAAAGTTAGTGGTTGTGACACCTGGTTTGGGTAGAACTGAGTTGTGGATTAACATTGAAAAACAAAAAGAGACTATCTTTTCAGATTGAGTATAACATTAAGGGTTTCTGAACTATGTGGTATAGGATCATGAAAAAATTCAAAATCCCCAAGCTTCTACAATTTTGAAAGAGGAGTAAGGCATTGCAAATGTACCACAACTTACACTTATGCACTGACATATTCAATGCAATGTTTATAGTATATTTGTTATATTTAGCCTTAATATATTTTCCTTATTCAAATTCTAGCCAAAATATTTTATTATCATGTATGATTTTAATGCTATTATAAAAGAAGCTGTATTTCTAGCATAGACATGCCAAAATGCACTGATTTAATTAATACTGGTCAACATAGACTTTGCATTGAACTACTTGTCAATTAGTTAAATAATTCACATATATAGCTGTCATATATGTGCCTTATAAACATTAAAAATTTTAATACTCTTCTTATAAATTTTTACCTATTTTTGATTTCTTTGCTATTTTGTGATTATTTTTTTCTCCACAGGTTTACTATGACAAAAGTTTTCTTAAAATCCCAACATAATCCATTCAATTTTAAAAGCTACAAAGTGCTTGATATTAAAATTTAAGCTTTTTTTTTTATTACTGAATCTAGCATTAAACTGGCTTTGAAATGAACTGAAATCAATTCCTAACTTATGAAAATGTGATCAAGAAGCTATTATTTGGTAAAACAAAGTTAACCAATGAATGTGGTTGTGAAAGTCCTTCAATATCTGTCATTTTCAACCACTGACATTGCTGCAATATATCAGAAGGAGTCTATTCCCAATGTGAGTATCTAACAAATTGTTAAACAGCTGCAAGATTACCATCATAATTATCAAAATTTCATGCATTCATTTAAAACCTGTACTGGAAGTACAAATTGGCATTTTTTGGATGAAGAAAATGATTGTTTAATGTCTCAAGTTTTAAATGTGTCAACTTTTCAAATTGCAATTGTACAAGTGAGAAGCAAGTGTCACAATTAAAGCAGCCATTTTAGTCAGATCAAATTGGTCTTAGAAAAATTTTAATAGGCTGGGTTGATGTAAGAAAAATAAGTGAAATTTATAAAACAGAAAATAGAAAATGATACTTGCATTCTTAGCTCAACTAAGGCCATCAAACATCACAAAAATTGTTATAGCCAGTAAAGACTCAGATAAAGAATTTCTACTAATGAAATGAAAACAGATGATGAAATGCATCAACCACCTCCAACTTCTATGAAGAGAATTTGTTTACAAATGAGAGCAGACACACTGTATACACCTGAAAGTCACAATAAAAGAAGAAATTAGCTAAATGGAAGAATCTCCCATATTTTGCTGAAGCTTGCACTAGATTTGAAGTCTCAGACCATGGAGCTGCACTTTTTTCAACTTCTTTAATTGAAGAGATAGGACTGCTGCAACAGATTTTTTCAAATAATATCATTGACAATAAATAATTGTAACTAATTGTTATATCAAGTATTTCATGTGTGATTTTTACTTTGCTTTTTTTTGTAATACAAATTAAACTTTCTTTTAATAACTTTTACTTGCTGCAGGCACAAAGTTTATTGTGAAAAGGTGCTGTGACAATAAGATTGCTAAAGCTAACTAGTCTGTATTTTGATGGAAAAAGGATCTCTCTCTTTTAAACAAAGAGGAAGGAAACAAATTTTTCAAGAAAAAATTAACTTACATGGAATTGTAAAGCCCATAGAGGACAATGAGATTACCTTAGAATCATTAATTGCAATTGGGTGTGATGGTACTAATGTTAATACTGGAATAAAGCTAGTCTTAATTGTGTTGATGGGAGAATATTAGGGAAAGTGACCTCACTGGTTCATTTGAATGTTGCATGGAAATGAGCAACCATTGTGCCACCTGTTTTCTACTTTCAATGGAAAAAAATTCAAGATCACAATGCTTCATATGATCAATTAGTAAACTTCTTCAATGCTTTGAAATGAAACCCATACAAAAGTTTAATCCCATTGAAGGTCCTTTAGTAATTGTTGATAAAATAGATAAGAAATATCTTTTTGAAATTTAAGAAGCAGTATTAAGTGGCAGGTTTTCAGAAGACCTTGCAAGGCATCCACCTGGTAGTTTAAATCATGTGAGATGGTTCATGACTGCAAATGTTATATGTATGCCATTCAGAAATTTTTTAATGAATTTGGTAAATTTAATGATGATTTTTATGCCCCAATATGATTTGAAATAAAGGCAAACCCAAATGTTGTTTCTGGTACCAGGAATATATTCAAAGCAATTTCATTGGTAAAGCAACAAACTGAGGACGTACAAAGAATTGTTGCTCCAGTTCTGCAAAGGAATGCATATTTTTTTCATCCTGAAAACATTCTTCTTTCAATGCTGGAAAATGAAAATCCAATTATCAGAGAACTGACTTAGAAGAGAATAAAGAAAAGTTGTTCAATAAATCATCTGTAAAATTCAAGAATTCAAGATTCAAGAGCATAATTTTGAGTGCAAGACTTACAATTATATACTATCATGGCAATCAATAGTTTAAATGGAGTCACAACTATGTCTGATCCTCTGCTGGAAAGCTATATTTCAACCAAACATTTATTCAAAGTTGCCAAATACCCTATTAATTCTCAAGGTAGGACCATCGGGGTTGTAAGTGAAGCAAAATCTCAGGTGTGTGGCAAATAAACCAGGGAAGGGTATATTAAAACTTATCTTGCTTCAAGAGAACAAGTGTTGATATTTGAGTCAAAGAAAGATTATCTCTTACCTTGAGTTTATCATTAAAAAACTATATATTTTGTACATATAGTTAGCTAGTTTATATGAAAGTTTAATAAGATTAATAGAATTATTATATTTCTGTAAATTATGTGTTAAATTAACTCTTGCATATTTTTATTAACATGTTTCCTGTAAATATTTCACATATAATTACAGCTATCATTTAAAATTCCTAATAATGAACTAAACATTATTTTATTTTGAACCTATTTTAGCTATCCCTCTGTTTATAAGAATAACTGGAAAAATAAATTCAGTTATTTGCTTTCCTTAACACTCAAATTGTTACCTTTCTTTCATTTGCAACTGTGAAAATATAATTTAATCATTTTGTGAAACCTCTAGATATCATTGTACTGCAATGATCCAAAGACATGATTTAGAAAGTGGTAAATCAATAAAAACCTGTGGGGAAATGGTGGGAAAATCAAGATTGTTAAAAATAAAGAAACACTGGTATTTATTTATATTATCAAGCTTTGAGAAACATCTAAACATTAATAGATTAAGCTGGGTTTTCAGAAGACATTGGTAATGTTTTGAAATAAAATAAAGATGAGGGGAAACATTTTAAAATCTGAAAATAGGAAAAAAATATTTAAAATTAACAGTTTACAAGATGTGGAAATTTCAAAAGGTCTGGGGAACCTCTAAATATTGTCTGCTTTTCATGAAATATTTCATGTAGTGTTTTTTACCATTTAAATAATTTTGGTTTTTTGAGCCACCCTATTATATATATATAATCAGAACTTATTACAGTGCAACTCTTATTATATCAATACAAGGAGCCTTATTCCAATTCAAATTAACTATTTTGAAGTCTGAATCAAAGGATCTTTGAATGCTAAAACTCAAGTTATTATGACAAAGCTATCATTAAGCTTATTGTTTTGCATGAAGTTTCAATTTGTGTGAGATATAATCATTTTTTAAGAAACTTGAAGGGGCAATATTTTTAAGACTACTGCATGCTAATGCATTTAATTTGGAGGTAATGGAATTAATCAAAGTGTAAGTCCTAAACAAATATGTATATGTGCATTTGTACTATTATAGAGAATATGCATACCTTTGTTGTTGTTCCAGTTATGCCAGGAAGCATTTATGTAAAGTAAATGGTGATAAATAAACACTTGTGTAATCCAAAAATGCACGTATTATGCAGTCTTGAATAGTTTGTTATTTTATGTTTGATTGCCAAATTGCTACACACTAATTTAATACATGAAGTCTGTTAACAAATTTAACTCAATAAATAAAAACTTTTTACATAAACATTTCATATATGGATGTATATTAAAGTCTTTCTGTTGCTTGTAGAAAAACAATACAACTTGTTAATTAACATTGAAATTAAAATTGTTTCAATTAGGTCTGGAGGTGATGAACATGCTACCAACTAAGGATATTGTACAGCCTGCTAAACGGTTCAGCAATCACCCATGCATTGCAAATTTGTCATTTACTAAAAACTATATCAAAGAATTACAACATATTTGTATTTATTGCTTTTAAAGTAACATAATGTCAGCTGTGGTTGCTAGCCTGAATGTTGCTGGGTAGTTGTTTTTAGTTTTCCTGATGCTTTCCCAGAATGAGTTGGTGAGAACATATTTCAACAGTTTTTGTGTCATCCCTGGTGGTATTGTTTTTTGGGATGTTATGCATTCTATGTTGACTTTGATTTGGATGTTTGGTTGTAGCATTTGTCTTATTTCTGTTCTTGTGAATGCTTCCATGCATAGCAGTTTTATCATCAATTTAATTTCCTTTTCACAGACTTATCCATAGATTCTCGTTACTATGTTGTTTTTGTGTTCTTGCTTTATCATTATCTCTACTAGTAGGCACTTGTTGTCAGTGTCTATTCATGACATTTCACTGGGGCTTAAATTGCCCCATTTCACCAGGTTGATATTGCCTATCTCTCATTGGGTTTTAGGTGTGAGAGCAATGTTGGTTGATTGTAACAGCTCGTTTTCTCTGAGAATCTCTTCTTGTGACTTGCTGATTATCTTGATTACTTCTATGTGGCATGTTCTTATCTCTCTGATCACTGTTTCCCCAAAGGTCATTTTTGGAGTTCCTTCTCTGCTGCACAAATTTGTTCCTCTCTGGGGTTCAGCTGATCCAGTTCTATTCATTTTGCTTATTTGATGACTGAATGTTTGAATCATTCTGGCTGTAAATGCCATGCTAGTTCTATTTCCTCCACTCTCACTGTTAAATGTTTTCATAATTAGATGCTATATATTCTCAATCACTGGTATTAATTACATTATTTCACTGAAAGTGCCAATACTGTTTTCTCACACTAACTATGCTATAAATAATGGTGAATGAAATTTCTTTGCCTTCTCTATAGTAGATACTAGTTTTCAGAATTCTCTAACTTGGTTTGCACTATGGCTATGCTAACACTGATAATGCTAGAATATATATATATATATATATATATATATATATATATATATATAATTGACATTAAATGTGCTCAATTATAACGATTTATGACGTTCAATTACAAACATTGAAGAGAATTTGTCAGAATTTTTGTGATTAATATATTCAAGCTTACTTACAAAACAAATTTACTCTCTATCAATATAAAAATAATATACATTCAAACTTATATTTTCCTTTCAATGAAGTTTTAAAAAGTACTAGGCTGTACACAACTTCTACTTCAGATTTATGAAACATTATATTTGATTATAATGAACACTTACTCTATTGTGTGGAGCATTACATTTGGAAAATTTCAAAAATATGTGATGATGGTGCCTTGATAAGCAGTATTATTAGATCTGAATATGATTCTAGTAGTTAAAAAAGCCTGTTTGCATATATACCCATATAAATAGTTATTCAATTATACCCCGTTTTAAACTATGTACCTATATGTTTTCAATCAATTTTTTTGCATTTTCCTGACATCCCAAAATATTCTCAAAGCCAGTTTGAAACAATTTAATTAATATACATGTAAAGAAGAATTTAACTTCATATGGTTTTAGTTAAAAATTTCGATTTATAATAGGTGCAATGTGTTGCCAGATAGTGAAATGTGTGTGTAATGTGATTTACAAAGCAACACTTGTGATAATAAATCTGTGTGTTATAATTCATGCATTATAGCTTGATTTTGTTTGTTGTCTTACACATGCTTGCAAGGATATTCTACAAATGAATAAACTGTTCAATAACATCTGATGTGTTCTTGTAAATGCTAAAATAGCATCTATGTGTGTACTCTCTAACAGCTAGTGTTTTTTAACCACATTCTGCATATCACCTAATTTCAAATAAGTTCTTAAATGTCTCAACAGCTATCTCATGATTTCAATACACTGTCTTTTAATGTCACCAAAATTATACCCAAGAAGCCTAACAATTATTTATATTCCCTCATCAAGGAATTTAGAAATACACACAATGTAGCGTTTTTTTATCATGTGCCACCCTGTTGGTTGAAAGTGTGGTGGAAAAGGTAAAGACCACCTGAACAAAACTCGACATCTATCTGATGAGCATAAGTAGGACAAATAATAGGCATAACTCATATTCTGCAAACGTCTCACAAGATACTAAGATTGAAAAAAAGTGATTAAAAAATATTATGTTTAAATCAAGTGTGATTATTTCAGTTTGATTTGTATACTGCAACCAAGAGAATAACATGTGTCAAAAAAGAGATAATTGTATCTGTCGATAAAAACATTTTCAACAAATTGTCACTTACATTATTTTTAGCCGCCATCTTGGCAGACGTTTAAATTTGAATTGACAGGTACTTCTCTTCAAATTACTATAAATACAATTAAAACTATTGTAAGAATTGATAAAGAATTTTACTTAGAATTCTTATTATTTCATCTTATTAATGGTTTGATTATTTAATACGATGTCAAGCTAATTGAGCAGTGTTTAGTAGTGGTCTGGATACATCACAGGGAATGATTCAAGGGTCTCTGTGCCAGATCACAAAATTGCACTTAAGTTAGGTGGAGGGGTTTTCTCTTGATTAGCTGACTAGCATTTCCAACTACATGTATTAGATAATTAACTCTCAACAAATAGTTGGATAACCAAACTTTAGGGATTATCTTAATATATTTTCAGATCTAAATTGATGACCTATAATCGACCAATAATGACCTTACATGTAGTAATTGTAAATGTAGGTTAGGAAGTTGTTCAATATTTATTCGATAAAGCCAATATATTTTGGTAATGGCTACATATAATATTGAATGAGCAACTAGTGACAGTTTCCGGTTGCAAATAGATATAACACTTTCACACAATAGAGATAAATCGAGTTGTGTCATGCCTTGAGTAAGCACCAAGCTAATGTAGGGTACACATAAGCTATCTTGATTGAGCTGAGAAGTGGCACTCAAGCATTGGACGGAATGGTGAAATTGGATGTGGAGTTTTGTCACCTAAAAAGTGAGTATTTATTTATGGTTACATAATGTAATAGAAGAAACTAAGTAAGCAGTAACAATAAGTAAATCCTTACCTGCAATAACACAGTCAATGTTACAAGGTAACAGTGAATCAACAGTGATAAAGCCTGGTAGAGGATATTACATGGCAACTGTGACAGCCAAGAACAGCAAACTAACAGAAGAAACATTCAATTAAACCACCCACAAAATGACATCATATGCTACAAGTGAAAGTATGAAAGCAACGAATTGTTCACAAAAACCAACTACTAATGAGAGGCAAACAGTTACCCTGAACCAAACAAATGCACTTAACAGAGATCCTGGAATTTGCAATCTGGAGATGAGAAAGCCACTACAAACCAGAAGGAAAATGACAAAAACCAGAAAAGGAAGCTCAAAGAAAACTGCAACAAAAGCAGTAACCCCCAGGACCATCTGATCATCACTGTATTACAGTGAAAATTCAGCAACAGATGCCACAGATACAGAACTACTATCTTTTAGTTCACCCCCAGAGGCGAACCCCACAGATACAAACCCACTAGATATAATGGTGTTGTTAAGGAAGAGTCAAGAGAACTAGGAAATTTTAAGGCAGCAAGTAGAACAACTGACTGAGAAGGTCAAAGAAATGGAATGCCAAACTGAATTGATATTGAGCGAAATCAGGGTAAACATGGAAATGAAATTAGAAGAACAAAATCAGTTATTTCAAAACGAAATTAAAATCTTGACTCACCAATTGTCAGAGTCCAACAAAATGTTTCTAGAAGAAAACCAGCAATGGCAAGAAAGAAACCAGGAACTAGGAGGAACAAACAGACAGTTAATTGAAGGCAATGACCTACAAGCAGGAGAGTTAGAACAACTCTAAGATAAATTGAGACTGTTATGCTCAACAGAAGAGGAGAGCAGAAATGATATGCAATCTCATGAAATGGAATTCCAAGCTAGAAAAGACAGCAAGCTACAGGCACCACATAGGTCGAGCTGAAAGGAAGTAGCATTCAAAGAATCAGATGAAGACTCTGACAATGAAAAACAAAAAATAATAAATGAAATTAAGAAAGCAGTGACCACACAACTGCAGGAGGAGGACATACTAACCAATCATAGGAAACCGAAATATGAGAATTTGATCCTACCACAAGTAACAGCCAATGATACAATTCCATGCAAAGCAACACTACCCAAATTCAACGGGAAAGTAGATGGTTATAATCCCACATTGGCTTCAAATGTTCGAATTGACAATTGGGGAAAGGAAAGTGAGCCAACAAGCAGCAGTGGCAAGACTCCCACTATATCTAACCAGAGCAGCATCTCAACACTATCTGTTACTGGATGCAGAGACAAAAAGGGACTATCAACTACTAATAGGAGACTTCATTAACTACTATGAAAATGAAAGTTTCAAGAACCAATACTGAATTATTTTGAATGCGACAAAAATGAGGAAAATGGACGATATCCGACACTACATGCAACAGGTTGAGCGGCTCCTGATGCTCAGTTCAAGGGGAAACATTTATTCGAAATACGACTTATTCTCACATATCTGCAAAGGTATGCCAGAAAGCATCAAAACACAATTCGAGATTAAATGTGACGTCGATGACAAACTAGAAAGGATGATCCGGAAAGCTGTTGACATACAAGCCACGATTGAGAACAATGCTCAGATATACGAAAAAGCTGCATGGTACAGAGATGCACCAACATGGAAAAGTAATTTCAAGTCGCATACTCCCAACAAAAACTACTCTGAAGTAAAACAAGAGAAAGTAATAAAAGTCAAGGGAAAGGATGGAAAAATGCGGAAATTGAAAGAAAAGGACGTTAAATGCTATGGCTGCGGACAGAAAGGACATAAAAAACCAGACTGCCCAAAGCAGATAAACGTCATAGGTGACGAAGAAGCATACTATGATGAGGAGGACATATTACAAACAGAAGATGAAATGGAGGAAGCAACACCAACTGACGAGGAGTCGGAAAACTAAGTAGAGTACTCACTCATAACAACCGTGCAGTGATAATGATCCTAACGAACCTCGACATGATGAATACAATAACAATAGCCATTAATGGAGTGATGACAAAAGTGACAATAGATACCAGAGCAGCAACATCTATAATCACTGATGAATGTGCTACGAAATTGGGATTTCAACGAGAAGACATGAAGAATTGTAACAAAAGATTAATTAATGCGTCAGGGGATTATATCAACACGAAGGGAATGATAGACGTTGCACAAATGAGAATTGCGAACACGACGTTCGAACAACCTTTGGTGGTGGTAGACACACACAATAATGCATTACCATATGAAGTCATATTGGGAAACGATTTTCTGACAAAAAACGGTTGTGTCATTAACTATGTGAACAAGACAATAAAGGTAAAAGAAGAGGAAATGGAAATCGAAGAGGAGCAAGAGAAACAGAAAACAATCACGTTTCAACTGCAGCCGCATCAATGGAAGATGCACACAATTGGGACAGAAGAAAATATCACAGCTGACATAATGCTATATGACAATAAAGGCATCAACACCAAACGAGTTTCAATGCCATCTAGCATTTGTACGATAAAAAACGGAAAAGGAAGGGTACCAATACTCAATGCTACGAACCAGAACGTGAACCTGAAAAGATCCCAGATAAGAATATACGGAAAATACATCAGAACTAACATCAGACTCATCTGGAAGGCAATGGAAGACGACGATGGAGCAAGTAATTTGCATGGTTGACTTGAGGACTTTCAAAGGAAAGCGGATAGTACTCCACATGGCTGACTCAAGGGCGAGTGGACAAACACCATTGAAGTCGTGAGTACTCCCAAAAGCTGATTCAAGGGCGTTGGGATGAAAGCAGAAGAGGAAGATACACATAGGATACCAGAGATAAATGACGAAGACAATCAACATCTAGAAGAACGAGACATTATGCAATTAAGAACACTTTTAGAAAAGCATAAATGTATATTCAACTACAGGGAGATAAGTGTTGGTCAAGTGGTAGGTGAAAAACACAAAATCGTGACTACAACAGATAAACTGATCAAGCTGCCAGTCAGAAGAGTACCTGAGCAGCTAAATGAAGAATACAACCGGATACTAGAAGAACTAATCAACAATAAGATCATCCGACTGAGCAAAAGCCCATACGCAGCACCTACCGTGTTTGTAAAGCAGGGAAACAAGTACTGACTGTGCATTGATTTCCGCAAACTCAATGAAGTAACAAAGAAAGATTCGTACCCTTTACAGTGAATAGAGAACATGCTCTATGAAGCCAGTAAACATAAATATTTCACGACTCTAGATTTATGTAAGGCTTACTGGCAAGTGAAAATGGAGGAGGAAGACATAGAGAAGACAGCATTCATAACCCCATACAGACTCTGCAACTCGATTTATATGGCATTCAGGCTCTGTAACTTGCCAGCAACATTCCAGAGATACATAACGAAGGTACTTAAGAACAAGACACATTGAATGGAAGAAGGAGTCGACGCCTATATAGATGACATCATAGTCACAAGCGACACAGTCCAAGAACACCTGGAAAAATTGGAAAGAACACTAACAATCTTAGAGAATGTGGGACTTTGGATCAATGGAAAAAAATGTGATATCCTCAAGGAGAAGATAGTGTTCCTTGGAAGAACGATAGAAAATGGGAGGATCTGCATGAAGGACAATGCCCGAGAAATGATCAGGAAGATAGAGAAACCAAACAACAAAAAGGATATTCAGAGAATCATGGGACTTTTCAATTATTACGGAACCTTCATCCCAAACATAGCTGGAAAAATGGCAAAGATGACTCGATTGATGAGGAAGGCAGTTCCATTTGTATGGACATGGAAAGAACAGCGGGAACTCGATAACATCAAGGAAGAGCTCGCGAAATTACCCTCCCTCAATACACCTGACTACAATGAACAATTTATATTAGATTGCGATGCAAGCAAGGTGGCAATTGGAGCAACATTGGGCCAAATGAGAAATGGAAAAGAAGTGCCCATCCAGTTTTTCAGTCGCAAGCTACAGGCCAGCGAAGAGAACTACGGCTCCACTAAAGTCGAAATGTTTGCGCTGATTGAAAGCATTAAAAAGTTTCGAGACTTCCTCATAGGAAGGGAGTTTAGAGTACAAACAGACAACAGTGGTCTGGCCTGGTTGAAAAAGTTTTCGGGAGATAAATCCAGGATAGTGTCTTGGTGGATCGAGTATCTAAATGAATTCACATTCACGATCAAACACAGAAAAGGCACATTACACAACAACGTGGATTTCTGGACATCACTCCCAGAGTATGAAAGAGATGCAGCAAAGACAGATGGAGAAAAGAAACAATTTCAGTTCCTGCCACACACCAAATACGAGGGACTACCGGAAATAAATGTTGACAAAAAGGGTCAAGCAGTGCTACCAATACTAATAAGAGAGGAAATAACAGAACAGGAGATAGTGGACAAACAAAAAGACGATATAGTCCTAAGCGAGATCATCAAGAAGATCAAAGAACCGCGAACAACATTATCCAAGATAATGGCAGGATACTACGAACGTTACAAGTGGAAGATCAACAAGAATGGACTGCTATGTGTCGAAGCCGGAAACAATCGAATTGCAATACCAGACTATTTCAAGAGGGAACTAATACGTAAGAGCCACGAGAAGGGCCATTTAGGAATAACATAGACAGAGAAAACATTTAATGCTCGTTTCATAACAACAGCCATCAGGAAAGTCGTGGAAGACATCATTAACAAATGTACCACATGCCTCCTAAACAATAAGCAGCATTTCCCAATACAACGAGCGCCACTGGAAAAAATCATTGTGGAAAAAATCATTGTGACACAACCCAATGAGATATTTCACATAGATCTCGAAATGCTATCAAAAGATTCCGAAGGCTACCAGTACCTAATAGTCATGGTGGACAACTTCACCAAATACGCAAGGATGGTCCCGATGCGGAATACTACAGCAGAAACTACAGCCAAGCTAGTCCTAAAAGAATGGATATTGAGACTGGGACCGATGGAGACGATTATAACAGACAAAGGGCCACAGTTTGAAAGTGGACTATTTCAAGAAATGGCAAAATTATTAGAAATTGCTAGCGAACGCACAACTGCCTATCATCCTCAGGCGAACGGAGCAGTGGAGCAACTTAACCGAACATTGATTAAGCTGATTAGAGTGGCGACAACACGAATAGGAGGAAATAAATGGAGAGAGGTTATAGAAATGATCGAATACTATTACAATACCTCAGTACATGCAACAACTGGGGTATCACCATTCAAAGCCATGTTCGGGAGAGAGGCAGCAACCCCACTATTGATGCAGTATACCAATTACAGCGGTAAGTTGGACAACGCATACATACAACAACTAAGGAATCAGATCACGGGAATCCACGAAACGATGTGTCACAACATTAAGAAGTCAGCAGTGAGACAACAACGCAACTATAATAAAAAAATTTATGGCCACACACATAATGTAGGTGATAAGGTATACGTGTTCACACTGATCAAACTTGTTGACACAAATCAAGTCTGGAAGTTGAAAACAGTATGGTCCGGCCCACACACGATAACACAAACATAGCCAAACAATGAATACATGTTAGACAACAATAGACTATTACATTTTCAAAACCTGAAGAGAGCAACAGTGGACATTGAAGAAACAAAAATAGATGACAAAGCCGAATTTAAAATATGCCGAATTAACGGCAATGAGGTTGTATACGATATGTATGATTTAGATAGTGTACATGAAGAAGAATTCGAGGATGAATACATACCGGAGACCACGGATGATGACCTGAGTAGAAGAATACTACCTCAGAGGGCAGTGAGAAATAAACCTATATATGACCCTTAGACATGGGATTTAATTTACTAACTGCATTTAGGAAAATAGAAGGAAATGATGCACCCACTGATGAAGAAGAGAGTGTGCAGAGCCCAGCAGACAGAGGGATTCTCAACAACAAACAGAAGGAGGGGGATATGAAGAAGTTCTCAAACATGAAGTCAAATCAAAGGCAGAAGGGACGAGAATGAAGAACCGATGAATAGACAACATAGAGTGAAACGGCGTCCTAGTAGTCCTCAAGGCCGATTCAAGGGCAGAAAGACAAAAGGACAAAGAGCCTCTCCCACCAGGGATCTGCACTGCCGATTCAAGGGCACGCAGAAAACTGGTGCACAGCACAACTTTCCTTCCCATAGTCCACTACGCCGATTCAAGGGCGGTGAGACATGCGGAGATCCAGAGGAAGGTGTAAGTGGTGGAAGAACTGTGGCGATACGAAAGTGATTCAAGGCTGACGTTATCTCAACCGGAACCACAGCTGGTCAAGTGCTGGTACAAGTAACTGTGAGCTGATTCAAGGGTGAAGCAGTAGAAAATATCAGCACAGATTCACAGCCTCGGGACTGTGAACCGAGCACCAGAGTAGGCTACCATTTAGGATGACCCAGCTACACGCCTCCTCAGATACAACTTCAGAACGCACTGTAAGATCGAAAGAGAGTGAAAAGTGCATGTCAAAAATAGATGGGGAAACATTACACTCCTATTTCATGGGAACATCAAAGATGCGCTATAATGCATTCGCAAAATTATTGCCAGAAACAAAGTCCCACATAAGAAAAGTCGCAAGGATCAAGGGAAAATTCTTACCAATTGTGCTTGATGCCAACAATAGGCCGAAAGTTAATGTAATTATCAGCTACCCACAGGAAATGAATGAAATGCTAGAGAGGCCATATATGCGCAGTATGGTGCACGTCGTATTCGATGATGCATTCACACTAGACACAGCCCAAGCAATAATCGCATATAAAGATAAAATCGCAGAGATACCAGAGATCAACATGGATGCAGATAATCTCACAATTATACATATCCTGAAACAAAAAGAATATACGAAAGCGTTACAAAAGAAGGTAGATGACACAACTAGGATGGCAAGAGTACAAAACGTTAGAATTGTACTAATAACAATTACAATGCAAGAAGAGATTCCCGACCACCTGGAAATTGCATGTCAGATGGGAGAAAATATCTTCCCATGGGAGAAATCAGATAAAAACCAACGATCCCAGAGCTGATATGCCTGGATTTACAAAT
Organism: Hofstenia miamia; assembly: GCA_900660155.1. Taxonomy (NCBI): domain Eukaryota; kingdom Metazoa; phylum Xenacoelomorpha; order Acoela; family Hofsteniidae; genus Hofstenia; species Hofstenia miamia. The sequence continues at coordinate 291,736 of CABFPE010000776.1, forward strand.
AGACTATTGGGCGCAAATCTACCGAATCATGGTAGACCCATGTATAGCAATTGATTTGTACAGGCAAACAAAAACCATAGAGCTAACAACAGATATGGAGGGCATCGAGAAAGCAAACACACTGTTTATAAAGTGCAGCCTCACACAACGTCAGGAACATCTACAACAGATTCAAACGATTTGGAAAACAATGAAATTACAACAAAAAGTAGAGGAGGGCTGGCCTAAGATAAGAATTGACGCACCATCTAGAAAGTTCCACAAATCAATTGAAGTGGCGTTAATGGAAGTAAACTGAGCCTATGAATTAAACACAAAGAAAGACTTTAAACAAATGATATTTGAGGAGAAGAACGCACCAGAGATACGTTACAGGACTACAGCATGGATATTAGCCATCTTTACGACGGAAGAAGTGGAACTAAAACAGCTGATCTCGAGACAAACCCAGCACAGGTTGCCAAAAGCAAAGAGATACGCAATCATGATATCCCCAATCAATATACAGATGAAGAACTGGTTGCTAAAGGGACATACTGGAAAACTGGAATCGCCAAACAAAACAGAAAAACCAGTACAAGTAATGGAGAAAATACTGAGCAGAATAATCATGCAAGAAAACCTGTTGGGGAAAATATCATCAATAAGCATCGCTAACAAGATGGAGATATGCCCCAGTGAAATCACTATATTTGATGAGCCTATGAGGAAATACATGTGGGGAGCAACATCCGAGACACGGATGAAACAGCTTCAAAACCAGCCATGGCTCACAATCAAAAAGATCATAAAAAGAAAACTGCCAAGCACAGCAGAAATTCGAAAAATAATAACACAGAAAAACGTGCAGAACATATTAGATTATGAAATGAGATGCTATGAAAAAGACAGTCTGCGATGCACATTCACTAAGATCCTCAGAAGTGCCGAAATGATGAAGAGAGAGGCATTACAGAACCAGTAGAGGTGTGTGAAATGATCACAAAGAGCCAAGCAGAAATGCTGGAAGAAGAACAATCATTAACGTCATCTAGATTATTGCTATGCCCCAAAACACAACAAATGATCGACAGAATTAACATAGAAAAGTGGGGAGAAATCAGTCCAGCCAAAACCATCAAGTGGATTGATACAGACAATGAGCATTTTTTGGTCGAAATTAAAATAACAAAGGAGTCAAAAGACATAAAAGAAAGAAACTTCCAGTGTATCAGAGAACAACAAACTGTAGCAACGATGAAACTTATGTTTACCAAAGCTTTTACACGAACAGAACTGGAGGAACTATTATGACCATATAACCAACTCGCTATAGACGTAGAGTGCATTACTTCAAGAGTAGAGATGATAGAAGAACTATGATTAAAACTAAGCTGAAGGGGACTAACTCAGGCATTCTGGGATATGATTCCCTAAGTGAAAATGAATTACCCCGCCACCATAGGTCTAGCAACAGCGCCAACCACAGAAGGCTATTACCAGCACATAGAAAGAGAGATTGAAATGAAGCTCCTCATCTGCACACCACCAGAGACTATTGCAATACCAATGGTCCTTCCACGTTGGAGAATACTGAAGGACATCAAAGTCACGAAAACATTCTTACACGAGTACAAATCGTACGTGAACACTGAGAAGAAAGCAAATGCCATAGTTGATAGAGATGACTACAAAAAGTCAAAAGCGATATTTTTACAACAGAACAACAAAGAACGAGTCTATATCAAAGGCACAATAACGCCAGATCAACTGTACACACACAGGAAACCAATAAATGTACAGTTACAGGATTTGAGAAAGGAAATTGAAGAAAGAAATCCAAGAGTGATAATGTTATTCTCTGGAGTGAATGATATAGTCTGGACTGATATATGGGAGAAAAGATACCAATACTATGACATCACCAAAAGGGTACCCCAATACAATCACAGAGGAAGAAGTCAGAAATAACATTAGCTTTTTCTACAAGGATGTGGCAAACACTCGAAGTTTAAGAAAAGTTTTCATGTTCTTTTACCCTGATAACCAGATTAGGGAAGATTTAGCACACACAAGTAGAGCTGATGCACAGATGACTCTTATGATTGGCATCAAGGGAATTCAGTTATATCAAAAATATTACAACATCTTCTCACAGAAAATCAATGAGCTAAGAGAGCTAACACCGATAGCAGAAGATATTAGAGAAACCCGGTTCCTAAGATATGCGAACATTACAACTACAGAAAGAGAAGCAGTGCTAGAAATGACAAAACAGGCGGAATTCGAAAAAACAATGTGGTCTGACCAACAGGTAGAAACGATAATTCAAAAAGCAGACAATCTGGTACATGGAGAACGAGCTGTGCTAAAAATAACACAAGCTGAGGGGGTGTGTAGCATCATCTAAAACCAAAACAGAAATAAAGCTGCAAATGTTGCAGAAGAACTAAGATCAAAAAAAGTGATTAAAAAATATTATGATTAAATCAAGTGTGATTATTTCAGTTTGATTTGTATATTGCAACCAAGAGAATAACATGTGTCAAAAAAGAGATAATTGTATCTGTAAATAAAAACATTTTCAACAAATTGTTGCTTACATTATTATTAATACCATTAAAACTATTGTAAGAATTGATAAAGAATTTTACTTAGAATTCTTATTATTTCATCTTATTAACGGTTTGATTATTTAATATGATGTCGAGCTAATTGAGCGGTGTTTAGTAGTGGTCTGGATCCATCACAGGGAACGATTCAAGGGTCTCTGTGCCAGATCACGAAAGTGCATTTAAGTTAGGTATAGGGGTTTTCTCTCGATTAGCTGACTAGCATTTCCAACTACATGTATTAGATAATTAGCTCTCAACAAATGGTTGGATAACCAAACCCTAGGAATTATCTTAATATATTTTTAGATCTAAATTGATGACCTATAATCGACAGATATAATGACTTTATATGTAGTAATTGTAAATGTAGGTTAGGAAGTTGTTTGATTATAATTTATTTAATTAAGCCAATATATTTTGGTAATGGCTACATATAATATTGAATGAACAACTAGTGACAGTTTCCGGTTGCAAATAGATATAACACTTTCACACAATAGAGATTAAGTCGAGTTGTGTCNTGTCTTGAGTAAGCACTGAGCTAATGTAGGGTACACATAAGCTATCTTGATTGAGCTGATAGTTGACACTCAAGCATCGGATGGAATGGTGAAATTGGATGTGGAGATCCGCTTTGGGCAGATGCCCACTAGAAGATCACCGCAGAGGT
>CABFPE010000776.1:314309-338556 GCA_900660155.1 Hofstenia miamia
CTCCAGGACTCACCCATCAGGACTCACCAGCTCGTAGCTGAGCTCTACGCCGAGGCTGTCCACCTCAACTCTCTTCAGTCTAAGTCTTCTCCCTCAGCTTCCTCCGAAATTCTCATCACTTCCTCCACTCCTGAACTCTCTGATTCTGACACCATCACTTCTGCACGTAGTGAAGGTGAGCTCTCAGACTCCTCTATCGACGAACATCCGTCCATCGCTGCCCCCAAACCCAAAGCCAAGGAAGTCTAACGTCAAACATTTAATGATATTTTGCAGTACAATGCTGCACCCCCCTGATTTTCTTGCTTTAAAATTTATTTGGATTTTTGTAAATCCAATAATCTTTAGAATTATTTGTAATAAAGTAAAAGTGGAATATCTTGTGTGAAAGGAATATAATAATACTTCATGAAATTGATTAATTACAAACGTAAAAATCTATGCAAAAACTGAAGAAAATATCATTTGAGAGTTTCTGGGTACATAGGCAAGATAGCATTATGAATGCAATTTAGGACTAATAGTTGCATATGCTAGAAAACAAAATATGCACAAACATTTGTTATTTCAAAGAAATCGATGGAAATATTCTGGGAAAATCTCTTTAAAAAGGTAGGCCCTGTTGCATCGGTATAAGTAGAGTTTGCAGTGCTCATTCTGCATCGCTTCTCGGCCTCTTTGGCTAAGATCATAGTGTATTATTTAAAAAGTAGGCATATAAGCTACAACTACTTCAACTACTTCGTTTTCACAAACGAAAACTGCTAGAAATCACGTCATCAACGATGCAATCAACCACTCCAGCCACCTTATTAACCTAATTTATGCATGCAAATCCTAAGAGGGCCAGTAACTTTTTAACCATGGGGGCTTTTACACCCATATTTTGAGGGTACTGGTGAAAGATGGAAGAATGGAAGTTTTCTTGAAGTTGTTGTTTACATCCTTCTTTAGGAAAACCATACAGAAGGATACAAATTATTATAGGGCAAAGAAAATTTAGCAATAAATTGAAAATTAAGCCAAACTAATTGGCTTATAAATTATATTAATTTGGTCCATTCTTTCACTAATATATAATGTTGTTTCCAATTCTCTGTCGGTGCATTTCAAAAATATTTATTTCTAGTGGAATACTTACAAAAAGCAATTTACATTAAGCATTCAAGTTCATTACTTTTAAATTTTCTCACCGCACTGCAGTGCACCATTAATAATTCTATGTATTACCACAAAGCATCGTGGTCACTGTAATATGAAACACAATGTGCTTACCTCTAATTCAATACTTCTCCAACATAATTAAATACATAGATGCATGGCAAATGTTCATTACACAAAATATTTTCTTGCTTCGAAAAATTTTTGTTGGCGATGGCATACGAAAATTGATTTCGCCTGCTATCTTAATAATTTTTTAGCGATTGCTCTAAATTGGCATGCATTTTTCTACCGTCACGAAATTTTTCTGTATGGCAAATCAATGTGCATTTTAGTGCTGCTTTTCTTCAAAGGAAATGTTTGTTAAATTTTGGGGCAATTTGCATTTTATTCGCCCATATATTTTCTTGAGAAGGCATAGAAAAAGTATTTTAGCGATTTCTCTAAATTGCTCTGTATTTTGAAGCCGTCAAGAAATCTTCCTGTATGGAGCTGCATTTTTTAAAGGAAATATTTGATAGATTTTGGGGTAATTGGGACTTTATAGGCACCATGCATTTTACTGAAACATCTGAAAAAATTTTTGTTTGGCATAAATCATAGAAAAAATTACTTTTACGGACTTCCTTTAATGGAATCTGATTACATGTTATAAAGAGGGTATAAATTCATTCATTTCATGTCAATTATTTACGGCAATTTCAAGGATAACATATTTTTCTCAATAGTTGATGACTGAATTTATAGTGTACTCTATTTTTAGAGAAGCATTGCACGATGACCTAACTACAGAATTTTGGAGGGATGATGTTCTCCTTCTTGGCAAAGGAGTAGCTAAGGGGGACTCGAAAAGAGCTAAACAGCTTTCCCCGCTGCTACCTGTGGGTAGGGCTGATATGAGTACCAATGTTAATTGTGGGGTGGGTACGGATAGAGAATAAAACTAGTAAAACATGAGCATAATGCAAAAAGACAATGCCAAGAAATTAACCACTTCTTTTGGGAATCTTAGTAACATGTTTGTCCTTCAATGATTATAGTCGCCCTGAAAAGTTTTATTGGTGTTATACTGGAGTATGATTTTGGTTTCTGTTTTCTCAAAGTGTTTTTTAAATATAGCAATCACTTAGGGTGTAGGAATTTTTTCAATTCACAATAAAACAGGCTTTCCTTAATTAGAAAAAATGAAATTAAATTTCTACATGTGTACTTATGTTTTCGTTTTACATCACAATTTTACTAATAAATAAATGTGTAATACCAACACGCGCAGTCCTGGAATATTTTGAATGGGGGAGGGGGCTTCAATTTTTTATTTTATATTATAAAAACGATTATATGTTTGCAATTTATTCAAAATCTAATCATATTTGCCAAAATTGCAATGATTTATGAGGTTCACTAAACTTTAAGGCTTATATTTATAGACATGAAAGCTAGTCTTTTAAAGACATTGTTTATTAATGGCAGAACTTAAAATTGTTCAAAAAATGATTTCTATCATATGAAAAACACTAAAAAAATTTTTTTGAAATAATCACATATTATGCTTAGATCATTTGCGAAGGGGACGACTGTACCCCCTGAAACCGCGCCTGAATATAAAATAGGTTAGTTAAATATCTATTCTAGTTTATTATTTTAGCTGCTAGTGAAATCATTACAGCTAAACGAACAATCATGCTAGATGACCAATAACAAAAACACTGGTTTTGCATAATGTTGTATTTTATTATTTATGCATTAGTTGTGAAATTGAGTTTACGGGTATTGAGGTGGGCCTTCTGAGGTATCAATGCTCATGAACCTCTTACGGGCAGGTGTGGGTAAAAAACCCCCTATGCAAGTTAAAAAATTATATTCTTTATATTCTCTTTAAAATTTCAAAAATCTGAAAAACTACAGGTATTCTTGCTTTGTTTAGATCAAATATATATACATATATATATCATAATTTAAAAGGGGGTTACTAAAATATTATTATCTGCATTCCCCTTTCTTAGATGTTTTCAATCACATTCCTGTCCCTTTTAAACCTGAAGGTCCAATTTTTATCCCATTTCCTTTATGTGTATTTAATTGCATAGATGGAATACTTGTTTTAAACCCTTTCCAAATCCTTTATTGACTGAATTTCTTCACAAGGCTCCCATTGCTTCAGTAACTAATAGTGCTACTGCATAATTTTCAATTAATGGAGTGGCAGCCATAAGTAAGAGGGTGACAGCATCACCATTTTTTTTCATTTCATTAAGTTGTGTTCTAGAAATTTTAATATCACAAAATTTATATATTTTCTTAGCTTTTTCTAATTGGTTTATTTGTCTTTCTGTTAAAAGAAAGGGAAGGGAAGTTCCTTGGCTAGTATTACTAACCCTTAAAGTTATAGGACTTGAGTTTTCAATACTATTTTTCAATTTATTTAATTTACCATTATTTTAGTTTAAGCTATATTCTGTCATTTCAATATAAAGGAAAAAGAAAATCTTTTTCTGAAAACATATTTTCCCTGGCATGTTAAAGTAATTCAATTTGATGCTGCATTCACAGATATGACTTGTTCATACATAATCAATGCATAAAATTAAAATGGATTTGCAGGAGCACCTTTTAAAGTATATCTAAATCTAATTTCATTGATAGCATTTTAAGATGTATCTTTTTGTTTAGATAAATCAAAAAAAATTATTCCATATATCTCACTAAAATCAAAAGGCTTAATAAATATACCTGTTGAAAAATCATTAACACCATCATTATATTGTACAAATTCTGTACATAGTGTTAAAAACTCACTAGTTGGATGAATCTCCACTTGTGGATAAAAATTATCATTTCCTAATTCTAACTGTCATGAAGAAATTTCAGTAGAATTAATGTTATCCAAGCCAAGTTCATTCTTGCTTTGATCATTAATTTTTCTTCAGTTTTTGTATTGAATTATTTACTCTAAATATGCCTTATTGTTGATTTATAGGATTAGTGTAACATCCTCTACCAGGCATTAGTACTGTTTTTCCTCTGTTACTTTATAACATTAGTTGTACCTTTGTGGGTAGGGATTTACTAATTGGATACTGCTTAGCTTTTAGTTGTTTCTGTTAACATAGTGTAACTAGATTTATCTCTTCACTATTTAGGTGATGAAGCCAAACAGCCATCTCTCCAAAATCAATAGTGGGCATCAGCCCAAAGCTGATCTCCACATCCAGTTTCACCAGTTCACTGATGATCCATTTGGTTGAGTTCCACCTCTCAGTTCAGTGATATAACTTATGTGTACCCTATGCTAGCTTGGTGCTCTCATCTATCTTCATCTCTTTGATATCTGCTATTGCTCTCTTTAGATTTTGAAAATGTAACAGTCTGTTATTATCTAGCATGTATTCATTGTTTGGTAGTGTCTAGAATTGTGTAGGGCTGGACCATACCATTTTTAGTTTCCAGACTTGGTTTGTGTATGTGAGTTTGATCAGTGTGAACGTGTATACCTTGTCTTCTACTTTGTGTGCATGACTGTAAATTTCTTTATTATAATTGTGCTGCTGTCTCACCACTGATTTCTTTATATTGTGACACATCTTTTCATGGATTCCTGTAATCTGCTTCTTCAGTTGGTTTACGTATTCATTATCCAATTTCCGACTGTAGTTGGTGTATTTCATTGATAGTGGGGTCGTCGCCTCTCTTCAGAACATTGCCTTGAATGGTGAGACTCCCATTGTTGCATGTACTGACGTATTATAATAATATTCAACCATCTTGATGACTTCTCTCCATCTATTTCCCGCTATCCTTGATGTTGCCACCCTAATTAACTTGATCAGTGTTCAATTGAGTTGCTCCACTGCTCCATTGGCCTGTGGGTGTTAAGCTGTTGTTTGTTTGCTTGCAATTTCTAGGATCTTTGCAATTTCTTGGAAGCATCCACTCTCAAATTGGGCCCCTTATCTGTTATTATTGTTTCCATCAGAAAGAGTATTTCAACAGATTGTGACAATTGACATAAGTATATAATACTAAATTTATAATATTTATGTATTAATCATAGACTACATTGCACTGTATTTAAAGTTATTTTAAAATTTCAATTGTTGTGCTAGAAAATGTATTTCAGCAATAAATGATATTTTAATATAATTTTGAATATTTTGCAGTGTAGTAATATATATAATTATATTGTAAATTAGCAAAGCACATTTTGCACAACTCACTGAGTGCTCCAAAAAGTAGCTGAAGTTAAATTATATCATCATTCTCCTGTTTGACAAACAGTTTTGTAGAATTATATTTTATGAAGTGCTTGAAAATGTATTTAATCTTTATAATTTATAATTCTACAAAACTGTTTCCTAATGCACACATTTATGCTTCTGAAATAATCTATTCCATTCATATATTGTATTTTTCTAATTTCCTTGAATGGTTATTCAGTTGGATACATACATTAATCTTTGAACTTCCATTTTACATGAATACAAGAAAGGACTTTAACACAGTATTTCTGTATTTTATGACGTAATGTGTTTTGTAACTTGAATAATGCTTTTCGCCTGGCTTTTTTGTTAGAAATGCAAGCCAGAATTGAGAGATTCTTTTGCATTTACCTATTTTTGTACAAAAATATTTATTGTGAATCCAATACTATTTTTATATGTTTAATTATATCAAATTAGACGTTTAAATTTTGGACATTTATCAGTTTTCACTAAGTCACAAAACTGTACAGTGAAAGTTTTTCAAAATATTCTTTACAATGATATTATTTAAAACAATTAAAAATGTACGAAGTTGTAACTATGCCATTAAGCAAGAATGGCCTCTGTCAAAAGTGTAATATAACATATTTGAGAATTGTGATATACCCAGGAAATGAACCTTCCACTTTTGTAGCTCATTTTTAGATGAGTTACAAATAATTTCCAAGATGAAGCACTTAAACCATACTTTTCACATCTTTATTTATTTCTATCATTTTAATTTAAATATAATTTTTTGTATAAAATATTTATATAAATCTTTCATAAATTACATAGACCACTTGATCACAATGTCGCACAATACACCAATGCCACCCCTCTAACTTGTTCAGATATTTCCTCCCTCATCAGGATCAGTAGCACGGTTTGACCTTTCTTGTCCACATTTATTTCTGGCAATCCCTCATATTCAGTATGTGGCAAAAATTGGAACTGTTTTTTCTCTCCATTTATTTTTACTGTGTCTCTCTGATATTCTGGTAGCAACATCCAAAAATCTGCATTGTTATGTAGGATGCCTTTCATATGCTCAATTGAGAATGTAAATTCATTCAAATATTCGATACATTGTGACACTATTCCAGACTTGTCTCCAGAGAACTTTTTAAACCATGCCAGTCTGCTGTTGTCTGTACATACTCTGAATTCTCTACCAATCGGGAAGTGTTGAAATTTTTTGATGCTCTCAATCAATGCCAGCATTTCCACTTTAGTAGATCCGTAATTTTCCTCACTTGCTCTCAACTTAATACTAAAAAATGGAATGAGGTCCTCTTCTCGTTTTTTTATTTGTCCCAGTGTGGCCCTGATCATCACTTTACTTGTATCACAATCTAGTATAAACTGTTCATTTTAGTCTGGTGTGTTGAGGGATGGTAATTTCAACAGTTCTTCTTTGATGTTATCTAGCTCCTCCTGCTCCTGCCAGGTCCACACAAATGGTACTGATTTCCTCATTAGTCTGGTCATCTTTGCTGTCTTACCGCTATGATTGGAATGAAAGTGCTGTAATAGTTGAATAATCCCATTATCCTTTGTATATCTTTCTTGTTGTTGGGTTTTTCTATTTTACAAATCATCTCTCTTCATGCATATTCAGCCTTTCTCTATTGTTCTCCCCAAAAATACTATCTTTTCTTTGAGAATGTCGCATTTGTTCCCATTAATACAAAGTCCTGCATTCTCCAGTATTGTTAATGTTCTCTCTAATTTTTCCAGATGTTCTTGGATTGTGTCACTAGTTACTATGATGTCATCTATATAGGCCTCAAGTCCTTCCTCCATTCTATGTGTCTTGTTTTTTAACACTTTCATGATGTATATCTGGAAGGTTGCTGGTGTGTTACATAGTCTGAACACCATATATAAATCCACTCATACAGCCTGTAAGGAGTTATAAATGCTGTTTTCTCAATATCGTCTTCTTCCATCTTTACCTGCATAGGTCCAGTGTTGTAAAGTATTTATGCTTACTTGCTTCATAGAGCATGTCCTTAATCCGTGGTAGGGGATATGAATCTTTCTTTGTCACTTCATTTAATTTACAAAAGTCTATGCATAGGTGATATATATCCCCTTGCTTCACAAATACAGTTGGTGCTGTGTATGGGCTTTTGCTTGGGCAGATGATCTTAGTGTCAATTAGTTCTTCTAGTATATGATTGTATTCATCTTTCATCTGTTCTGGTAACCTTCTGACTGGTATCTTGATTGGTTTTTCCGTTGTTGTGACTATTCTGTGTTTTTCCCCCACTGCCTGCCCATGCTTACCTCTTTGTAATTGAATATATGTTTGTGTTTTTCCAACAATTTCTTGAATTCCATGATTTCCTGTCCCTCCAGATGTGGCTAATCCTCCTTCTTTATCTCAGGTGTTCTATATATATGTTTTCTTCTTCTGCTTTCATCCCTATGACATTGAGTTGGCCTTTGGGAGTACTAGAGACTTTTATGGTGTTCGTCCACTCACTCTCAAGTCAGCCATGTGGAGTACTATCTGCTCTCATTTGCAAGTTCTTGAATTGACCATGCTAATTACTTGCTCCATCATTGTCTGCTATTGCCTTCCAGATGAGTCTGATGTTAGATTTGATGTACTTCCCATTTATTCTTATTTGAGATTTCTTTAAATTAACATTCTGATTTGTACCATTGAGGATTGTTATTCTACCTTTCCCATGCTTGACTGTACAGATGCTAGATGGCATTGATACTCTTTTGCTGTTAATGCTGTTGATTGTTACTTTAGTCATCACTCCATTGATTGCTATCTTTATTGTATTTATTGTATCTAGATTTGTCAGGATCATTATTGATGCATGGTTTTTATGAGTTGGTGCTCTGATTACTTTTCCGACTCCTCATCAGTTGGCAATGCTTCGTCCATTTTGTCCTCTATTTGCAGTACATCTTCTTTGTCATAGTATGCTTCTTCATCTCCAATTACATTTTTTGTTTTGTACAATCAGTTTTTTGTGGCCCTTCTGTCTGCAGCCATAACACTTGACATCTTTCTCTCTTACCTTTCTGGTTTTCTTGTCTTTCCCTTTAACTTTTATGATTTTTTCCGGTTTTGTTTCATTGTAAGTTTTGTTGGGGAGACGTGGTTTGAGGTTGTTTCTCCATGTTGGTCCCTCTCTGTGCCATGCAGCTTTTTCATATATTAGTGCATTATTCTCAATGGTTGCCTGTATATCAACTGCCTTTCAGATCATTCTTTCTAGCTTGTCATCTAACTTGCATTTTATTTCAAACTGTGTCCTGATGCTCTCATGCATCCCTTTACAGATATGCAAAAACAGATCATATTTGGAATATCTATTTTCTCTTGAGCTCAGTATTAGTAGTCATTCAACTTGTTAGATGTAATTTCAAATATCATTGGTTTTTTTCATTTTCATTGCATTTAAAATAATTTGGTACTGGTTTTTTTAAAGCTTTTGTTTTCATAATAATTTATGAAATCTCCAATAATAGTTCATAATTCCTCTTTGTTTCCATGTCCAACAGCAGATAATGCTGGGAAGCTGTGCCTGTCAAATATAGCAGGAGTCTTGCTGCTGCTGCTTGCTGGCTTACTTCACATTCCACCATTGTCAATTTGAACATCTGTAGCCATTCAATGAATGTTGGGTTGTAGCCATCTAACCTTCCATTGAACTTGGGTAATGGCGCCTTGCAAGGTATAGTATCATTGGTTGTTAGTTGTGGTAAAATTGAATTTTTGTATTTGGGTTTATTGTGACTCTTCATTGTGTCTTCCTCTTGTAGTTGTGTAGTCACTGCCTTTGGGTTGTCATTTATGATTTTCTGTTTCTCAGCATCTGAGTCTTCATTCAATTCTTTGTATATCACTCCTTTGTTAGCCATTATATGTGGTGCTTGCAATTCACTCTCTTTTCTTGAATGAAATTCCATTTAGTGGGTTTGTATGTTGCCTCTGTTCTCTTCCTCTGTCAGCTCTAGCAATCTTAATTTGTCCTTTAGTCACTCCAGTTCTCCTGCCTGTAAATCATTATCCTCTATTAACTGCCTATTTGTTATATCCAGTTGCTGAGTTTTTTCCTGCCATTGTTGATTCTGTTCTAAGAATCTTTTGTTGGACTCTGATAATTGGTGTGTGAGGAGTTTGATCTCATCTTGGAATAATTTGCTTTGCTTGTCTAGTTGCATTTCCATATTTTCTTAATTTCACTCAAGATGGTTTCATTTTGTCATTCCATCTGTTTGAATATGCTTGTTCATTGTGTGATTTTGTTTTTCAAAAGTGCTTTGTTTTCTTGGCTCTTTCTTAGCATATCAATTATCTCTTGGGGGTTCATCTCTGGGGTGAATTGAAAGACTGTAGTTCTGTGTCAGGGGATGAATTTTCACCATAGTATGATGATGATCACGTTGTTCTGGGGGTCACTACCCTGGGTGCTGTTTTCTTTGTGCTGCCTTTCTTTCCTTTTGTCATAGTTTTCTTTGGTTTGTAGTGGTACTTTTTCTTGATCACAATTCTGGGATCCTGTTGAAGTGCTTTGGTTTGGGTTTGGTTAGCTCTCTCTATTAACTCATTTGTTTTTTTCAAGTAGTTGTCCTGTTGCTTAGCTTCAACTTTCACTTGTAGATCTTGTCATAGTTTGTGGTTTGTTCTTTTGGATGTTTCTTTTAATCAAAAAAAGAAAATTCCTTGTTTTCTGAGAAGAATCATCTGTCTTAACTCAGGTAAATAGAGAATTTCTTTTCCATAGGTTGTTGTTCTCAGCTGTCACTGTCACCATGTAACATCCTCTACAAGGCATTATTACTGTTTGTCCTATGTTACTTTATAACATTAGTCATATCTTTGTGGGTAGGGATTTATTAACTAAACTAGATACTGTTTAGCTTTTAGATATTTCTGTTAACATAGTGTAACTAGATTTAACTCTTCACTATTTAAGTGATGAAGCCATACAGCCATCTCTCCAAAATCAATAGTGGGCATCAGCCCAAAGCTGATCTCCACATCCATTTTCACCAATTCATTGATGATCCACTTGGTTAAGTTCCACCTCTCAGCTCAGCAATACAACTTATGTGTACCCTATCCTAGCTCAGTGTATACTCAAGACAAGACACAATTAGACTTAGACTCTATTTTGTAAAAGTGTTTCATGAATATGCAACCAGACTTGTTACTAGCTGCTTAATAGATATTACATGTAGCCATTACCAAAATATATTGGCTTTAATAATTAACTTAATATTTAGCAGCTTCCTAACCTACATTTATTAATTAGTACATGCTCAGTCACTTTATCAGTCACTTTAAAGTCACTACTGTAATATCCTCTACCAGGCTTTATCACTGTTGATTCACTGTTACCTTGTAACATTGACTGTGTTATTGCGGGTAAGGATTTACTTATTGTTACTGCTTGCTTAGTTTCTTCTATTACATTATGTAACCATAAATAACTATTCACTTTTTAGGTGACCTCTGCATCGATCTTTCAGTGGGCATCTGCCCAAAGCGGATCTCCACATCCAATTTCACCATTCTGTCCAATGCTTGAGTGTCACTTCTCAGCTCAATCAAGATAGCTTATGTGTACCCTACATTAGCTCGGTGCTTACTCAAGGCATGACACAACTCGACTTAATCTCTATTGTGTGAAAGTGTTATATCTATTTACAACTGGAAACTGTCACTGTTCTTTATTCAATATTATATGTAGCCATTGCCAAAATATATTGGCTTTATCAAATAAATATTGAACAACTTCCTAACCTACATTTACAATTACTACATGTAAGGTCATTATCAGTTGATTATAGGTCATCAATTTAGATCTGAAAATATATTAAGATAATCCCTAAGGTTTGGTTATCCAACTATTTGTTGAGAGTTAATTATCTAATACATGTAGAAAGGAAATGCTAGTTGGCTAATTGAGAGAAAACCCCTACACCTAACATAAGTGCACTTTCATGATCTGGCACAGGGACCCTAGAATCATTCCCTGTGATGTATCCAGACCACTACTAAACACCACTCAATTAGCTCAACATTGTATTAAATAATCAAAATGTTAATAAGATGAAAAATAAGAATTCTAAGTAAAATTCTTTATCAAATTCTTACAATAAGTTTAAATGTATTTATAGTAATTCCAAAAGAAGTACCTATCAAGTCAAATTGAAACTTCTGCCAATATGGCAGTTATAAAATAACATAAGCATTGTTTAGTCAAAGTATTTTTATCAACAGATACAAATATCTCTTTTTTGACACATATTTTATTCTTGGTTGCATTTTACAAACTAATCTGAAATAATAGCAACTAATCTGATTATGATATTTTTAATCAACTCCTTTTTGATCTTATTCTCTTCTGTGATGTTTGCAGCTTATTTCTGATTATTTGGATGATGCTACAATCACACTACAATTGAATGTATGTTTTAACTTAAAAGTAATATTTTGATTGTTCAATTAGTAAACTTTAAATGTAATATAAGTAAAAAACTTTAGCAAGTGTTTCATTAACACATGCAAAGACTTTAGAAGATTCACTTTTAAGAAAAATGCATAACCATAGAATTTAACCTAGTTTGAGTTTACTGCATTAAATAAGCCTAATCATCAATATTAGTTTTTCACTTTTAGCTAAATCAACATCCCAATGATATTAGATACTTAAACTTGCATATTTGCAATAATCAAAATATGATAAGTGTAACTAAATTGATAACTGCAAAAACTAATAAATTTACAAAAAAAATTTAATAGATATAAAATCTTAAGCTTATATAACTAAAGTTTCTTTCTTCTAATTTCTTTAAAAGAATTTTATGGTGTGATGAATGTGCTAATTGTGCTTTTAGGTTTGTGAAACATGAATGTAATTCACTGAATTTAAATTATGCAAGGAAATTCACCTAGATGAATTTGATTTCATTTTCACATTTTATGCACCTATTGAATTTGGCTGGAACAGGAACTAGATACACTTTTCCCAGAATATAGATCTAAAGTTTGGCTCAAGTGAATTTCACAATTACAAATAAAATGTAAAAGACTAAATATTTTTTACCTTGCCAAAATAAATTAAAAATAAGCAAACTTTTCAGTGATGAAATCACACTATCATAGTGTAATGGCTTCACACTTTGGGGGTGCCATATAATGGCTCTTCTTAATGATAGTGGTATATAAGGAGACATTATTTATCCAATATCCTTACAATACAATTATGAATATTAGGAATATCATGCCTAAGTTCTTTGATTACTCATCTAAACTACTCAAAAATATTTTATTTAGAGTTTGTTTCTGTTGTAGCATCATCCAAAAGCAACTAAGCTGCAAGCAAAGAACAACGTTGAATGATTGATAATAATTAAAATTAATTGTAAAATTTAGTTAATGATCTTAGTTATTTTTGTAAGATGCAACTAAGCTTTAATATTGTTCAAATTAAGAAAACTTGTTAGCCGATCAAGTAACATTTGACAAATTAAATTGAGCGAAATAACGCTTACAAAGGAACAGCCATATTGGCAGACGAATTATTTAAAATTCAAAATCAGCAGGTACTTTTGGAAAATTTTGATAAATAGCTTTGAACTAACCAGAAATTTGATGAACAATAAATTCTTCGGAGTTTATTTTATTTTCATTCTACTCTTATCTGGTTTGATTATTTAATAAAATGTGCAGCTAGGCAAGTTGTGTCGAGTAGTGGCTGGATTCCATCACGGGATCGATTCAAAGGGTCCTTGTGCCAGTCACGAAACCGCACTTATGTTATGGTTAGGAGTTTTTCGATTCTTGCCTAGTCTGACTATCGATCTGTACATGTATGAAATAATTAATGCTTGAAATGACTGGATAGTCGAACACTCGACTATAATTGACTTGATAAATGACCTTACATGTACTCTTATTAAATGTAAGTATAGGAAACTGCAGTTTGATTATTTAAATTGTTAAGCTGATAGTTTTATGGTAATGGCTGTTTTAATATTATGTAAATGCAGTTAGTGTCAATGCCTGGTTGCTTTACTAAATCAAAACAATAAACACTTTACAAAAATTGAGTTTAAGTCAGTTACAACTTTTACGTGAGTGCACGAACTGAGCTAAAGTAAGGTACACATAATTAGTTCCAGTTGAGCTGAGGTGGTGCCATGGACTCAATCATCGTTTGAGGAGGAGAGGAACTGTCTTGTGGAGATCGGCTTCAGGCAGTAGCCCATAGAAGAACTGAAGAGGAAACACCATACGACTCTGTCACCTAAACAGTGATAGTCAGTGCTCAATTATTCAATTAACATAACTAGTTAATACGAGAGAAGAGTCTGATGGTTTAGTAACTTAGTAACTCCTCACCCACAATTTACTGAGTGATAATCACTAGTAATGATACATGGCACAATTAGGCTAGGTAGAGGATGTTACACTGTTCTTACATGGCAGTTGGTTTAGTGTGCATAGCTGCTTTGAGAGAAAAGGAGGCATTAGGAGAACTCCATGGCAAAGTTGTGATTGTTGATGTATTTTGCATTAATTTCATCATTAATTTGGTTTGATACTACTAAACAATTTTGGTTCAGATTGAATTTAATTGTATTTATTTGTTTCAATTATTGTGTATTGACATAAGTTTTATTGTAATTCATGATAGCAGTGATTTGTAAATTAGATAACACCATTATTGATTTATTATAGGAGGATTAATGTTAATATAATCTGTTAAAGGAAACAATAATTTTGTATATAGTATCTCAACTGGTTTTGATAATATTTTAAGAATGAATGAGTGCTTACTAACTTAACTGATAAAACCTCTAAACAATTTAAGTGAAAACTTGAGTCACTCATTCAAAAAAAG
The DNA here is from genome assembly GCA_900660155.1 of Hofstenia miamia. Lineage (NCBI taxonomy): Eukaryota > Metazoa > Xenacoelomorpha > Acoela > Hofsteniidae > Hofstenia > Hofstenia miamia. The sequence goes on from CABFPE010000776.1 coordinate 328,594, forward strand.
GAACTGAATTTGATTTGAATAAAGGATTCATAAAATTTAATAGCAACATTAATTTCATTATAACAAGTTTAATAGTATTTAATATATTTGGTTGGGGAATAAATTATTGTGGTTTGTAAATTTGTTTTACATTAATACACATTAGTGTGAGCCAGAGAGTATTAGCATTTCAACTTTGTTATTTTTTTATTGTTATAATGCAAAAGAAAGTTCAAAATTGAAGTACCAATTTGAATAAATATCTGAATTTTTAGCCACTTATTCAAAATTTGAAATATCTATGTGATACAAATATTACTGTAAGCAATATTGATTTATTGGGTATAAAATGGAATGCCATATTGATGAAAAAGTTCATTTTCAACACTTATTTCAATTTGTACTAAATTGTGATGGAAAAATAGCTGCCAAAGCTGCTCATGAGATTTGTGCTGTATATGAAGAAAATGCTATGCCAAAAGAATGGCACAATTGTGGTTCTCATGTTTCAAGAATGGTACCTTTACCATGGGCGAAAATGAACATTCTGGTCAAACAGTTAATCTTGATGAGGATCAATTGAATAATCTTCTTCATGAAAATCCACATCAGTCAACCACTTTCATTCATGGGAAAGATTCAAAAACTTGGATCTTGGGATCCCACAATTCTTGAGTGAAAAATATTGAACTGCAGCATTCAATGATTGCTGCCAGATTGCTTGCCTGTCACAGGTTTAATTGTTCCAAAAAAGACTAATTTCTTTGCCACATTGAAAATGGCGATGAAAAGTAGTGTGTTTATGGCTCAGTCCAAAAAAAAATAATGATGGGGATTATATTATTGATTAAATCATATCTTGATTTTAGATAATCTCAAGTTTTGTTTTAATAAATGATTAAATTTATTAATAATATAAAACTGCAGCAATTTATTCCCCAACCCAAAATAATTTAAATAAGATACAGAATGTAATCATTTATTTATTCATTGAATTTATCTTAGACATTCTGTAAGAATGACTGCCATTTCATATAAATATATTAAATTTTGCTTTTCCAAGTATTTGCTAAGTTCTTTATATGCAAAAAGCCAGATGATACAAGTAAATTTAAACTCCTAAACAATTTAGCCTAAATCAAAAGATGAGCTTTGTTTGCAATATCAATTGTGACATTGAGAATTTGGCAAAGTTATTACTAATACCAAACATCTGTAATGTTTTGGGTGCTTCTTCTAAACTTACAAATCAGGTTTATCCTTTTCAAAATTGAAAAGAAAATAACCTGTTTTGTAATTTGTTCAGAAAAATGGGTAGCTTGTGTGTGAGAACTAAATGCAGATTGTCATTTATTATTTGTCAAGAAGGTTAGCAGACTAGTTTTGTTTGTCACATGTTTTATTTAAAATAAATTTCATTTTAAACACAATTAATATTTTTTATTCCACATAGATGTCACAAAGATATTTTCTTTCAGTTGCAAATGGTTTTAGTCTCCTTAAAACATCAATCACCCTAAAAATGTAAATTACTACTGTAACATCCTCTACCAGGCTTTATCACTGTTGATTCACTGTTACCTTGTAACATTGACTGTGTTATTGCAGGTAAGGATTTACTAAATGTTACTGCTTGCTTGGTTTCTTCTATTACATTGTGTAACCATAATTAACTATTCACTTTTTAGGTGACGAACCAAAGTGGTAACCTCTGCCTTGATCTTCCAGTGGGCATCTGCCTGAAGCAGATCTCCACATCCAATTTCACCGTTCCTTCCAATGCTTGAATGCCACTTCTCAGCTCAATCAAGATAGCTTATGTGTACCCTACATTAGCTCAGTGCTTACTCAAGGCATGACACAACTCGACCTAATCTCTGCTGTGTGAAAGTGTTATATCTATTTGCAACCAGGAACTGTCACTAGTTGTTCATTCAATATTACATGTAGCCATTACCGAAATATATTGGCTTTATTAAATAAACAAATATTGAACAACTTCCTAACCTACATTTACAATTACTACATGTAAGGTCATTATCAGTCAATTATAGGTCATTAATTTGGATCTGAAAATATATTAAGATAATCCCTAAGGTTCAGTTATCCAACCATTTGTTGAGAGTCAATTATCTAATACATGTAGTTGGAATTGCTAGTTGGCTAATCAAGAGAAAAACCCCTATGCCTAACCTAAGTGCACTTTCGTGATCTGGCACAGAGACCCTTGAATCGTTCCCTGTGATGGATCCAGACCACTACTAAACACCACTTGATTAGCTTGACATCGTATTAAATATTTCAAACCATTAATAATATGAAATAATAAGAATTCTAAGTAAAATTCTTTATCAACTCTTACAATAGTTTTAATTGTATTTATAGTAATTTGAAGAGAGGTACCTGTCAATTTAAATTTAAACATCTGCCAAGATGGCGGCTAAAAATAATGTAAGTGACAATTTGTCGAAAATGTTTTTATTGACAGATACAATTATCTCTTTTTTGAGACATGTTATTTTCTTGGTTGGAATATACAAATCAAACTGAAATAATCACACTTGATTTAATCATAATATTTTTTAATCACTTCCTTTTGATCTTAGTATCTTCTTTAACATTTGCAGCTTATTTCTGTTTTATTTTGGATAATGCTACACGCCCCCCTCAGCTTGCGTTATTTTTAGCACAGCTTGTTCTCCGTGTACCAGAGTGTTTGCTTTTCGAATTATCGTTTCTGCCTGTTGATCAGACCACGTTGTTTTTGTGAATTCCGCCTGTTTTGTCATTTTTAGCACTGCTTCTCTTTCTGTGGTTGTAATGTTGGCGTATCTTAGGAACCGGGTTTCTCTAATATCTTCTGCTATTGGTGTTAGCTCTCTTAACTCATTGATTTTCTATGAGAAAATGTCATAATATTTTTGATATAACTGAATACCCTTGATGCTGATCATAAGAGTCATCTGTGCGTTGGCTCTACTTGTGTGTGCTAAATCTTCCCTAATCTGGTTATCAGGGTAAAAGAACATAAAAACTTTTCTTAAACTTCGAGTATTCACCACATCCTTGTAGAAAAAGCTAATGTTGTTTCTTACTTCTTCCTCTGTGATCGTTTTGGGGTCATCTTTATTTAATCTCATCATCATAACGATTTTGACCCTTTTGGTGATGTTGTAGTATCAGTATCTTTTCTCCCATATATCATTCCAAACTATATCATTCACTCCTGAGAATAACATTATAGCTCTTGGATTTCTTTCTTCAATTTCATTTCTCAGGTCTTGTAGTTGTACATTTATTGGTTTCCCATGTGTGTACAGTTGATCCGGCATTATTGTGCCCTCAATGTAGACTCGTTCTTTGTTATTCTGTTGTAACAATATTGCTTTCGACTTTTTGTAATCTTCTCTCTCGACTATGGCTTTCGCTTACTTTTCAGTATTCACATACGATTTGTACTCGTGTAATAATGTTTTCGTGAACTTGACGTCCTTCGGTATTCTCCAACATGGTAGGACCATGGGTATTGCGATAGTCTCTGGCAGTGTGCAGATGAGGAGTTTCATTTCAATCTCTCTTTCTATGTGCCTTCTGTGGTCAACGCTGTTGCTAACCCTATGGTGGCAGGGTAATTTATTTTTGCTTCAGGAACCGTATCCCAGAATGCCTGAGTTAGTCCTTTTGGACTTAGCTTCAACCACAATTCTTCTGTCATTTCTACTCTTGAAGTAATGCACTCAATGTCTATAGTGAGTTGGTTGTATGGTCGTAATAGCTCCTCCAGTTCTGTTCGTGTAAAAGCTTCAGTAAACATAAGTTTCATCATTGCTATGGTTTGTTGTTCTCAGATACACTGGAAGTTTCTTTCTTTTATATCTTTTGACTCTTTTGTTATTTTGATTTTGACCAAGAAATGCTTGTCGTCTGTGTCAATCCACTCAATGGTCTTGGCTGGACTGATTTCTCCCCACTTTTCTATGTTAATTCTGTCGATTTTTTGTTGTGTTTTGGGGGATAGTAGTAATCTCGATGATGTCAATAATTGTTCTTCTTCTAGCATTTCTGCTTGGCTCTTTGTGATCATTTCACACACCTCTACTGGTTCTGTAATACCTCCTCTTTTCATCATTTCAGTGCTTCTGAGGATCTTAGTGAATGTGCATAGTGGACTGTCTTTTTCATAGCGTCTCATTTCACAGTCTAATATGTTCTGCACATTTTTCTGCATTATTATATTTCGAATTTCTGCTGTGCTTGCCAGTTTTCTTTTTATGATTTTTTTTGTTGTGAGCCATGGCTGGTTTTGAAGCTGTTTCATCCGTGTCTCGGATGTTGCTCCCCACATGTATTTCCTCATAGGCTCATCAAATATAGTGATTTCACTGGGGCATATCCCCGTCTTATTAGCGATGCTTATCAATGATATTTTCCCCAATGGATTTTCTTGCATGATTATTCTGCTCAGTATTTTCTCCATTACTTGTAGTGGTTTTTCTGTTCTGTTTGGTGATTCCAGTTTTCCAGTATGTCCCTTTAGCAATCAGTTCTTTGTCTGTGTATTAATTGGGGATATCGCGATTTCGTATCTCTTTGATTTTGTTAACCTGTGCCAGGTTTGTCGTGAGATCAGCAGTTTTAGTTCCACTTCTTCCGTCGTAAAGATGGCTAATATCCATGCTGTAGTCCTGTAACGTATCTCTGGTGCGTTCTTCTCCTCAAATATCATTTGTTTAAAGTCTTTCTTTGTGTTTAATTCATAGGCTCAGTTTACTTCCATTAACGCCATTTCAATTGATTTGTGGAACTTTCTAGATGGTGTGTCAATTCTTATCTTAGGCCAGCCTTGCTCTACTTTTTGTTGTAGTTTCATTGTTTTCCAAATTGTTTGGATCTGTTGTAGATGTTCTTGACGTTGTGTGAAGCTGCACTTTATACACAGTGTGTTTGCTTTCTCAATGCCCTCTGTATCTGTTGTTAGCTCTATAGTTTTTGTATTCCTGTACAAATCAATTGCTATACATGGGTCTACCATGATTCAGTAGATTTGCGCCCAATAGTCTATTTGTAAATCCAGTCATATCAGCTCTGGGATCATTGTGTTTTTATCTGATTTCTCCCTTGGGAAGATATTTTCTCCTATCTGACATGCAATTTCCAGGTGGTCAGGAATCTCTTCTTCCATTGTAATTGTTATTAGTGCAATTCTGACATTTTGTACTCTTGCCATCCTAGTTATGTCATCTACTTTCTTTTCTAATGCTTTCGTGTATTCTTTTTGTTTCAGGATGTGTATAATTGTGAGATTGTCTGCATCCATGTTGATCTCTGGTATCTCCGCAATTTTATCTTTATATGCCATTATTGCTTGGGCTGTATCTAGTGTGAATGCGTCATCAAATACGACGTGCACTGTACTGCGCATATATGGCCTTTCTAGCATTTCATTAATTTCCTGTGGATAGCTGATAATTACATTAACTTTCAGCCTGTTGTTAGAATCAAGCACAATTGGTAAAAATTTCCCCTCGATCCTTGCGACTTTTCTTATATGGGACTTTGTTTCTGGCGATAGTTTTGCGAATGCATTATAACGCATCTTTGATGTTCCCATGAAATAGGGGTGTAATGTTTCCCCATCTATTTTTGACATCCGCTTTTCTCTTTCTTTTGATCTTACAGTGCGTTCTGATGTTGTGTCTGAGGAGGCGTGTAGCTGGGTCATCCTAAATGGTAATCTACTGGTGCTTGGTTCACAGTCCGGAGGCTGTGAATCTGTGCTGATATTTTCTACTGCTTCGCCCTTGAATCAGCTTGCAGTTACTCGTATCGGCACTTGACTAGCTGTGGTTCTGGATGAGATGACGTCAGCCTTGAATCGCTTTCGTATCTCTACAGTTCTTCCACCACTTACACCTTCCTCTGGATCTCCACGTGTCTCACCACCCTTGAATCAGCATAGTGGACTATGGGAAGGAAAGTTGTGCTGCGCACCAGTTTTCTGCATGCCCTTGAATTGCCGGTGCAGATCCCTGGTGGGAGAGGCTCTTTGTCCGTTTGTCTCTCTGCCCTTGAATCAGCCTTGAGGACTACTAGAACGCCGTCTTACTCTACGTCGTCTATTCATCGGTTCTTGGTTCTTGTCCCTTCTGTCTTCGATTTGACTTCCGGTCTGAGAACTTCTGCGTATCCTTCTCCTTGGGTTGTTGTTGAGAGTCCCTCTGTCTGCTGGGCTCTGCGCACTCTCTTCCTCATCAGTGGGTGCATCATTTTGTTCTATTTTCCTAAATGCAGCTAGTAAATCTATATCCCATGTTTCAGGGTCATATATAGGTTTATTTCTCGCTGCCCTCTGAGGTAATATCCTTCTTCTCAGGTTGTCATCCGTGGTCTCCAGTATATATTCATCCTCGAATTCTTCTTCATGTACACTATCTAAATCGTACATATCGCATACAACCTCATTGCCATTAATTCGGCATATTTTAAATTCGGTGTTGCCATCTATTTTTGTTTCTTCAATGTCCGCTGTTGCTCTCTTCAGGTTTTGAAAATGTAATAGTCTATTGTTGTCTAACATGTATTCATTGTTCAGCAATGTTTGTGTTATCATGTGTGGGCCGGACCATACTGTTTTCAACTTCCGGACTTGGTTTGTGTCAACAAGTTTAATCGGTGTGAATGCGTATACCTTATCGCCTACCTTATGTGCTTGACCATAAATTTTCTTATTATAGTTGCATTGTTGTCTCACTGCTGACTTCTTAATGTTGTGACACATAGTTTCGTGGATTCCCGTGATTTGGTTCCTTAGTTGTTGTATGTATGTGTTGTCCAATTTACTGCTGTAGTTGGTGTATTGCATTGATAATGGAGTTATTGCCTCTCTTCCAAACATGGCTTTGAATGGCGATACCCCAGTTGTTGCATGTACCGATGTGTTATAATAGTATTCTATCATTTCTATAACCTCTTTCCATTTATTTCCTCCTATTCGTGTTGTTGCCACTCTTATCAATTTAATCAATGTTCGGTTAAGTCACTCCACCGCTCCATTCACCTGGGGGTGGTAGGCAGCTGTGCGTTCACTTGCAATTTCCAAAGGCCTTGCCATCTCTTGGAATAGTCCACTTTCAAACTGTGGCCTTTTATCTGTTATAATCATTTCCGTCAGTCCCAGTCTCAATATCCATTGCTTTAGAACTAACTTGGCTGTGGTTTCTGCTGTGGTATTCCACATCAGGACCATCCTTGCGTATTTGGTGAAATTATCCACCATAACCAGCAGATATTGATAGCCTTCGGGATCTTTTGACAGCATTTCGAGGTCTATGTGAACTATCTCTTTAGGTTGCATCGCGATAATCTTTTCCAGTGGCGCTCATTGCGTTGGAAAATGCTGTTTGTTGTTTAGGAGGCATGTGGTGCATTTGTTAATAATGTCTTCCACGACTTTCCTGACGGCTGTTGTTATAAAACGAGCATTAAATGTTTTCTCTGTTTGTGTTATTCCCAGGTGGCCCTCTGGTATCTCAATTAGATTCTTTCCGGCTTTGACATATAGCAGTCTGTTCTTATTGATCTTCCATTTATAACGTTCATAGTATCCCACCATTATATTTGATAGTGTTGTTCACAGCTCTTTGAGCTTCTTGATGATCTTGCTTAGGATTATATCATCTTTTTGTTTATCCACTATCTCTTATTAGTATTGGTAGCACTGCTTGACCCTTTTTGTCAACATTTATCTCTGGTAACTCCTCGTATTCGGTATGCAGCAGGAATTGAAATTGTTTCTTTTCTCCATCTGTCTTTGTCGCATCTCTTTGGTACTTCGGGAGTGATGTCCAGAAATCTGCGTTATTATGTAATGTCCCTTTCCTATGTTCAATCGTGAACGTGAACTCATTTAGATACTCGATCCACCAAGACACTATCCCGGATTTGTCTCACGAAAACTTTTTTAACCAGGCCAGACAGCTGTTGTCTGTTTGTACTCTGAACTCTCTTCCTATGAGGAAGTGTCAAAACTTTTTAATGCTTTCAATCAGCGTGAGCATTTCAACTTTTGTGGAGCCGTAGTTCTCTTTGCTGGCCCATAGTTTGTGACTGAAGAACTGGATGGGCACCTCCTTTCCATTTCTCATTTGGCCCAGTGTTGCCCCAATTGCCACCTTGCTCACGTTGCAATCTAATATGAATTGTTCATTGTAGTCAGGTGTATTGAGAGAGGGTAGTTTCGCGAGTTCTTCCTTGATGTTATCAAGTTCCTCTTGTCTTCCCATGTCCATACAAATGGAACTGCCTTCCTCATTAATCGAGTCATCTTTGCCATTTTCCCTGCTATGTTTGGGATAAAGGTTCCATAATAATTGAAAAATCCCATGATTCTTTGGATGTCCTTTTTGTTGTTTGGCTTCTCTATTTTCCGGATCATTTCTCGGGAATTATCTTTCATACAGATCCTTCCTTTTTCTATCATTCTTCCGAGGAACACTATTTTCTCTTTGAGGATGTCGCATTTGTTTCCGTTGATCCGGAGTCCCGCATTCTCTAAGATTGTTAGTGTTCTTTCCAGTTTCTCCAAGTGTTCTTGGACTGTGTCACTTGTGACTATAATATCGTCTATATAGGCGTTGACTCCTTCTTCCATTCAATGTGTCTTGTTCTTAAGTACCTTCGTTATATATCTCTGAAAAGTTGCTGGCGCGTTGCAGAGTCCGAACGCCATATAAATCCATTTGTACAGTCCATATGGAGTTATGAATGCTGTTTTCTCTATGTCTTCCTCCTCCATTTTCACTTGCCAATAAGCTTTACATAGATCTAGTGTTGTAAAGTATTTATGTTTGCTGGCTTCATAAAGCATATCCTCTATTCGCAGTAAAGGGTATGAATCTTTCTTTGTCACTTCATTGGATTTGTGGAAATCAATGCATAGTCAGTACTTGTTCCCCTGCTTAATGAACACAGTGGGTGCTGCATACGGGCTTTCACTCGGTCTGACAATCTTATTGTTGATTAGTTTTTCTAGTATCTGATTGTATTCTTCCTTTAGCTTGGGGTACTCTTCTAACTGGTAGCTTGATCGGTTTATCCATTGTAGTCATGATCTTGTGTTTTTCGCCTACTGCTTGACCAACACTTATCTCCCCATAGTTGAATATATGTTTATGCTTTTCTAAAAGTGTTCTTAATTTTGTGATGTCTCACTCTTCTAGATGTTGGTAATCTTCGTCATTTATCTCTGGTATCCTGTGTGTATCTTCCTCTTCTGCTTTTGTCCCAACGCCCTTGAATTGGCTTTTGGGAGTATTTGCGACTTCGATGGTGTTCGTCCACTCGCCCTCAAGTCGGCCATGTGGAGTACTATCCGCTTTCCTTTGCAAGTCCTCAAATCGACCATGCAAATTACTTGCTCCATCGTCGTCTTCCATTGCCTTCCAGATGAGTCTGATGTTAGTTCTGATGTATTTTCCGTATATTCTTATCTGAGATCTTTTCAGGTTCACGTTCCCGTTCATAGCATTGAGTATTGGTACCCTTCCTCTGCCATTTTTTATCGTACAAACGCTAGACAGCATTGAAACTTGTTTGGTGTTGATGCCTTTATTGTCATATAGCATTATGTTGGCTGTGATATCTTCTTCTGTTTCGATTGTGTGCATCTTCCATTGATTCGGCTGTAGATGAATATCTTCTTGTTGTTGAAACATGATCATTTTCTGTTTCTCCTGTTCCTCTTTGATTTCCATTTCTTCTTCTCTTACTTTTATTGTTCTGTTTGTGTGTGTCAACCACCACCAAAGGTTGTTCGAACATTGTGTTCGCGATTTTCATTTGTTCAACATCTATCTTCTTGTTACAATTCTTCATCTCTTCTCGTTGAAATCCCAATTTCATAGCACACTCGTCTGTAATTATAGATGTTGCTGCTCCAGTATCGATTGTTGCTTTTGTCATCACTCCGTTAATGGCTATTGTTAT
>CABFPE010000777.1:10288-20753 GCA_900660155.1 Hofstenia miamia
TATATATATATTGTATATATGGCGGAGCCAACTTCTCTTATCAAGGGCAGCTTGAGCACTTTACAAGGTAGCTACTACAGATCCTTTTCACTTGAGTATATGTATGAATATCACATCAATAGTTACATGAATATTTAAGATATTATCACATATATAAACCTTGTCTTTCCATAAAGAATTTCTAGAGTAGAGATTTGTGGCTAAGAAAAATTAGTAGTTGCCCAGTTCTTTATTGGAGTAGTATATATAGTCATGACTTGAGTTCACAAAATCTGATTGGTCCACAGAGAGTGAGGAGAGGTCTCACAAAATAATATCATTACTGATTCATGGATATTTGCAAAGATTTATAATGCCATCTAAGGTGATGTAATTAGTTAGTCATTTTTACTAGCTTTTACAGTGATGCACTCTGCAATATTTACTGGGGCAATTTATTGGTGTTTGCATACACAACCATTTTCTCTTGACTACCTATTTTTGCTTTCAACAATGACTACCTATTTTTTGCTGTTATAAATGACAAACAATTTTTGGAAAGGAAAAGTATAAGATCTATGTTACATTTTGTACATAAATAATTGTTTCTTCACAAAGAATTCCATGCTTTTTACTGATAAGCCTATCCATATATTTGATTGGAATCAAAAGATAAATTTTATTATTTTTGTCTACACAAATCTGTACTTCTTCCATGTCTGTTGAAACATTGGCAGATAGTTACATTGGTTGTTTGTTTGACGAATTGTGTGTCATTGCACTCATAGGCGTCTCATGTGTGTAAACAAGACAAGCAGTGCATGTCCAATAATATTTCAATAAATGAATTTCATTCATAATTGTGTGAATTTATATCTATACATATATACAAATCATAAATTTAAAGTTTGCATCAAAACAACATTCAAGAATCAAGAAATAATATGAATTTAATACGACATAATTCATTATGATTTGCTTTAAAAATCATTGCATGATTGCGCAACAGCAAGCAGATGCTTAATACTGTACCTAAACTCGCTCAAGCTATTAAATTATATCCGTTTTCTTCAACTCATAAGAGAAAAATTTAGCTAGCAAAGAAAGCAGTCCGATCATTTCTTCACATTTCCAAATTCAAAATACGGTTTCTCAAATGCAAATTACATTTTCTCAAATGCAAATTATGGTTTCTCAAATGCAAATTATGGTTTCTCAAATGCAATTGGAAACAATGAAATAAATTTTTCACAGATTGTGAAATAAATCATCAAAAATTACAGTCCATTCTATTGCGCGTCTAAAACACTGTTTCCAGTAGTATGAATTGGCTTCTAGTAGATCCCACTTTTCCTTTGTGACCTTGGCGAACTTATCTGGCTGGTAATTGTGTACTTTGGCCGGCTGTTTATCTCTGACGTCATTGTAATATGTTTTATTTCATTGTAATATTCGTTGACAAACAAAATTAATTTCCAATCTATTGTTTGGTGGTATGCAATCTGAACCACGTACACTGAACAAACGCCAAAGTAGTGATTGGATTTGGGAATAATACGTTTAATCTTGTTAGCGTACATTAAACAAATGCAAATTATGGTTTCTCAAATGCAAATTATGGTTTCTCAAATGCACATATATCTAAAACATTAATGAAGGAATGTGTCCCAAAATCTTTAAAATATCGAATAACCATGACTAAAATGAAAATTTTGTCTCACAAAGCCATAGCTATCATGATAGATTGCGTGCATTCGGAATAGCTTTGACCATTTCAATAGTAGTAGTCTAGAGTTCTTTATGCTAATAAGTCCACCATAAGGGATCACTTGCAGAATTCCTATAACACCAACGTTATGTATACAATTTTTTTGTAATCGATAATTTCAAACTTTAAGTGGAGTTTTGGTGTAATGAATGCGATCCTCTACAAGTCTAATTTCGTCTAATCCCAACATCTTGCAACGTACAATGAATGAAACAAATTTTCTTTCTAGTCTTTTATAATTTTCCGTTGTTTATTAATGTATAGCTTTAAGCATGTTTTACCCAATAACCATGACTAAAATGAAAATTTTGTCTCACAAAGCCATAGCTATCATGATAGATTGCGTGCATTCGTAATAGCTTTGACCATTTCAATAGTAGTAGTCTCGAATTATTTATGCTAATATCAAAACCATAATTGCATATGCTTACTCTAATCTGAGTATGGTATACCAGTTACATCATTCAAACCCAATGCCTCTACAGAATGAAAGTATACTTGTGCATAATTATTTTTACCCACAGTCATTTGTGTGAATGCAATATTCGATCCACCACGACTTATAGTAACTTGCGGCAGGCCTCTAAGTCTATATAAGAATGGGTTTAATTCAGAGTTGGAATTGGGCCAATTTTTTGGGCCCAAACCCGGCCAATGCAGATTAGGCCCAAGCCCAGCCCGGCCCATTTCAAAATACCAAATATTTGGCCCAAGCCCAGCCCAAATTATTTTTCTTTTACGCCAGTGATAGTGAGTCTTTTGCCTCATAGAGGCACATAAGCACTACACTATAAATTGGACAGTTTCCATAATTTAATGATAAATATGTGCGCATAGGTGCATATCCACTTTATTCCGTCAACAATGCTAATTCAATTCTGCTCAAATTCAAATTCCATTGTTAACCCTAATATAATAAACCTGTGATACAGAGCCGTAGGACTGGTAAAGACGTGAGCACTTCCTGTAAATGATTGTATTTGGCTACCAAATAGCATTGAATGCTGCATTTTCACCAATGTTATCAATGAAGACAAAAATTTTCAAAATTTTATAAATTTTTGCATAGATGAAACTTAAATTTCTCAATTTTTTTAACTTTTTGTTGGTTTTTTGTTGAAATTGTTAAAGGCTTTCATCTCACAAATAACAAAAAATCAGAATGCAAAATGTAAGTGAAATGTGTTTACTCTTTTTATAAATAAAACTGCTTATATTTCAATTTTTATGGAAAGCATAGAAAAATGTTGTCTTTAGTACTGCAATGTTAAGTGAGATAATGGCGATTTTTAGCATAACTAACAACGATTTATCAATGTGATTAATCTCCAGATATTATATTATTAATTGGGCATGGCAAAACTTAACTGCCAATTTTGCACTGGAGTGGATTATTGCAATTAGTCGTTTGCATGTAAGCAAAACTTTCGAAAAGGGACTCACAATAAGAGTATATATATTCTGCTAATGTTTTATTAAAACATTTCAGAAAAATAAATTCTATATGAAGATGAAATTTGTGTTTATTTCAATTTGTATATATATTTTTACACGTTCTACAAAACTACGGGAATTTCACTAAAAATTTTGAAAACTTTTTATGCGAATTTCATTTAAAATGTTGTTAATTTTTTAACTACAACATTTTTTGGAATGCATTAAGGAAACATTAATAATAATACTATTTTTTAAAGCAACGTCCTTTTAAATTATTGCAACCCTCTGCTGAGTACTATGCCCTACGGCCAAGGTTTCATATTTCGGGCTTCATAAGTTCTTCCTAACGCTACCACTAATAATTAACAAACTATTTACAGGATTGCAATCGTACTTTTTATCGTTTTAGAACATCACTTCTTATTTATTCAATTACTAAATTTCTCTGCCAACTTACATCAACTTACATCAGCACAAAGTAGGTGAAATTTTTACAAACGCTCTTTGCTTGTAGCAGACAAACTTTAGATGTTGGAAGTATTGCACCAGCCACAATGCAAGGCTGATTAAATTTAAAGAGATTTGTTTTTGCCATTTGCAAAGTTTAAGTTTTCAAGTGATTTTTTTTCTTGTATTTCATATACCAATTATAACAATAGTCCCAAGCCCGGCCCGGCCGAAATTGCTATGTCGAAAATCTGGCACAAGCCCAGCCCAAGACCGGCATAGCCTGACCCAACTTTAGGCCCAATCCAATTCCAACTTTGGTTTGAGTCTGCTGTTCCTGTAAATTGTAGATGGGGAACAACGGCTAGAGCAATACGTCGAATTGGTTCATTTGAAATACATTTTCTTTTGTTAGAGAGTTTTGACCAGGTGGAATAATAAATGTTCTTGTGAGAATTCGTATAAATTGGTATGTGGCTGGTGTGGTTAATAGCGTTTTTTTCAATTGCCAGATACACACTCTCTGTAACGCATAGCTTCCTTAGACTCAGAATTGCATCTGTAATTTCTGTTTTGTAGTATACAGTGGGGGTGGCGGTACAATTGGAAATTAGTGAAAAATCATCCACTGATCGTAAAAGTTTGAGACGAAGGCTAACCCTCAGTATCAAAAAATTTTCGTTTTTAAAAAATCCACAATTATAGAACCATAAAGGCTTAAAACTTTGCTTTTCTGTGTTAGAGCCAAAGCTGAAATTGTTCATCTTGGGAATTACAATTACATTTATCTATAGGTTGATCAGGACGTTTTTCAAAATAATATCCACTGGGTGTTAAAATTGAATTTTCCTGCGCTGCATTGTGTGTCATATTACAGTATGTAGCCGAACTGCATCACCTGTTTGTATTAAAACACCATTAGCATAAAGATTAATGTAGGGTGTTGTTTACCATACAAAAATGTCCCGTTTATTAGCATTAGTAATCTCATAGAGAAAATCACTGCCGTCGTTGCATAAAATTTTCACTGATATAGCCAAATGTATACTTTGTAAATCAATGTATTCATTTTCTTCTGAACCAAAATTAAATTCAATCATTGGACCATTAAACCCTGAAATATTTTTGTGTGCTACCACCATTGAAGTTTACCAAAACTTTATCTCGTTCAAAAATGTCCAAACACGAATGTGTGAAGATGCTCATGACTGTACTTGAACTAATGACAATTCCCAATGAATTTGTGTATTTATACTAAGTTTTTAAAGATATCAGTTCTTATATTCTAAGCATTTTTTGTCTCAAACTATCACGTTTATGCCTACTTTGTGCATTGACCAAAAATTGTTTAACACCATGTCGTGTTTTGATAGTTTTTGTTATTCTATCAGATGTAGATATTCCATAACCATTTTGACTAATCTCTTTACGTTGTTTCTTAGATTGCTTGTTTACTGTGTTTCTTGCAACATTTCCAATTCTGTGCTTTACCACTTTTTCTACATTATCACCAGAGACTATGTCATTCCCACCTGAAATTGCTTGATCCAAAATTCCTTCACTGACATTAGTAATGACATTTTGAAAACCTCATTTTGAAATTGTGGTCTGACTTTGAAATTCTAACTGAGTCACCATTATAAAATTATGCTTTTTGTTGGCAACATGTATTAACACTCATAAATTTTCCAATCATAATCATTGTACTGGCGTTGTACATCAGAGTAGGTGTTTTGAACGGAATTTAATTTTACTTGTATATCATCATTAATCGTTGATCTTTGTTGTGTAGTATCGTTTTTATAACACATTTGTTGAGCAACTGATTGTAGTATTCCCAGATTTTTTAAAAGTACTCTTCTTATTAATTCTTTGCTGACTATAAATAATCAATGTTATTCTTATATAAAACAGATTGTTCATGCTATGAAAAGTGTGAAACTATTTATAAAATATACAGACTATTCATACAATGATCATACTATTCTTTTTAAGAATAGTGGGCATATCTGAATGAAAGATTTTAAATATACTAAACTTATTAAAAAGATTATAATACTATCTGGACAGGGTAATCTTACTAATATCACCTTAATACAAGGGCGTACATAGGAGTTTTTGTCCGGCAAGGAAGGGGGGATATTGTAGTCATGATCAAGTGAGTGACCAAATGCGGGGTGAAGGGCCATAATATTCTTGAAAATAGACTCTAAAAATGGATTTCTTCAAAACCTTAGTTTTTAAATTTTTTAATAGTTTGCTGAAAATTGGTTGATTTAACCAAGAAAAGTCAATTATGAAACCCTTTACAGGGGGTATTCCAACATGTCTCCCTTGTGTATGCACTGCCCTACTACACTTTTATCTTTTTAGTTTCCAGAAATTTAACATTTAATGTTAATAAGATATATCCAAAAGGGTGCAAATAAATGGTGAAATTAGCACATTTTTTATCATAGTCGACACATGGTCATGATTCATTGATTTCAAAAAATATTTTTACAGCATAATTATTTTAGAAGCTAAAACTTATTGCTGATAACAAAGTTAAGACTCAACATTTTTCCATAATAGGGGAGGATGGCGCTTCTTGGCACATAACACACATTGTGACATTATTTGACTTTATGACTCACAATAAAATCTTGAAATTTTTTATCTGTATAATGTATATTGCCTTTCACACAAAACGCATTAGAGCTTCCCTGGTAAGATATCATTCTAATGACAAATTTTGTTTGAAATTTATGTGCTAACTTGCCCCATGTTGGGGCATGTTGACACAAACAAGCCAACCATGGTTATTTCATTACACAATCATAAAATAGAAAATTGCATGCAATAAATCTAACATGTATATCACAATGAAAATATTACCAAAACATTGATATTGAGAAATAATCATGAACACTATCAGGCAAAAAAATAAAAAAATAAAAAAGGACAAGGCCAAGCCAGAGGTCATAACTTGGGGGCACAACTTTTGATTAATTTGTATGTCTGCACTAAGATAAGTACCATTGTTGGGCATTTTTTCCATTTTTTCTTTAAACTGTTGGTCTACATCAGCAATAAGCAAACAAAGTTCCAAAAAGTTTCCGCTCTGATTAGATGACTTTCATCTTCCACTCACAATGCCATCCCTTGCTTTGCAAGAAAGATTACTATCTTTGAAACTTTTGACAGGTATTCCCAAATTTCATGGACAATGTAAGAATGCTTTGTTGACAATTTTGAAATAATAATTCCTTCTTTAATGTTTTGTTGGTAACTTTGCCAATGTGAAAATGACATTTTATGGCTTTTAACAGTGCTATGTTTTCTAATTTTTGAACACCCTTTTTCCAGTTATTCAATCCACTTTCAATAAAACCCTTTTCAATGTGACCACTCAATGGTGAAAACATATGGCATCAGAAACAGAAAACAGCATCATTTCTAACTGAATACTCCAACCACAAAAACCATTCTTTGTTAAAACCCCTTCCTTTTCCCTCCTATATCTGTTTGGGTATATTACATCATTTTTGGTTAATTAGCAAAATGTCTTATGATCCCAAATTGAAATATTCACTGGAGGTTAAACCATATCATCACATACACCTTGCACATCCACAACTGTTGGACCTGAATTTTTTTATCCTTTTGAAGAACTGGGTTTTTTCATATTCATTTACTAGCTTCTTACAAGCACTTTTCTGATTCGCCTTAGTTTTCCTTCCATAGGCAATTTTGAAAAGAGACTTTAAACTCTAAAATAACTTCAATAAAATTAAAGGATATTCTACAGTCTTTCCACAATAATTTGCTAATGACTTGTGTGTCAATTTCAAATGATTAATACTGCGTCTTTAATATCAGGGAAAACAAAGGTCATATTTTTGTTGCCAGATTTCATGATTTTCTAAGATGCAAAGAATTTTTTCAAGCTTGCATTTCTGCACTAACTGCTCATTTGAATAATTGCTTCTATCACTCTTTTGTATGAAATTCTGAACCAATATCTGTAATCAAAAAAATATTGCTAAAGATTTCAGAATTTAAAAAATATAATCAGTGGCTATAATGAACTGAAAATATAACTGAATATGCAAATGATGATTTGTTAATTTGAGGGTTGACAATAATTTTAAAGAAATTTCACTTCAAAACAATTGCTTTACAAGAATTAGCTTTATGATTAACATGTAGGGCATGTTAGCACAATTCATGCTGTTTTTTTAAAAATGCTTCACACATTACAACACTTACTCTGACTTCAAAATCATATATATATATATATATATATACATAATCATCAGCCTAAATAACACTTAATCAGTTTATTGAGTATCTTGATTAATTTTATGAGAGAAAAATTGTAAAAAGTTTAGAACCTGTTTTGAACATGTGAAAATGACAAAATTCTGTGAGTGGAATTACACAATTGAAGAGTGCACCAAACTGATATTATATATGAGGATGATTCTTGTGTGTATGATTTAGGGGTCTGTCTCTCTTTCCCCAAACTCACTTCCCCCAAGTCTGACGTCACAAAATATTAAATACTGTTAGAGACACAATTTCAATGAAATTGCAATTAATATATTTGAATAAATATATGTATTTCTTTAAACTCTATTTTGATTAGTTTTCTATGTAGTTAAGATTGCTGAAATACGGAATTACAAGTAAATATATGTAAATATGTTCTATAATTATAAATTTAGAAATCCTTTGAAAGTCTGTTTAGATTTAAAATAGAAATTTAATTATCTTGATTATTTTTGTAGTTTGTACTTTATTGTAATAGGTAATAATTTTTTCAGCATTCATTCGTTATTTGTTTGCTAATTTTTTATTATATATCTGATAGATTTCCCGATCAGATAGTATTCGTTTTTTGTGCTGACAGACTATTCTAATCTTTTTTGCAGTAATCGAGAGTTGTTTATAACTTTGAAAATATTGAATGTAATTTTTTATATGTATTTTACTAGAATGTAGAATTAGCCTGGCAACAATGGGTGTGTTTGCGTAGCGCACCAGTTTTCCACTAAGTGTCAACTAGAGCATTCACGCATCCCCCAGTTTGCATTTTCAGTGCCCACTGAAAGCCAAATGTAAACAGTGGAAGGGTTTGTTTACTTAACAATTAAATTTCGTGCACACTACATTCGCGGTGGCAGTGGTAGTCAACCTATTTTCTCTTAGCCAATCAAATCTTGCTTATTAACAAGCTCGTTTCTTATTCGGGCGATTTTATGACCTAAAAAATTTAAAATTGTAACTTTTTTACTTAAATACGTAATTTTTTACCTAAAGATTTTTGTGTAATATTGAGAAGAATCTTTTCACAAAAGAAGAGCACTTCTAGTGTACAGACAATATATGTATACGACTAAAATTGTATTCAGTTTATACATATTTAATAATGATAACAAGCCACTAGTGATCAGCAGCCAGCAATGTCATAATCAGGTGCCGGATTCAGACTCAAAGCACTTTACAATAGAATTCATTTCGTAGTAATTTGTGATTTGCATTAACAATAATTTTTTTGGCCTGATCCACCGCCCTCTACCATAGTATTTTAGCATCTATATAGATTTTTTTGCATACGGCGCTCAGTGTATGCATTTCAAAATTTTGTATCAAGAGCCCAAATATATATATGTATACATAGGCAACAGGGCCATTTCAACAAATATCACTTTAATCCAATTTATAATAAATACTCAATCTCTGGTAAATATAACCCAGAACCGTACACTTTTGTACGTGTTTTACAATGCTACTTCAATGAAAACTCGAAGTTTGTATTAAAATGAATTAGTTAGGTTTTAGAAAGTTTCAATAAATTTAAAGTCTGTGATTCGTTTTCACTTCCACGGTACCAAACAACATTTTTATAAGCTGGTCGGTTCGAGAAGTACAAAACAATGTTATTAAACAAAAAATGCAGCGGCCAAACTCAAATCTATAGTAACTTGAAAAAATATTAATAAATAGGTTTCATAAAATAAAATACAAATTTTATGAACATCTATATTACTGTATTATTAAAATATCAGAAATATCAAAAATATGATGTTTGATAAATAACTGATTGATGTATTTATATTTCTAGAAATGCGATATTACCAATACCTCATTAAAATTGAAATTTTCTTTTTCATTAGCTAATTATTTAAGGTTATGCAAATAGATGGGGTGTTACAAATTTAGATATATTAAATAATTCTTCCATTTTTTACTTTTTATAAAATTTAATTGATTTCAGTCAAACCCAACTATAAAGCGAATCAGTTGGCATTTCATGCACACTGATTTTGCAAACCAGTGGATTGCGTGAATGCTCCAGTTGATACTGAGTGCAATACCGGTGAAATGCGCGAATAGGTTGGTAAACAATGGAATGCTATCGCGAATACGTTGACAACTGAAAGCCAACTATTCAGTTGTGCTGGTGTGCGATCGCGAATGCACCCAATGAGTGGGAGTCAGCTCTCTCATGACACCCCTGCATTAAAAGCAGTTAATACTTGAGTATATTACTCGAGGGGGACCAGGAATCTAGAAAAATCGTAATAATGCATCACATTGGCTTGCTATTTACAAATAAATCTCGGTGTTAAGCAAAAATCGCTAATGTTTCTGATTTTTATTTTATACTGGTATGCCTGCAGGTATATTATTTCAAATTGTTGTTTACAAAAATAAAGGAGCATTTCAAAAAGCAGATCTGACAGGATTTAAACCTGTAATTTCCGTATTAGAAACAGCTGTGTTGTCTTACACTACGAATCTTTAAAATACTTTTTAGAAATAGATAAGCTACCCGAAATTTGTCCG
>CABFPE010000777.1:51385-80781 GCA_900660155.1 Hofstenia miamia
TTCATAACTCTGTATGGCCTCTTCAAATGGAAGTATATGGCTTTCAGGCTCTGCAATGCCCCTGCAACATTTCAGTGCTATGTTACTCACGTGCTTTGAAATGGCACAAATGTTCTTGAGCCAGGCATAACAGCCTATATGGATGATATTCTTGTCACTGGTAGCAATTTCTCTGAGCATCTGGAAAGGCTTGGGTGCACTCTTAATTTGTTATATGAATCTGGTCTCTGAGTCAATGGAAATAAGTGCTCTTTGTTACAACTGTGTGTCACTTTTCTTGGGAGAATCTTTGAACCTGGACATATTTCCATCAAAAACAATGTAAAAGATCACCTCAATAAAATTAAAACTCCCTGTTCTTGTAAGGATGTGCAATGCCTTATGTGATTCTTGAAATATTATGGCGCCTTTATCTCAGAGTTAGCTAATAAAACCAAGCACATCTCTAACTTACTATGGTGCAATAATTAATTTGAGAGCTTGATGCAGTCAAGAAAGAGCTTAGAAGAATACCCAACTTAAACATACCAGATTATTCAAAGGAATTCCTTATTGATTGTGACACCAGTTCTATTGCTATCAGTGGTGTACTCAGTCAGGTTATTGATGGGAAAGAGAGTCCCATCCAGTACTTCAGCTGCAAGCTCTGAAATGCTGAGCAGAATTACAGCATGACCAAGTCAGAAATGCTAGCTTTAGTTGAAAGTCTGAAGAAATTTCATTTCTTTATTTTGGGCCGTCAGTTCACTGAGTGTACCAACAACTCAGTGCTGGCATGGCTGAAGAAATTCTCCAGGGACAAGTCCAATATTGTTGCTCAGTGGATTGAGTATTTAAATGATTTCAACTTCTCCATTATACATTGTCCAGGGAGACTGCATAACAACACAGATTATTGGACTGCTCTCCCCAGCTATGAGCATGATCTCTGGAAGCCATCTGGAGAGAAGACACCATTTGGGTTTATTCCTTTCAGCAACTATGAAGGCCTGCCAGAGATCAGTGCAGATTACCATGGAAATGAGATCCTCCCTATCTTAGTGAAAGAGGAGATTACTGAAGTGGAAATCTCACACCACCAAGCTATGACAAAGTATTAAGCAAGATTATTGCTAAACTAAAGAATGATAATTACATCCTCAGCTCTATTGCCAACAGATATTTTCAGCATTATAATTGGAAACAGACCAATGCAGGCCTGCTTTACACATGAAGCTGAAATAGTTGGCTAGCAGTTCCCAAATACTTTCAAAGAGATCTTGTGCAAAAGATTCATGAGAAAGGTCACTTAGGTATCATTCAAACAGAGTGAACATTTAATGCAAGATATGTAACCATCAGTATCAGAGCCACAATGCAGGATGTGATCAACAATTGCACCATGTGTTTATTGTAAGGAGCCAGACATTTCCCAGAGCAGTGAGCCAAGCTGCATAGCAGAGCTGTGGAGCACACAAATGAAGTTGTGCACATGGACATTGAGAAGCTCTCTCATGATGAGGAGGGATACCAGTACCTCCTCATAATTATTGACCATTTTACAAAATATGCTCAACTCATCCCCCTCAACAACACCACTGCTGAGGTCATTGGAGAAAAAGTGGTCAAGGAATGGTTTCTTAAGTTTGGGCCCATGGAGTGCCTAGTCTCAGATCATGGCCCTCAATTCAAAAACCACCTTATGGAGACCTTAATGAAGGAGCTTGAGATACTCCTCAAGTTCACCACCATGTATCACCCACAGTCAAAACAAAGTCATGGAAAGACTCAAACACAGTGTTATCAAACTTATTCAAGTTGCACTTGCCTGAGCAGCAAGCAGAAATTGGAAATGTGTTATTGAGGCAGTAGAATACTTTTATAATACTGCAGTGCATACCACTACTAAAGTCAGCCCCTTTAAGGCTATGTTTGTTTGTGAGGTGAGTATGCCTCTTTCCATCATGTTCCCTGATTACAACAAACCTACATTGGAAAATTTTGGGAATTGTATTCTACATGAGTTTCAAGAAGTACATCTAACTATTTGCCAGAACACAAATGAATCTGTTATCTGTCAATGGTGGAATTACAATCACAAACTGTATGGCAAGCCTTACAAAGTTGGGGACAAGGACTTTGCCTATTTTACTCACCAGATCACTGACACAAACCAAGTGCTGAAGCTTGCTACTAACTGGCAGGGTTGATTTACCATTGCAAAGGTGTTAGCCACCATAGATATTTATTAAACGATGGGAGAGTCGCCCATTTCCAACAACTCAAATGAACTATTAAATAATAATAATAATAATCAATGACTTCATTAGACGCTGAAGGCATACACAACAAAAAATAAAAACAAGTCAAGTTTTATGGGAGCAAATGGAAGAGTAGGCAAAGTTGGAGAAGGGCTCAGCAAAGAGGAAAGCCATCAAAGATTTCTTGAAGCTCAGTGGCAGGGAAAAGAAATCAATTGCTGTTGGAGGGTTGTGAGTCAAGATGTAATTAGCAGCAGTACAAGCACGATTAAAAAACAAGTGAAGGGTGTGATGTTTCTTAGTATGACAAATGGAGAAGGTGACAACATCATCAGAGCAAGTGCAGCAGGAATTAGAGAACTTAATGAATTCAAAAGCATCAAGATCCAATTTGCAAGTCAGTAGTTGATTGAACAGAAGGAGATCACAGGCATGGAAGTAGAGTGACAGTGGGAGAGTGGAGAATTTCAGCAGAGCATCTTTATAGTCCACAGAGGAAATCCATTGGAAAGAGTGTTTCTGGAAACATTCCATGGAGTGGAACAAAGCATGAGAAGGCCACCAACAAGGAGATGCATAGAGAAGAATGGCATGAGGAATGGACTTGAACAAAGAGAGCTTCACAGCAGACAAGGTATTAAAAGGAACATTACGGAAAAGGGCAAATAGTGAGGAATTAGCTTTGTGGAGATGCAAAGACACATGTCCAGTCCAATTTAAGTTTGCAGCAAGTTGAACTCCAAGATGAGTGTGATGAGGCACAAAGTTCACAGGTAGAGGCAAATCAGAAAGGGGAGCCACAGAAAAGGAAATACTACATGTCTTGGTAGTGCTAAAATCAAGATGGTTGACAGAGGATCAAGTAGACAAGTGCTCAAGATCAGAAAAAATGTTCAAAGTAAAAGACCAACCAAAATCAAAAATCACAGTGTCGTCAACATACAGCAGGCAAGACAAGTTGAGAACAGAATGAGGGAGGTCATTAATGGCAATGAGGAAGAAAAGAACAGCAAACACTGAACCTTGAGGGGCACAACTAGTAACAGGGACAGGAGAAGAGATAGATGAGTTGATTTTGACACACTGGTGGTGATTGGTCAGGCAAGACTGGAACAGTTTGATGAAATCCACATCAAAACCAAATAAACATAACTTGTCAAGCAGAATGGAATGAGGAAGGCAATCAATTGCTTTTGAGATGTCAAGAAAGATAATACAACCTGGATCATTACTATCAGAGTGAAAGTAGCAGTTTTCAATCAGAGTGAGCAGGTTAGTAATTGTAGAGCAACCAGGAAGGTTGCCATGCTGAGAAGAAGAGATGAGGTGATGAATTTTTGGGAATACATAGTGAAAAACAAGGCATTCAAAGATGATAGACAGTCAAGATAGAATAGCTATTGGGCAGTAGGACGTGACCTGTGAGGAGGGAAGCTGATTAGATTTTAACAGCAGAGAAATCCAAGATATCTTCCAACAGGTGGGATAGCACTTAGTGGAGCAAATGAAGGAGTAAAGATGCTTTAAATGGATAGAAAGCATGGAGGAGGTTTCATGAATTACAAAGGAAGGAACACTGTCAGGATAACAAGGACCAGACAACTTGCAAGATTTAAGCATGAGAAAAATATCATGAGCACTGAAGACCATATCACAAAGTTGGATTAGCGGAGAGGCAGCAGGCAGACCAGGGCACATGGATACAGGTACAGAGAAGTTAGAGGCAAAATACGCATTGAACAGATTAGCTTTCTCCAGGTCAGAGTGAGCAGAAAGAAGGTTCCATCTCAAATTGGGCAGCTCAGGCTTGGAATGAAGAGAACACAGGAAGGAATAAGAGGCTTGAAGAGAACTGGATGAGAAGCTGGACAGAAAAGAGACTTTGTCAAGTTCCATAATATTGATAACATCTTCTGTGAGAGAAGCAAGCTTNATTACTATCAGAGTGAAAGTAGCAGTTTTCAATCAGAGTGAGCAGGTTAGTAATTGTAGAGCAACCAGGAAGGTTGCCATGCTGAGAAGAAGAGATGAGGTGATGAATTTTTGGGAATACATAGTGAAAAACAAGGCATTCAAAGATGATAGACAGTCAAGATAGAATAGCTATTGGGCAGTAGGACGTGACCTGTGAGGAGGGAAGCTGATTAGATTTTAACAGCAGAGAAATCCAAGATATCTTCCAACAGGTGGGATAGCACTTAGTGGAGCAAATGAAGGAGTAAAGATGCTTTAAATGGATAGAAAGCATGGAGGAGGTTTCATGAATTACAAAGGAAGGAACACTGTCAGGATAACAAGGACCAGACAACTTGCAAGATTTAAGCATGAGAAAAATATCATGAGCACTGAAGACCATATCACAAAGTTGGATTAGCGGNAGGTAGGTAGACTGGTCATGAAAAGACTTGAACATAGATGATAAATCAGCAATGGGAATGTGAAAGGCACTTTTCAAAGGAGGGTTGTAAATGCAGAGTAGAGAAACAATGTGGTCACTGAGAACAACAGCAGAGCCACAACAGAAATCAAAGGATAATGAATTGAAAGAAATGGGACGGATGTCAAGGTTAGGAAGATGAGAGGCAATGAGAACACCACCATGGTGACCACTGGATCAATCCATATGAGAAAGAACTTTAAGAGTAGAGTTGGGAAAAACAACACTATCAGCAATGGCAGGATCAAGCAAGGTTTCAGTGATGAAAATGAAGTTAACAGGAGACTCCAAGAAGAAATTGTAAAAGCTGAGACAATGGTTCAAAGATACAAGACTGTGATCATTGGCAAGCAATACAGAAAAGCTAGAATTACGGGGAGGAGGAAGGTCAGAGTGAGATAGTCAGTCATGGTGAGGCAGATTACAGTGGCAGGGACAAAGGCCAAAAGATTTGCGCTCATCATCAGAGAGGTGATAATAACAAATCAAGACGCCTTCAGACCACACATTAGGATTCATGAGTGCTTGATGAGACTCTTGATCACAGACAACATGGAAGGATACAAATGGAGAGTCAGGATGTGGAGGANGGAGTAGCAGTAGTACCAGAATGGCGTTTGTAAGACTCCAATTTATTCAAGGAGTGCACAGTAAGGGATGAAAAATAGAAATGAAGAGAAGCATGCTTTTTCTGCCAATGAGGAACAAAAGAAGAAATAACTTGATGAAAGAAAGTGAGCCAATTGTCAACTGAGAAGGAATCACTAAAAACAGGCAGCAAAGATGAGAGAGCAGCATTAAGTGACAGAAAGTCACTGTTAAATCGAGCATATTGTGGAGCAGCCAGATTAGCAGATGGAAAAGTAGAGTTGACAAACAGATTGAAGCTGACAAATGAGTGATCTGACAGCTTAGCAGGAAAAGGGATTACAGATATGTCAAATATATAATCAGGGTGAGAGCACAGAACCAAATCAAGCAGAAAATACAAGTTGTTCAAGAGAATAGCAGGCAAAAACTTCTAAAACTGCAGACTCACAAGTGTCAGTAGAGTCGAACGCATTCCAGCAGACATTAGGAAGATTGAAGTCACCACAAACAAGAAAATGAGGACAAATGGAAAAGCCAAGGTGATGAGAGAGGTAGGTAGACTGGTCATGAAAAGACTTGAACATAGATGATAAATCAGCAATGGGAATGTGAAAGGCACTTTTCAAAGGAGGGTTGTAAATGCAGAGTAGAGAAACAATGTGGTCACTGAGAACAACAGCAGAGCCACAACAGAAATCAAAGGATAATGAATTGAAAGAAATGGGACGGATGTCAAGGTTAGGAAGATGAGAGGCAATGAGAACACCACCATGGTGACCACTGGATCAATCCATATGAGAAAGAACTTTAAGAGTAGAGTTGGGAAAAACAACACTATCAGCAATGGCAGGATCAAGCAAGGTTTCAGTGATGAAAATGAAGTTAACAGGAGACTCCAAGAAGAAATTGTAAAAGCTGAGACAATGGTTCAAAGATACAAGACTGTGATCATTGGCAAGCAATACAGAAAAGCTAGAATTACGGGGAGGAGGAAGGTCAGAGTGAGATAGTCAGTCATGGTGAGGCAGATTACAGTGGCAGGGACAAAGGCCAAAAGATTTGCGCTCATCATCAGAGAGGTGATAATAACAAATCAAGACGCCTTCAGACCACACATTAGGATTCATGAGTGCTTGATGAGACTCTTGATCACAGACAACATGGAAGGATACAAATGGAGAGTCAGGATGTGGAGGAATGGAAATGACATCATCAAATTGTAGAGAGGACGAACAAAGGTGGTCAGCAACATCTGAGGTGGACACAGAGGCAGCAAAATGGCCAACATAGATATGAGATTTGTGGGGAGGTGGCAGAAGTGAACTAATAGTAACAGCAGGGAGATGGCAGGTAGCACTAGAACCAAAAACTGGATGAGGAAGATTATGGTTAGTTGATGAAGTGATAGATTGCTTGGGAGGATGTGGTAGAGCAGAAGGAGGAGCNAAGTTGTTCAAGAGAATAGCAGGCAAAAACTTCTAAAACTGCAGACTCACAAGTGTCAGTAGAGTTGAGCAAATTCCAGCAAACATAAGGAAGATTGAAGTCACCACAAACAAGAAAANGGCAGGTAGCACTAGAACCAAAAACTGGATGAGGAAGATTATGGTTAGTTGATGAAGTGATAGATTGCTTGGGAGGATGTGGTAGAGCAGAAGGAGGAGCAAGCGCAGGTGTGAAACTCAGAGCAGGATTACTGGGGAGAGATGAGACAGAATGTGAGGCAGCAGCACTGTAGGAGAACATTTGGGATTTTAGTGAGGAAACATCAGAGGAAAGCTTTGTGAAGGATTCAGATAAGGATGATATGACATTAGTAATGTTGTCATAGACCCTAATAGTGAATTTTCACTTTTTGATGACAGAGTAAATGAACTTGAGAATTCTACTAACCTCACCAAATGTGAGGAAGATGACCTCACTGAGGTAGATTACAATAGTAACCTCAGTAGTAGTAGCAACATTGCTGCTACTCGTATTTTGCCTAGATGTAGAGTTAGGAACCAAGAGTATCTAGATCACTTAAATACCCAAGATTGAGAACTTAATTAATCTTTATGTTTAGCAACCAAGCCATATCAGATGAAATGAACCAAGAACTAGCTGCCCATGAGAAGATGAGTAAAGTGAAAACATAACCCCTGAGATGAAAGGAGCCAAGATGACACCCCTCAATGTGCAGAGGAGAGCATATCCCAGAAGAGAGGAAGGACTCAGGTTAGCAGACCATGCAACTACTTGGGGCGCCAAATATTCTTGGGAGCGTGTTTGCTGCAACTACTTGGGGCACCAAATAGCCCCTCAGGAATCTGAGGAGTCTTATAAGTACAGAGTGCCTTTTGCTAACTTAAGTGCTAACATTAAAACATGTGACTCAAAAACCCCCTCTAGTCCTGGCCACTCATCACATGCTTCCACTAGTGTTAGGTCGCAGAAAAATGAAGAGTGCCAAAGGAAAACCTCTAAGGTAGGAGACAAGATTTTGCATTCATACTTTATTGCAACTCCTAAGGCAGTTAGTTTCATTTGTGACAACTTATCAGAGAAAACAAGAAACAAGCTACATTGGACATATAACACCAAGAACCTCATGTGTGCAGCAGTCATCATCACCTTTGTCATTGATGCAGAGCTTAGACCCCAAGTCAACACCATCATATGCTATGACTTTAAAATGCATGGAGGACTAAAATGACCATATTGGTGCAACACAGGCCATACCATGTTCAACAAAGACTTTAACTTAATGTACCTGTGCCAGCTGTTGAATAACAAGTGTGCCATCCAGAAATTCAAGTGTGTTAACATCAATTTCAAAAACTTACTTATCATTTACTTTTTCTGAGTTGGCAAAGTTAATCAGCCCAATGTGATGGAAAAAATCAAGATAGCATACAGACTATCCAATGTTGAGAACATCCATTTAGTGATGTTGTCAAAGAAGAGTATCAGGATGAGATACCTGAAGAAGTTGTTAACCTTCATTTTAGAATGGAGAACTTCACAATCCTTTACATGCACTATTATTGTCCAAATAGTATGTATCAGTCTAGCATTTTTTCAATAACCAAGTTAATTTACACAGACCTTCTCCTGTGCAAAAAGACACCCACCCATCACCTTGCTGTTGACGCAAGGCTTGTCATCAATGCTGTAACCCAGTTGTAAGCCCTCAAATCCATCAATGCTAACTGGCCCAGTCTCACTTTAGTTACAAGTACTGCAACTCTCACTGAAATCAATGAAGTCTGGACTAACCTTAAGCAGATAGAAACCCCAAGTCCATTTGGCCCACAATTACCATCTGCAGTCCTACATCACAGTACTCCAGATCTGTTGAGAGGCACCTCACAAGATCATCAAAATTTTCCTAAGCATCTGTTCTCTGAGAAGTTTGTACCACCCATTCAGTCTTGTGGAGCCATCTGGGTCCTATCTATTTTCCTGACACAAGATCAACATATTCAGCAAATTTTAACTGAAAAGCTCTCCATTGTGTTAGGTTTAATGAAGTGGTGTTTAACAGAAATGTTTACCAAGGAGGAATTAGTACTTCTACAATTGCCTGGGTGACAAATAGCCTTGGACATAGAATATACCACATCCTGCCTTCAAATCTCCAACTCCCAGGTCACCAAACTCCACAAGCATGGACTCTGCATCATATTCTGGGACTCCATCAAAGATGCCAAGATCAACTACCCTGTAACTATTGGGATTGCCATGTTGAGAGAAAAGGTTGTGCTTGACAACATTGAAAGTCATGTAGATAAGCATAACTTATTGCATATTCCTCTACCCTGAGTGATGACTCTGCTCCTCTTACCATCATGGCACATCAAAAATGAGTGAAGGAAAGTCTCTGCTCACCTTTCCAACTCAATCAACTATGTCTCCACCACAGCTGAGATCAACAAGTCAATGCAATCAAGGGAGTACAAAGATACTAGAGACACTCTGCTTAAGGGCAGAAACCCAGAACATGTTTACATTGATGGCAAACTAATGATTAAGGATATTTTCCAAAAGGGACAACCAATCTCCACTCTATTAACTAAGATCCATAACAAAATTGCAACACTGGACCCCTTGACCTCATTCTATTTCACATATCCTGTGACTTAGTGTGGATAAACAACATTGAAACCCTCACTCTATACTGTGACATCATTAAGCAGATTGAGATGATCACTATGCTATGAGCAGATGTTATGGATCCAGAGGAGATGACTTTACAGCAGGTCAACAAATACTGCTCCCTGTTTATGGATCACACAATGCACATGGGATTGCTAAGAAAGGTCTTTGTCCACTTCTATCTGAACACCCAGATCAGCCCCAAAGATGCTCACACTTCAGACACAGATGTGCTCATGACCCTCATGATAGTGCTCAAAGGCCTTTGCCTTTATGAGAGGTTCTATGATACTTTTACACAGAGATTAAACAACCTGAGAAGAAATTGCCCTATTATGCCTGTCTACCAGAGATTAAGAAGTGAAGAAGTTACACAGAGGGAAACACTCATGCAGATTACCTGGTGACCTAGATAAGCTGAAGTTACATCTTGGGAAAACATCCTACCACAGAAATGATTGAGGAGATACAAAAGCTCCTGTCAGGTCCCACAGTCAAATTCCTACTGCAAATTTAACTGGCAATGGGGGCTGTGTAGAGTCACTCAGGGCCTACTTTTTTTATTTTATAATTATTTCAGCACTCTGAAAATTGTGTTTTGTCTTTTGATGTCCTGATTTCATAATTTGTTCCTACCCATTTATATCAATTTCCTTTAAATTGATTATTTGTATTTTCAAGTGTAGTTATTTGATAGTGTTAGTATTTGTCCCCTCAAATTGATTTACATGTGATTGCTCATTTTTAACTTTGCAAAATAAATTGTGTTTTGAAACTGTAAACAAAATGCAGATAATAAGTTACAGATATTTGTTATAAATATCTGAGTTTGCTGTAGCAAAGCACACAATTAATTCAGCTTCCTTCTACTGCATTCAATCTTTTTCAATTAATTATCTGTTAACCCCCTTTAGATTCTTCATTAAAATTTGGTAACGATAACTATTGCTTAAGATCCAGCAACAATTTGGGAGGAAACTTCACTGAGTTTGGGGCAACAAATAGCTCCTTAATGGTGACAGCCCAAATCATGGTTGCTTTAGGTTATGATTACATGTAGGGAACAACAAATTCTATTCAATTTGTTCAAACATGCACATAAATTAACACATTGCAAATATACTATGCCATTGGCAAATGTGAATGCACAGTAATTATGCACCCTTTATTTATTGTTTATTTACATAAGCTGAGATAAGAGAACTCTGAGACAAATTGTTTATTGAGCTAGAAATTAATCCTTGAGACACACAATTAGCACCTTGGTGAGTGAGGATGGCTTCAAAGATATGGCTTCAGCATGATGCCATGTGAATTGGTCACTGATGAAGTTCTTTATGGAATGGAATTTCTGTATTTATTAGGCAAAATTGGTGAACCACCAATGTATGTTTTCTGTTGGAATGTGGGTCACTCTCTGCTATGGTAGACTCTGCAACCTTTGATATAAACTCTTGAGTTATCCAGTACCACTAGAGTAGCTAGAGCTCCCCTGTGATTCTACAATATCATCACATACACCATGCACATCCACAACTGTTGGAGCTGAATTTTTTATCCTTTTGAAGAACTGGGTTTGTCATATTCATTTACTTGCTTTTCACAAGATCTTTTCTGATTCTCCTTGATGTTCCTTCCAAATCCAATTTTGAAAAGAGATATTAAACTCTAAAATAACTTCAATAAAATTAAAGGATATTCTACATTCCATTAACAATACTTAGCTAATGACTTGAATGTCAATTTCAAATGAGTAATACTGGGTCTTTGATATCAGGGAAAACAAACATCTGATTTTTTGACAGATCTCATGATTTTCTAAGACTCAGAGCACTTTTTCAAGCTTCCACTTCTGCATGAACTGCTCATTTGAATAATTGCTTCTATCACTCTTTTGTATGTAATTCTGAACCAATATCTGAAATCAAAAAAATATTGCTAAAGATTTCAGAATTCAAAAAAAATATAATCAGTGGCTATAATGAACTGAAACTATAACTGAATATGCAAATGATGTTTTACAAGAATTTGTTTTATGATTAACATGTAGGGCATGTAATCACAATTTTTGCTGTTTTTTTAAAATGCTTCACAGATTACAACACTTACTCTGAATTCAAAATCATATATATATATATATATATATTGATTGAGTACAAAGTCTGCTTAAACTATTCATTGTAGAAAACAAGAAATATTTTATGTATATATGTTTCGAGTGCCTCCACTCATCGTCAGTACAAAATACAATTATAAATGTGAAATTTCATACAGTGTGGAAACGAAAAAACAATTGGAATACAAAATTTCAGAGCATATGCGAGGTCATCTTCAATCCGAAATATATTGTTATGAACAAGCACCTAAGAGGAAAAACTTTACTATTTTAATGAAAACCAAGCATACGAAAATTGCAGAAGCTATATTCATAAAAGAAACTAAAGATAATCTATTAAACAACTACAGTGCTGGGTGAATTAATTGAGCCAACAAGGAAAACGGTATATAATTTATTTAAGCAAACAATTAAGAGCAAGCAAGTTTAACAATTGAGTTATTTTGTCAAAGTTATAAAACATACAACTACTGACATGAAATATGTCAGTATGGCACATATCCACCTCGAGACCTTAAGCATAGATCGACTCGATGAGGCATACTATCAACTAAAGTTTTGCAAAGATGGCCAATTTCTGGGTCATTATACCAAATATTTGTTGCTCGTTCAATAAGCTGTGCCTTTGACATGACAATTTCGTTAAACTTTCTTTTGAGACAAGCCCAGGCGTTTTCAATGCAGTTGAGGTCGGGACTGTAAGGCGGCCAGTCCATTATTTGCACACCACTTTCATTAAAGAAATCCATAACAGCTCTTCCCTTATGACAGGGTGCATTGTCTTGCACAAAAACATTGTCATTCTGCCCAAACCACTCAGCAGCCGCCGGTAGTAGATGGTCTCGCAATACAGACATGTATTTCTGGCCGTTCATTGTACCTTCAATCGGAACTAGAGGCCCTGGTCCTTGACGAGAAATGCACCCCCAGAACATGACATGCTGTTCAAATGGTCTATGGGACACAGTTTGATTAAGGCGGATGGGGGCACCTCTGCGTCTACGTACAAATTGTGGACGGCGAATTGAAAGATTTATTGCTGATTCGTCGCTGAAAATTGTATTGCTCCACTGATCAGCAGTCCACAGACGGTGTTGAACGGCCCACTGTCGGCGAACTCGCATTTTGTTAGCATTGAGGGATGGCGACTTCACTGGACGATATGTCAGAATTCCACTACGGCGAAGCGAACTGCGAATAGTAGAAGTGTCTACGTTTAAATTTAGTTGTTGGCGAAGTTGCCTTGACGTAATTGTGGGATCTACAACTGTTAGTCGAGCCAAAAGTCGCTCCGTACTTCTTGACATGGCTCTACGCCGACCGCATCGTCCACGACGTTGTACTGAACTGCTTCCAGTAGCCCCGTATTGATGTATAATACGTTCAACACAAGTTGCTGCTGCAATAGCGCGATGGGTCCAATTATTTGTAGTATAATGGTGAATAATCAATGCACGAAGTGGCTCACTAACATCCACATCTCTAAAATGGTGAAAAGGCAATGTAAACAAACAATAGTATATGCAACGAATATACAATGTGTGTTTCTGTGACTGTGGCTCCACTAATTCACCAAAATAGTTAAATTTATACATTGGCTCAATTAATTCACCCAGCATTGTAAGTCAAAGATTAAATATCGCATAAGAATTACAACTTTAATATAAAATTTCTATTTACCACCATAATATTTGTTATTTTGTCCTAACCATGAGTAGAGACACTCGAAACATGTATACATAAAATATTTCTTGTTTTCTACAATATATATATATATATATATATATATATATATATATTATGTATTGACCCTGACCATTTGTCAAATGTTTGGTTCAAATGAATGCCACAATTACAATTTTAATTTAATAATATTAATGTTGTTGCACTTTACAATAATAAATTTAAGTAAACTTTTTGGGGATCACATAATAATGTTTTTAACATTCATTTATTTGGGAATAGCTTAGAAGGATATTATTGCAGCAATTGAAATATTTTTTTAATATGGATTTCCTCCTAATTATATTAAATTCTTCTGCTACATGTAGTTTTCATGTATTTGTCATCTATGAATATTTTAAATAAGTTATCATGACTTTCTCTGTAATTTTTATTTCCTTCAGTTTCCAGAAGGCATGTCATAGATAATCTATTACAATAGCTGCTGGCTTGGCTTTTGCCAAATTTTTAATGAAGCTCATATATACTCTAATGTTGTCATGTGAATGCATAAATGCATCTATTGTGAGATTAATTTTGTATTTTATTGACAAAGATAATACTGCATTTACATTGTTCAATTAACTAGTAATATATCTACTTGAAGCTAAATAGTAAGTGATTGTTGCAATTTTTAATGATAAAAATTTTCTTCCTAAAATCTCTGCTTCATATCTAATTTCTTATAATAACTTAATGAATTTTGAAATGTATTTTCATTTCAATGTATCTTTTTTATTGCTTTATTTAAACTTGAACTTGATTGAAAATTCAAATGAATATACTGTAAAAAAATCAATTATATTAAGTTTCTACATCAAATTTTAAATAAATATTTTATAGTTTTATAACCTGAAGCTCAAATCATAAAACCCAAAAAATTGTATCCTAGCCTTAACCCTGTGCTTCCACTTGCATAGCTTCATAAGTTAGTTTTTAGGCCATGTAAGCAAGAATATCAAACTATTTGCGGATTTTGAATAATTTTTACTAAATTATTAATTAAAATTTTACATTTATGTTGATGATTTTCTGAAAAATCGCCGTTTTTTGCTTGTCGAGAAGTTAATTTACAAGTACCTTTAAAATTTAGACATTAATTTGTCAAACAGTTTTTGGCATTGGGCTCCATCCCGCACATTCCTTTTTAAATTCTAGAAGCTGTGAAAATTTCTGATTAAAAATATGTTGATTCATGTTGAAAATATAATTAAAATACCTTTAAAGTAGTTAAGCAAATGTATAGAATTAAATAAGTCAGTGTGAATCATAAATCTCAATATATTCTACAGATTTATTTTGTAAAATTTGGAAATTCATACATAAATCAGATTTTGTAAACAAAAAACATGTTTGACGAATAATATATTCTTTTGTACATACACAGTGTTCGAAAAATTAAGTTTAACAATGAGTTTTACGACTGGGTGGTTTGCTTTTGGTAAAAGGAAAATTTAATTTCCGAATTCATTTTTATAATTATTTTCGATACTAGACATCCAAGGTTTTCATTTTCTTTAAATTTTTAGTTGCCGAACAGCTCATTGGAAAATCATTTTAAATTGACATTTACAGGTCTGGAAGCCCTATTCTCAGCACCCCTCAATCCAGATTTGAACATTTTAACGGACTTTCAAGTGACGACATTATCTGGCAACGCATTTCATTTGTCTACCACACGGGCACTAAGAAAATGTGCCCTTAAATTTGTCCGGCACCGTTTCTTTTAGTTTCTTTGAATTGCCGCGCAATACACTTATTTGATTGCATTTCAAAATATTGTTCCTTGTTGACGCATATCCTTTAGGTTATGACCACGACATTGCCATTGACCCTATTTAAACAACGCTTATGTGCAGCTTCCAGCTTGTTCTTGAGTGTAACATATTAAGGTGACCAGACAATGGCAGCGTACTCCATGACAGGACGAACAATTGCTTTATATAGGGGTACTATCACCTCCTTGTCATTACTAGCGAGAACGTGCTTTAGCATTTCCGCCAGTCTCAACGCACGTTTAACCACTGCATCAACATGGATATCCTATTTCAAATCAGCTGATACCTACACACCAAGATCCTTAACACATTGGGTTTCAGAAAGATCACGGCTTTCAATCGAAAACTTTCTATCTTCTTGTTGATGTTAAGTACCATGCACTTTTCAGGTTTCACTTTCATTCCCTAGTGGTCAGCCCAGCTTGATATGCGGCTTACTGTTTGCTGTAGACATGTGTTAGTATACAACTTTATATCATCTACAAACCTAGTAACTCCAGTTGGTCCCATTACTTCGAGCATGTCATTTATAAAAATGATGAAACCTGAGATGCTACCTTGAGGTATTCCACTGGTCTCATTCGCCCATGCAGCTCTCTCTGAGAACGCCCAATTAGAAAATTCTGGAACCACTGTATCAATCTAGCACAAACACCTGCATTTTCAAGTTTATAAAGAAGCTTCTCATGGGGAATGGTATCGAAAGCTTTAAGAAAGTCGACTTATACTACTGAAACTTGAGCGCCGTCATGCACTCATTTACACAATTCAGAAGATTGACACAGTAGACCTACCGGGGAGCGCGTCGTGTTGGTTCATTGAAAACCAGTTGTTGCCAAGAAAAAAGTCTATAATCTCAAGCCATACCATCAGTTCAAATACTTTAGCCACCACCGACGTCAGTGAAACAGTGCGAGTGTCATTTACTTTCAGCGAACCAGGAATTTTCTTAAGCGGTGTCACGTTAGCCTTTTTCCATTCAATAGGGACTATACCAGGGTCAAGAAACCTTCGAACGATTATATACAATTGATAAGTTGAGTCGCACACTTCTTTAGGACGAGTGGACTGATGTCGTCTGGACTTATCTACCTCGAAATTCATAAGCTGCTTAACAATGTCTTCGGGAGAAAGCTCAACGTCGCTGATATGGTACTCATTCCTCTTGAGCAACTGCTTTTCCTGCAGTGATGACAACTCATGATCATCTTTAAAAACACTGCTGTAATATGCATTAAGTGCGTTCGCTATGTCTTCCGAACTAGTAAGGACAGTGTCATCAACATTCTTAACTTTACATATACTGCTCCTAGGCTTCACGAACATGCTAGCATATTTGAAGAACTTCGAAGACCCACGACTCTTGTTCTGCGCCATTTGCAGCTCATACGATTTTCTAGCCTCGGCTATTGCTTTTTTATATTTGATTGCTTTTTTGAGGTAGCCTAGACTGTCGATATTGAGGCCACTTTAGCGGTAAGTTCTCCACGCCTTTTTCCTTTCTGCTTGGCACACACCGACTTCGTGCGAGTCCTCCCATGGGAATTGTTTACGACGCTTAGGTGTTGAGTAGGGCACAAACTGCTTCATTGCTTGATGATATTTCTTGAAAAAACTTTCATAGGGTTGGTTTGCGCCAGAAAATCAAAAGTACTGTCCCAACTTTGATTCTCAAAAAATTGTATTTCGGAGTGTTCACTTGCTCAATGCCACCGTTGAGGTGAAGATCAACTCGTATACTAGTGTCATGGTCACTTTTACCAAGCCCTCTTATCGAACAAATATGGTCAACTTCGCTAGCGATATTTGTCAGGAGTAAATCGGGTGTAGCACTTGCTCTTGTGTTGAAATTTACCATCTGCTCCAAAAAAATTTTACACACTATATCGACAAACATTTTTTCTTTTGCCAAACTACCTTGATTCCTTTCCCAGTCGATGCCTGGAAAATTGAAATCTCCAAACACTAACACAATTCTAGATCTAAAACCACAAAGATCTCTTAGTGTAACTCCTATCGCGTCAATTACTTTCGGATATACCAAATGTGCTCACGTAATTTTTGGAGGGTCTATAAATGCACGCAACTAAGACAGCCTCGACCATATTCTTAATTTCCACTGCAACTGCTTCAACACTAGCATCTAGTCTAATAACTTAATATTCAAGCAACTTATTAACAAAAATTGCAACACCACCTCGAGCAATGCCAGGAAAAATCGACAGCCTGTCGCAACGCACATATTCATAAAACTCATTTACTGCAATGCTCGGTGTCATGTCATTTTCCCAGGTTTCAGATATACAAATAAAAGCTTAAATTTTAGAATCTAAAATACTCATAATCTCAGGAAGTTTATTCTCTAGACCTTGTACATTGAAATAATAGCCACTCCAACTTGCATCCATTTTGTTCAATTGTCAATTCCTTAACTCCTGGTCGCCTTCAATGCTCACCTTGTTACCTTCCCAATTCGTTTCATCCACAACTATTCATACCCTTCCACCACGAATACGCGCCTGCACACCTTTTTCTTTTAACTCATCCACTCTGCTCACTAATTGTTGACGACGTATGCTGTCAAGTTCTCTTTCAAGACGAGTACGATCTTTAACTATAAACAGATGTTTGTAGTTTTCGTTTGCCTTTAGATTCATCTTCCGTCGAAGTACGGTGTCAACTGTACCACTGTCATCGAAGACAACCAACATCGGTCTTGTTCTCACCTCAACTCTCATTCCTAAGCGCAGTGCAAACTTGGAGTCTTTCTCAACGCCTATGGCTCTCAAAATCCCTAAAGCTTCGCGTTTGTTCCTCGCCCTAACTTCATCGAGTGATTACTCCTCACTTGATACCTTTTCTTCTACATTGAACATGACCACCTTCTTGACCCTTCTCACGTTACCATCTGGTACCTGAAATACGATTCTTATTTTCTCGGCAAGGGTGAACATATCTTTCTGTAGGGCGCCGCCGATGTCCTCGTTACTGGTCTTCTGCTGAACATCTTTCATACCGTCAACTGCAACTGTAAGATCCTTCACGTTTTTCTGTTGAATCTCGAAATCTTGCCCAAAAGCCTTACATCGCTCAGCATCCTGTGATTATCCAGCCATGACTTGCAATTTCATAAGCTCAATTTCATCCGCATTAACTTCTCTCGCAGTGCCGCAATGCCTTGACTGCACAGAAACCGCATAGCATTTCATCCTTCATTGATGTTCCCTTAACCACATTGAATTTTACTCATTGACCGGAACCACATTCCACTTCCACTTTCTCAAATGATTTCTTTTTATTCATTTAAGAAAGTAAACTTAATCTAATTAATTTGTGTAATAAAAATATATAATTGACAAATAAATTTAATTTTGATATTCAAGAATATTCGGTAAATATCGTTAGTGCTTACATATTTTATTCTTCAAAACTGCTAAAAAATATAGAGCACCTAATGTTAATTTCTCAATTAATTTTTGGAATTTCAAATTTAATTTTGCAGTCCCACAGGGATCCATGCTTGTTCCTATCCTCTTCAACCTGTTATATGATGAGCTAGATGCGATTTTAAATCGAAATGAATGCGAAAATGCAAACAACAGTTGGCGCTTGCGAAGACGGGCAGAAGGGCACAAAGATCGCAATGTGATGAAATACAGGCTACGCAAATGAAAGTGAGTTCGCACGCATGTGTATTTTATTTCATTGGACGAAATATTGTTTTGCTGAAAAAATCTATCCCAACAAATCGGGCAACTGTTACAAAATCTGCATTTACTTCTATTTACTGAAAAGGCTGATCGAAGCAACCCTACAAATATTTTGAACCCTAATTTAATAAGTTTTTTGATGATGTCTACTGCTATTCTTTCCAGGGAAATTTTTTACAGAATTTATGCTGCAAGAGGCAATTTTAGCCAACTCTGGATGCGTATTTTTCAAAATTTTCTGAGGGACCATGCCCCCAGCCCCTAGAAAGATATAAAAAATTGGGAACTTTATAGGTCTGTGTATGGAAGGCCCAGAGAATCGGACTAAACCACAGATACAAACCTATTGTTTCTGTTATTCCACGTCGATATGAAGTTCTTTTCAAACAGATGAACGCAGAATCCCAATTACTCTAAGATTTGATCCCTGGTACATTCGCGTTTACCTCCTTCAGGTCGAGAAATCAACAAAAAGTTCAACAGTGCATTTCGTAACAGATACTTGAAAAAAGATTTAATCTCCTTTGAATTGATTTAATTTCCATTGTAATACGTCAGTTTGATGATGAAATAAAGAGCTGTTTCGGTTTCAAGTGCAAACCAAGCGATTGTTTATTTGCTTTTAAAAATTATCTATTTTGCTACAAAATTCCATATGTTGAAATTAGTAAAAAAATCAGTCTTTTTGTACTACTTTGGATTTAGGTATCTTATTAAATACATTATTTCATAGCTTCAACTTTTTAGCAACAAGAAATTTTAAAGAATTCAACTTTATTATTATGATTACTCGTCTTTGCGATCAATGCGCTATATTTCAATGTATTACAACAGCTTTATTTATAATTTGTAGTCGCTCATTGATTTTTATTTAGAAATCCATTTGTAGTTACTCATTTTGTTATTAAATTTTTTAAGAAATATTTCATATAGATTTTACTTGGGAGTCATTTTCTTATGTTCACTTTAATTTAGATTTAATCAATGGTTGAAGCTAAGAATCAATCCGCATTCAAGGATAAAGAGAAACCTGTTCATGTCCGAGAAAGTAATATTATTGCTGCTAAAGGTGTGTGTTTAACATTGACATTTTATAAAGTATAAATTAGCCGTTGCTGATGCAATTCGGACAAGTCTTGGTCCACGCGGAATGGATAAAATGATTCAATCCGGTAATGGGGATGTCACTATTACTAATGATGGCGCAACTATTTTGAAACAAATGCAGGTATTCATTCATTGAATACAGTGATTTTTTATTTTAATTTCCGTTTATGCAACTAATTGAGGTTTCCATAATAATTTAATATTAGTTCAACAAGATAATTATTTCTCAATACTCGATGATTTAGTTTTTAAATTTATTTTGATTTTAAAATTTAGCGTTGATCAAATTTATGTTTACATTTTGTTTAACATTAAAAATTTAAGGTTCTGCATCCTTCTGCGAAAATGCTTGTAGAACTCAGCAAAGCGCAGGATATTGAAGCAGGTGATGGCACTACTTCAGTGTGTGTTTTGGCAGGCAGTTTGCTAGATGCTGCATCTAAGCTTTTGTCTAAAGGTATTCATCCAACTACCGTTTCAGAATCATTTCAAAAGGCTGCTGCGAAAGCAATTGAAGTATTGGAATCAATTTCAACACCTGTGACTTTAACTGATCACGAAAGCCTTTTAATGAGTGCTTCAACATCGCTTAACTCAAAAGTATGTTAAATTTTTGTATAGTGCTGATCAATTTATTAGACTTCAGCTTAAATTCGTTGATCTTTTGGGAAAATTAAAAAACTATTTGTCCTGTATGTATTTTAACCCAATTACTAATTTGAAAAATTTCGCGGTCATTTACTTTTTCTAAAAATATATATATATAAGAAGAATCGCGAAATCATGAGTCTTAATGGTCCTGTTAAATAATTCAATTTTTGTTTTTCAAAATATGTCGGGTTGTGGGTCATAGTTAAACGATCGAGTCCTGTTGTGGGTCAAAGATAG
Organism: Hofstenia miamia; assembly: GCA_900660155.1. NCBI lineage: Eukaryota > Metazoa > Xenacoelomorpha > Acoela > Hofsteniidae > Hofstenia > Hofstenia miamia. The sequence goes on from CABFPE010000777.1 coordinate 72,112, forward strand.
TGACCTATTTCCCACCCTGATCATAAACTGTAATAATTATAATTAATGTTTGTACACACAGATGTTGTGTGTAATCGTAGCGAAAAAAAATATTTGCTGCTTTGCGCGGCATCTCCCTAACTCCTGAAATTGTATATTTTTCTAGCAATATTCCAAGTACTACCTATGTTTAATAACATATTTTTAAATAAATAATCGTAATGTTTTTTTATTTTTCGAAAAAGCAGATATGTACAAATTTATGAATGATAATTACTTTTATGTTGTGATTCGTTACTTTCTGTTGTGTGTTCTTAGCTGCACACACATGCTTTCCTTACTCAATTTTCGGGGTACTGACCAAAAAACCTTCAAGAAGCAGTATTTTCTAGCAGAGATGATGTGCATTTTGCTCTAAAAATGGGGTCCTTCATTATCTTAGCTTATATGAGATGCAATTGATAAGGAATTCCTGGGAAAGCCAATTCTTGTTTTATCAGTTTGAGAATCCTTTTTTCAAACATTTCATGTGTTTTATTGATTATGTAATTGTGCTTTGGATAAATGTATAAAAAACTAATTTCAAGATCTGAAAGAATTTCACTAAATATTTGAATCAATTTTCAGTTTAGGGTATTAAGCGAATGGAGTTCGCCTTTTGAGTGTTTCAATAAAATTTGAACGAAGAAGAATTTTATATGTTGAACTTTTAATACAATGTATATATGTATCGGAGGTGCCTAATGCTTATTTATCGACCTAGAAATATAAACCCAACGATAGTTTTTCGCAGACATTTTAACTACTCTAGTGCTTTCTAACTTTTTTGCATAACTTGACACCCATCACAGTATTAGTGTGCCGCGGCATGACGTTTGGCAACCACCGAATTATTCCATTAATTATATTAACTAAGTATGCAGCAATCATAGTTGAAGTTCAATATGAACATAATTGTAAAATTTAAACGATTTGCAAATGCTTGATGCATAGTTGATATATGCTGTTTAATAACAAATTTGTTTAGGTAGTGTCACAATATTCGTCATTATTGTCTTCTATTGCTGTCGATTCTGTTCTTCGTATAATTGACCCCAAAAAAGATGATAATGTAGACCTTCGGGACATTAAAATCGTTAAGAAGATAGGGTTAGTTCTAATTCACACGATATATAATTTCACTAGCAATGTATTTTGATGAAGGCTTTTAGAGGAACAGTTGAAGACACAGAACTTGTTGATGGACTTGTTTTGGAGCAACATACAAAAAATTATGGTGCACCTTCTAAGATTGAAAAGGCTAAAATTGCTCTGATTCAATTCTGTCTTTCACCTCCTAAAACTGATGTAATTATTTTATATTTTTTTATATAAATTGTTGTCGTTTTAGATGGAAAACCAAGTAATCGTATCGGATTATAGTCAAATGGATAGAGTGTTGAAGGAGGAAAGAGCTTATATACTTAACATTGTTAAACAAATCAAAAAGGCTGGATGCAATGTTCTTCTCATACAAAAATCTATTCTCCGTGATGCAGTTTGTGACTTGTCATTGCATTTCCTTGCGAAATTGAAAATTCTTTGTGTCACTGATGTTGAAAGGGAAGATATTGAATTCATTTCTAAGGTAATTGTAGAAATTTTTACAGAAAAGCCAGGTTAGGCATAGTGTATGCAGTCATTTCTTGAATAACGTGGTTTTGAACAACCCTGTAAGACCGATTTCATTCTACCCTAAGATGTCATTGCGATGCATATAGGTTTGCGCTAATATAACTTTGTTTTCTAAAAAATGGTCATTGACAATATTTACATCAATTCTAGTCCATTTAAAGTGATCATGAATAGGCCTTGAACAATGTGATTTAACATAGTGAAGTCGCTGCGTATTTTTCTCAATGGTAATTTCGAAGTTTACCTTTTTAGGAGCAATTTTATAGTGAATGTTTTTCAGTATTGATATTTAAGTTGTTTTGGTTTCTTAAATGTGTTTTTAGTTTAATTTTTTAGACTCTAGGCTGCCGTCCAATTGCTTCGATAGATCATATGCTCGCTGAAAATTTGGCTAATGCCGATTTGGTTGAGGAAACTTCAATGGGTGGCGGCAAAGTTGTAAGAATTACTGGAGTTGAAAAGAAACATGCAACCATGGCAGTATTGGTGCGTGGCTCCAATAAATTAGTACTTGAGGAGGCAGATCGCTCACTACACGATGCTCTTTGCGTCATTCGGTGTCTTGTTAAGAAAAGGTACGCATTATATTTTGAAAATTGTAACTTTAGCATATCCCATTGCCATGTCAAGATAGTTTTTAACGATACACTTTAGGGCATTAATTTGTGGCGGAGGTGCGCCAGAAGTTGAAATGGCTTATCGTTTAATGCAGTTTTCTCATTCACTATCTGGTATGGATGCCTATTGCATGAGAGCATTTTCTGAAGCTTTGGAAGTTATTCCTTATACTCTTGCCGAAAATGCCGGTAAAATTTTGGTTTTTTGTATTAATACGCATGTTGCCCTAAATGTTTTTCTCTTTTTGAAGTGAAATTTACTTAAATGGTCGCTTAATGAATGTAACCTAACATGTCGGTTTGTCCAAACACTAAGTTCGTCCTACTGATGCTCGTGAGCTGTCTGTGTTTTTTTTATGTGTGTGTGAACCCTATTGGTTAAAAAAAATCATTGTGTTGTGTCTTCAGCCTTTTTGTCAGTGTGGAGTAATATGATATATTCTTGCAGAGCGTATATATGTTTTAAACAAAAGAAAACTTTCATTCGAAAGCAACAAAGCTTTAAGATATTGCAATTCCTTGTAATCTTATTACATAGAAAATAGATCTCATCACGGCACATTTGGCTTTGACTGCCTAGTATAAATTTACATCGAAAATTTGTATATGGAGATATATTTCGAAATATGCTAAGAAATTTGATCTAAAGGCACGGCACGCTCTCTTTGTGCAGTTTTCGCGTAAGGTAAATGCATGCAGTCATTATTGCTCAATAATTAGGTTGTAATTAGATTCACAGCTGGCTTAAGATGTAGTAATATATACTCACACTTATGAAGATTATTATTATCTTTGTAATTTTACACTATACTAAATGCTACTAGTCGATAGATTTTACTACATTTTGGCGATACGGTTTCCTGCATTAAATAGTTATCATGAAAAATTGCCTTAAAGCAAGCAGCTTTAAAGTAAGATCTTTATGAAAGCCATTTTGTCGCAGCTTACTATCACAATGATAATATTTTATTAAAACGGCAACAAATTATATCATTTGAAAAGCATGTGTGTAAAATACAATATATTTGAAATATATTATGGAACAAAGTGGTACAAATGTGTGCAATGATCACTTTATTTTCGTACATATGTAATATTTAGAATGCAGAAGCTAGCTTTAATAAAAAATTTTAATTAGGTTTAAATCCAATCAATGTTGTGACAGAGCTTCGAAAACGCCATGCTGAAGGTGAAGTTAATTTTGGTATTAATGTGAGACGTGGTACAATTACCAATATCCTTGAAGAAAATGTAGTTCAACCACTACTTGTTTCTACCAGTGCCATTAGCTTAGCAACCGAAACAGTTCGTGCTATTCTGAAAATCGATGATATTGTAAGTATATGCTATTATAGCTCATTTTAATGTTTTCAATTTTGACAAATAGCACTTTCGATGGGTGTTCAGTAAAAACGTTGAGCTAAGGTGACCCTATAGAAATTAAAATTAACCGATTTTAACCAACTTTCCAATTCTGTTGACTTATCCGTACACAATTGCTTCATTATTTTAAAAATTTGAGGTAATCTAAGTGCTGATAGTCAAATTTTTATACATTGTACAATGATTACACCGTACAGGAAAACTCTATAATTATGAAGTTCGTTATCAGTAAACTTTCAGTAACTAGAGTGTATAGAGGATCACTTCCTAATCTAGAAGTTATAGTGAATGCTATTTAGCTCACCGTTTTCCATTCACTGTGCCATTGAAACTCTTAACCCTATATGGACCAAATGCGTTCCTCAGCGACATTAGAAAAACATTGATGTTATAAATATAATCAGAATGTTTTTTTCACATGCGGTTATTAAATGAACGGGACACAACCGTGGCTACATAAGATTCGTATTGTTTCGTTCAAACTCTTGTCACCTGGTCTACTTCTCAGATGTAAACAAATGCATAAAAACCAGATGCAAAATAAATTGGTCCATATAGGGTTAATTCGCATTTAACAATAACTGTTTCTATTAAATTGTATTACATCATTTTTGTTAACATGTTTTGGTATATTCAATGACATTTACGCTGACTGTTTAATTATATATATATTGAGGTTCGAATCTCCAATTACTTAAGCTGTAATTTTTACTTTTAGGTGAACGCTCCAAATATGTAAAAGAATGATTTGAATAAATGTTTACAATCCCCTTTGATTATTTTTAATGGTTAACATGAAAAGCGCATCTCAATTTATGTTCAATTTTATTTAGTCTTCTAATAATGCGATGTTTGTTAACATACTCGGCTTTAACATTTTGTTGTAAACGTAATTATTTAAGCTGTCCGTTTTCTATCCGTAGTGTTTTGTTGACGGCATCGCCTTTTTGTTTCCTATGTGGCAAATAGAACTTTTGTGATTGTCCTCCGAGCTGAGTTCTTATCAAACGATGCATGCATGGTGTTTGCTAGCAGGATAATTGCATTACATCCTAGTGAAACAACAAATATCGTCAAACAAAAAACGTCCTATAAGAACTTGATGTATATTGCTTCTTTTCAATTTATTTTGCAAGCCAAATTCTTTCATTAAATGCAACAAGTTCGGTCATTCAAAGAAAACATGCAATGGAAATTAACTAAGACTTCAGATCAATTCAATGAATCTAACTGGCTCCTTTGTAAATCTTTTGTAAAGCTATTTTGAGCTACGTAATTTTTCAAAAAGAAATATTTAGAAATTTTTTACCACATGCTAATTCCAGATTTATCAATCCATTTATTATTCAACATAGTTTAAGCTGTAATAATATAATTTTGCTTCAAATCCTAAAATGTATCAGTTGTAGCATTAAATGCGTTCAAATCAATGGCTCAAATTGAGTCGTTAAAATTTAAAAAATGACGAAATATATAAAATGAACAAATTTTTTTTAAACTTATTTCTATGTGCTGTGTTATATGTATGTGTTTTATTTGTGTATATGTTTTGTTTCATAAATTATATTTGTTATATTAAATTCATTTTCAATTTATGGAATTGCTTCCAATTATTAATTTTGTAAATAGTATATATTTTCATAAATGCTTACTTTGTACACAATCTTTTCAAATTAACTTGCCAGATGTTATTTTTTCCGAGAGCAACCCATAATTATTATAAATTTAAATTATCATTTCGACAATTGAGGTGTTCCCTAATGATATTGATTTTATTAGATACAAAAGTATTTTATAATATATTCTGCATATCAACTAGCTAAAATGTGTTTGAGAAAGTATTTGACATGTCGAAGATGTTCATTTAAACCCAACAGTAAACTAGTAGTGTAGGAACTAATTTAAGGCATATTATTACTGCACTATAAAGTAAGTTATATTCACTAAAGCTTGGTTTAAAAACTCAAAATTACAAAATAAATATTTAAAAATCAACAAATGTACAATTTTTTGTAACAAAGAGAGAAAATACATTTACATTTATATAATAAATTAACTCTACAATGATTTCCGATAATAAATTATTACAAAATATTTCTGTAATTTACAAAATTTCCTCAACAAATATTAAAAATTGATCTTCCATGTGAGTATGGCCATTAATTAATCAACAGTTATATCAAATTGACATCAATTGAGATAAAATCATAATTCATTTACGATTCAATCATTTGTCTATTCAATTTGCATAAAATCAATCATGCAGTGATAACTTTTTCCCTGAACCATCTAGATTTTAGCTTACAAATGGGAACTCTTGCATTGACATATTTTGGTTGTCAAAAACCCCAAAATGTCAACAATTTAATAACTTGAACTATAACACTTAATGATTGTAAAAGAAACTACCTCAACCAGCAGTTCAAAGCGATGCTTCTTCATTATTCTTCAAAGCTGCCAGTTGTAAATGTATGTATAAGTTTCTACTCTCCATTCAACTAACCAGTGTCCATCAAGGCACTGTTGGGGGATCAGCATATTATAATATTGCAGTTAATGCTAGTTGCAATAATGTAGTTCACGCTGATAAAAACTTCGGACGTGGGGGTTTTTCAATAAAAATGATAGAGCAACTGCTATTATACGCACTAGTGTTAGGTTATATAAAGAATGTAAATGATTTCTGTAGTAAACAGCCTTTATGTTCCTTTATGCATGTTGGAATCACTTATGCAGCAGACATGCGACTGGTGGAGCATCAGTCAACTTATTCCCACACAGACACTTTCTTATAATAATAATACTTATTTTTAAAATCCTCTGTATATATAATCACTATATAAATAGTGATAAGCACTTATTTAGATTTTTTTTGGTTCAATAACTAAGCTTGGTTGTTGGAATTGATTGAATTCTTTGGTAATTTAAATAGTTTATTTTTCTTGGTTTCAAATACATTTTTACAATTCTTTTAAAGTCTTTAATTTTTCTTCCTTAAATTCATTCCATAAGTCAATACAAAAATTCATAAATGAGTTCTTCATCATATTTTTCTTAAATTTAAGTTTTCTGTAAAAATTGTTCTTAAATGTATTTTAGTTGGTATTCTAATGAAAATAAGTAGTTATCTTCTTTGATTGTAGTTTGATTTCTTCTTTCACAGATGGTATTGATACTCCAATTGAAAGTTATTTCTAGTTTTATCTTCATTCTTTTATTGAGAATTGTTAATAAACAGGCTAAATATAAGTAATGAGTCAATATATATGATTATATTAGAGTAATTTTCCAATTTATACGTATGAATTTTTGAAATTTAGTTAGTGTTTTAATTCCTTGTATCATTTTTTGCATTATTTTGTTGACTTCAATTTCAAATATTAACTTGTCAAAGATTATTTTTAAGTCTCTAATTTTTGTCTCTTGTATAATATTATTGTGTATTTTAACATTAATTTTCCACTCTTGTTAGAAATATTTAATACCATAAATCTAGTCTTTTCAACATTTATTTTTATTTTTTCAAAGTTGAATACAGCAGGGTGTCATCAGCATATTGGACATATTTTATGTTTTCATTAAAATTGATGTCATTAACATAAAGATTGAATATTAATGGCCCTAGAACTGAACCTTCAGGTATTCATTTATTAATTATTTGTTTATTCGAGATTTCATTGTTTACTTTTACGTATTGCTGTCTATTAGTTAAATATGAGGTTTATAACTTAGTTGCATATTCATTAAAGTTGTATATATGTTTTAACATTTTAATTAGTATTTCATGATCAATTGAATTAAATGCTTTAGATAGAACTAATGATAAGACGTAAATACTATCTCCTTTATCGTTGTTTTCACATTTAAAATAAATTATCGATTATAATCAACATCCTTAGATTTTGCAATGAAGACGAAAAGAAGTAATATTGTTTGTTGCACCATTATATGCAAGCAAATATACTAACAATATATGTTGATAAAATAAAAACTTCAATAAATGTACAATACACAAAACAAATGTTATTTACAGAAATGGATATTTACAATAAATTTACAAAATAGTATATTACCCTTATGTTCGATTGATAGTCATGCAAGACTGTTCTCTGAATATCGTGTGTAACCACATTCGTATGTAACCACGCTTAACGTTTTTCATTCTAAAATGGCGGACTACTGAAAACAGAAATTTGAAATCAATCTGTCTGCTAGCTGATCAAAAAGCCATTCCAAGTTAATATAGAATACAAGTTAAAAATAGCTTGAGCAAATATAGTTTTAGTCTATTTTAGTCTTAACTACTTCAAGAGAATTTGTATTTTAAATTTCCATAGGCAATTCATTTCATAGACGGATCGAGGTATTAATAAAATAAATTCGATTTTCTTTTTTCTTGAATATTGCTATTTCTATAACAAATGTACGTTTGGTATGAAAGTGAGGAGTTTGAAATGGGGGAAATTTGTTAAATTGTCAGGAGAATTTTGTAAGACGTACATAAAGATACTTTATAAATTGCCATTATAGGCTTCAAAAAGTTTCCATTTAATTCATCGGAAATTGAAGTATCCTGGTATATTACTTGTCCCGGTAGATAAAATGTTAATGCAATTTAGATGACTTAAAATTAGGTTATGGATACGTGTGATTTTTGCATTAATTCCTAGAAGGTGCGAAAGATTATTTATTATTGGTGTAATTGAAACTGTCATTTTTTGCTATGCTATCTAATTGCTTATGAAAATTTAAGTTTTTTCCTCATTAATATGCATATGCAGTGTAAATTTGGATGCTTCTGTTTTACTATTTTCGCTTTTTATTATACAAAATTGTGTTTTCAAAGTATTAAATTTTAACCTGTGCAATGCATATTTTTTCAATTATATCTATAAAAACTTGTAAAATTACCCGAGTGAAATATCATTGTCATCGGTGTATTAAAAAATGTCATATGAAATGTTCCTATTNATCCGAGTGTGCAGAAAGATGGTTCCAATTCAAGCTGGGGAGATCA
>CABFPE010000777.1:80797-104186 GCA_900660155.1 Hofstenia miamia
TAAAATTACCCGAGTGAAATATCATTGTCATCGGTGTATTAAAAAATGTCATATGAAATGTTCCTATTTAAATCATTTGCGTATATACTAAAAAGAAGTTTCTCAAAATTATTGTTTCTAGAGTAATCAAATTTAAGAAATTATACTTTTTGCTATCTTTTCCATAAATAACTTGAGATTTACTCGATGCTATTGCACATTATTTATTGCTATCAATATTTTTTCTACATCTTTCGATTGTGTAAATTAAGACATCATTGGTAGATATTCCACTCTGAAATCTGTACTGTGCTTTGGAAAAGATATTATGCATAGCACCATGCTTATTGATTTCATCCGAGAGTAGTTTTTCAAAAAAATTCCAAAAGGTGATGTAAATGAAATAGGGCGATATTGACAGCACAGATTTGGGTCGTCTTTTTTATAAACACGTGTAGTGTTGGTTAGTTTTAGTTAGTTTGGCAAAATAGAATATCTAACATATAAAAGATGATTATCGCAGTGCGGAGTAGTAATTAAATCCACAACAGTCTTCAAGCTCCAAACAGGAATTTTTTGTACCACTAGATTTATTTTTCAACCTTGAGGTTGTTTCTTCATATTTTGTTATACTGTGTATCGAAAGCTAAGAGCTTCGGGCTTCATCATAGTTATATATGTTTTCAATCTCATAGTTACCATTATTCAAAATTTCGCAAATATCTTCAGTATTTTTATTTGTTTCGCTATTATATGAATTCGATTTACAGAAGCCTGTTTTTTGTTAAGCAATTAATTAATAGATTGTTAAACGGTAAGATTTATTTTTTGCTTAATTAACAATCATATGCATTATTCAGAAATTCTAAAAGCTAGTCCTCTTATAGAGGATGGACGAATAAACGCGCTATTTAAAGATTTTTCTAATCTTGATGACTTTATAAATGAACTAAAATTATCAGATGCATTAAAACTTGAATATGAAGATATTGTTTGTGGCATAAAGTCGAAATTCATTAAATGCTTGAAAAATCAATGTGAAAATGTAAAATTGAGTAATACTATTACTCCTACAATCAAAGAATTTCAACATTCGAAGATATTTAAGCCAAAATTAGTCATTTCAAGTAATAATTTAAAAAATGATGATGGTAGTTTAAATGAAAAAGAATGCAAAAAAATTGTTCAAAATGTTGAAAAGTCAATTAAAAATTTGGGAACTAAAGGGCCAAGTGTAGAACAAATAAAATTAAATGACAAAAATGATATTATCTTACTTTGTAAATCTGATGAAGATGCAAATATTACAGAAAGAGCACTTGGTAAATTGAGGAACATAAACATAAAAAAATCGATCAAACTTATGCCAAAAATCAAAATTACTAATATACCTTTATATGAAGACGTAACTAACTTTAAGGAATTTAAATCTAAACTATTTGCTGATAATGAAAATATTCTCAAGGATTTTGAAATGGAACATTGTGAATTAATATACAGTAATGTTAACAATTATAGCAAATGCAAAGAAATAATAATGAAGGTTTCAGCAAAATTGAGACATGTACTGGTTGGAAAAAAATTAAAGCTTGGTTTTGGAATTGTTCGTACTTTTGATCATTATTATGTAAGAAAATGTAGTAACTGTGGTGAATTTGGTCATTCTACAAAGGTATGTTCAATGAAAACATCTAACTGTATGTACTGCATGGATAATCACAACTATAAAAATTGTCCAGTTAAAAATGCTAAGGAAATGCATAAATGCATCAACTGCAAAAATTCAAATATGTTTCAGAAATCACATAGTAACCATAACGCATTTAGTAAAGAGTGTCCTTTATATAAAAATCAAATGCAGTTAACTATTTTGAAGACCAATCATGAATTGTAATAAAAGTGCATATGAAAATATCATACCCTGCAACAAAGTAAATGAAAAAATTGTAACTAAGAAGAATAAATTAAAATTAGTAAATACCAATTTCCAGAGTATTGTGAATAAAGTTGATAAATTTTACGATCTAATTCAGAATTTTGATGACAGTACAATCATTGGCGTGACGGAAACTTGGTTAAAATCTAATGACTACTTAAAAAGCTTAAATGACAAATTTTTGATCTTACGAAGAGATAGAAGACAAGATTTAACACATAAAACTAGAGGTGGTGGTGTTTTACTAAATATACCACGCAAATTCAAACCAATAATCAGAGATGATATTTCTGAAAATGATTCTGAATTTGATAGCTTATGGGTTCAATTTAATATATGTGGAGTCTGTTATTTGATCAATATAAGTTATTGTAGTAAGAAACAATCATTTCAAGCTTTTAAAGAAAATTTATACAAAGAAATTTGCATTGCAAATCAAACAACAAACTTAGTTATTATGGGTGATTATAACCAAAATTATTTATGTGAAATTGAAAAAAGGAAAATTAACGATTTAATTGATGTCTTTAATATGGAAGTTCTGAATAAAAATATGCTAATGCATATAAACATTGTTAAGTCTTCTTTGATTGATTATATCATTACTGACATCTCAAGCATTAAGACTTATGAAGTTTTTGTTACAGATTTTTTCATATCAGACCATTTACTGACATGTGCAATATTGGATAACATAAAGACTCAAACAGATTCACTGATATATTCCACTAAAAGTTTCTATTCAAGGAAATACTTTAACAACAATATTTTTTTGAAGGAATTGATCAACTTAAATTGGAATGATTATTACTTTGGCACAACAGTGGATCAAAAAATGATATTTATAATTGATAATTTAACAAGTATTTATCATAAGCTTTGTCCTATTATAAAGATTCAAAAACACAACGTAAAGAATAGTAACAAAACGTGGAAGATATGGATATCTAAAGAAACGAAAGAATGCATTAGAAAAAAGCATAAGGCATATGCAATTTTTTGTCAAAACAGATCGAAAGCCAACTATGATCATTATAAAACATTAAGAAATAAAGCCTCAACAAAATGTAATTTTGATCTACAAGCTTTTTTACAAAAATCTTTTAATGAAAAAAAATCTATTAAACAAAAGTGGTCATTTATTTCGAATTTTTTAAATTTTAAAGAAGAAAATGAAATTCCTTATATAATAAATGATGATGGTGAATATATTACAAATGACAAAGAAATTAGTAATATTTTAAATGAAAGATTTGTGAAACTAGGAATGAATGACAACCTAAATACAAAGTTCAAACATTTATATCATAAGCATCGCAATATTAGAAAACATGATGATCCCTATAAACCAAGATTTATTACATTAGTAGAATTTTACAAAGAAACAAAGAAAATTAATTGGAACAAAGCGAAAGGTCATTGTGAATTTCCTCCTTGGTTTTTGAAAGGTGCCTTGTGTATTTTATTGAGACCTTTGTGTGACTTATTTAATCAATGCTTGGCAGAATCAACTTACCCTGATTACTTAAAAATTGCTAAAGTTACACCAATATATAAAAAGGGAAGAAAAGATCTTGCAGAAAATTACCGACCAATTTCAGTATTAACAATAATTAATAAAATATTTGAAAAATTATTATTCAACCAAATTAACCTATATGTGGAACAAAATGAATTAATATCAAAACATCAGTTTGGATTTCAAAAAGATACCTCTACAAATGATTCCCTACTTTGTGCTGTTGAAGACTGGAGATCAAAATTAGATAGGAATGAAAAAATATATATAGCATCATTAGATATTTCAAAGGTATTTAATTCAATAAACCATGCTATTTTATTGGAAAAGTTAAAGCAGATTTATAATTTTAGTGATTCATTAATAGAATTATTAAATAGTTACTTAAGTAATAGATATCAGTATGTGAAACTCAACGAAGAAATATCAAATTCATTAGAAATAAACCATGGAGTACCACAAGGATCAGTACTGGGTCCATTACTATTTAAGTTATATGTAAATGATATGGATCAGCACATTAATAGTAATCATGTACAATTTGCAGATGATACTCTTATTTATTGTAATGATATTTTAAATTTACAGGAAAATGTTGAAAAATTGCAAACATTCTTTAATAATAATTTGTTAAAATTAAATATTGAAAAAACTATATTTATGGTAATTAAGAATAGAAGAAATGAATCAACATTAAAAAGTATTAAGATATGTAACAACATCATTCACGAATCACCAAAAATGAAATATTTGGGAGTAGTAATTGATAATAAATTGAATTTTGAAGACGAGGCAAACAACATCATAAAGAAAATGGCGTATGGTATAAGATCAATTCAAAAAATTGGAAAGTTTATACCAATAGAATGGAAGGTAGTACTCTTTCGATCACTTGTTTTATCCCATTTCTTGTACTCATCTTGTTTATTAACGAACTTAAATAAAAAGGCAAAATCGAAATTAGAGAAAGTATTTAAATGGGGAATAAACATAATTAGCAACAAAAATAAAAAAGAAATAATGTGTAAATATCATCTAAGATCATTAGAAGCTCTTCAAAATATTAGATGTTTATCGATATTTTGGAAAAGAAAATCGAACATTTCTAATCATTTAAATCAAAGAACAATTACATTTGGTAAAACTAAGTATAATAGAAAAGTAATGAAGAACGGATTCCTAAATTATTCAATATCACTATGGAACAAACTGGATTACAGTACAAGAAGTGAAAAATTTCTTACAATATTTAAGAAGAAGTAGAAAAACATGATTACACAACAAAATATCAATTATCTGACAAATTATAGAATAAGATGTGCAACTCAAGAACAATAAGTAAAAATATTTTTTAAATTATATGTAATTTGTAAACGTAACCAAGAAACAAACATTTACTGACATAACTAAGGACATATGAAGAAAGTTGCATTATTTATGTTCTTAATAAGTTTGTAAACTTAATACATGTATATGTACATGAGAACTTAAATATATGTTGTTGTTGTTGTTGTTGTTGTTGTTGTTGTTAGATATCTATTTTTGGCATTTAAGTTCTTATTTTTTCAAATATTGATTTAAAATATCCACTTATCATTTGTTATTTAAGCAAAGTTAAGCAGTGTGTATTAATAGGTTGCTCTTAATCATATTCGGTTTCCATTTTGTAGAATTTGTTTTTTCATGTCAGTATTTATCAAGATAATATATTACAATATTTGAAAACCTAATAGACCTTCCATTAAGAGTTAAAAAACTATACACAGTTCCCAACTTTCATTTTATAACTATTATTTTAGAATTTGAAACAATTATCTGAATGGGACATTTATATAGCTAAAACATGTTTAAAAATGAAAAAGTAGTCAATCAATGATTCATTTACCAGGGAAATGCTTGATGGTATATTGGTGTTAAGTGTTTTCAAGTTAAAAGTTTAAAAAAAATTAATAGTTCAGATTGAATTTTACTGTCCAAAAAGCTTGGATACTTGTATCGTCAGTAAGAAATATTTAATAAGTTGCTTTGTGTATTTTGGAAGAAGGTTTGCTTATTTCTGCCCAAAGATTTTCAAAAACGTTTTTATTAACAATGTCTACTTTAATTGTGGGCATCAGTTTTTTTGAATTGAAAATAGAACGCCTCCTCTTTATCTTTTTATTAAAGTGCAACCATTCAAAAAACAGTAAATTTAAATCCGTCATTAAACCAGGAGTGGGCCATGCTATACTTATTTGACTACCTTTCTGAAGTCTTCAAAATGAAATTTTCTCCTAGTTGATTTACCAAGTTTCGGTATTCCATGCTCTTACTTGATAGATTTTCAAAGTTTATTTGTATATAATTTAGGTTTCTACTTATCGTTCTGATATACTGCTCAAAATTTAGAGTGTTATGTGGGCCTGAGATTATCAAAAGATTTTAAATATGTGCAGACAATATACAAACAGTTAAAATTGAACAAATGAAACTTGAATAACAAGAGCAATTTTATAATACTTTGGATCATTGCCAACAGAAAGGTATGAGAGGCTGATGGATGTAAGGTTTGAAAAAGTAGGTATTCCGAATTTTAGGATGCGGTATGAAGAGCGGGTGGTTGTGCTAATTATATTTTTATTACACTGTAATGTAGTGGATGTGAATTATTCAATTCTACAGAGCGTCCTGTAATTGGCGCAGTTTTATAAAACAGTGTAAAAAACTAGAAATTTAATTCGAACCATATTTTTACAACAGCAGAACAAATAACATGAGGATCACTTAATCATAAAAAATGTTCAAAAATATATCCATTTTCAGCAATTAAATGATCCACGCACGAATACTATGATTGACAGCATTTTGAATTTCTTCTTGCGTTATTTCTGAGTATACCTGAACAATTTTACTCTTCAAATCATCAATCAATTATTGTGGTAGACTGTACTCTTCAATACAGCCCAAAGCCAGTAATCTAGTGGTGTTAGGTCAGGCGATCTTGCAAGCCAGGGAATGTTGTAACCACGTCGAATGACTTTCTCAGGAAAGTAGTGTTCTTTCAAGGTTGCTGTGACTGGGCGAGCAAAATGAGGCGGTGCCAGATCCTGCTGAAAAATAGCTGTACGATATACACCTGTAGTTCTACACTGTGGTATGAAATGATGCGTAAGCATTTTGTGATAATTTTCACAATTTACCGTGATAGAGAAGAAGAAAATGTGAAATTTATAGTGGCAACAAACACGCGGTGTTTGAAGTGATTGTGACAAGGTCATTATAGGCTTTTCTGTAGCTCAGATGACACAATTGTGGCGGTTTACAGACCCATCCAATGAGAAGATAGCTTCGTCAATCCACACAATGTCTGCCACTTTATGGTGATTATTCAGATACCAGCGCCAAAATTGCCGTCGTTTTTCCCTATCATCTGCAGTGATTGCTTGGTGCATTGAGATACGATAAGGATACAAGCCCATTTTTCTACGCATAATTTTATGAACAGTTGATTTCGGAATTCTACTTAATGAGGAGACAGTACTGCAGCTGGATAGTTGTAAAGAACTCGCAGATTCAGCAACGCTGATAGTTTCCTGTACGAGTGTCACGCGTTTTTCTTCCAACGATTTTCGTCCTTTACCAGGCGCATCATGAAGACTATACGTTTTTTCAATCTTAGAAATAAGACGTGTGATAGATGTTGCAGAGAATGGATCGTGAATTAATAAATTCAATGTTTTGTACGGCCGCAAAGTTTGAGCCGCACTTCTTTCATTTGCGTAATAGAGTTGAACAATAGATAATCGAGTTGGTACATCCATCACAAAGTTACAGCACAGTCTAAAATGATATTTATGAGTAATTAAATGAAACCTCATGTTTTATACTGCAAACAAAAAATATTTCATTACTTTAATCTGATTGGTTAATGAAGTAATCTCTATTCAAAAAACTGCGCTAATTACGAGACACTCTGTATTTAATGAAATTTTTTTCTTATATTGATAAAAAAATTGGAAATGTATTTTTAAAAATCTTGCGCTTAGAATTTTATTAAATTAGTATAAATTAGGAATTCATTACTGAATTCTTTGTCCTCTTTTTGTCACATACGAATAAGGTACTAAAAACAAGTAGCATAATTCAAGGTGATTTAACAATAAACTGAAATATATACAACTAATTTAAAGCTAGAATATTTCTTTGGAAAATTAAAGTATTGTACGTTTTACAGTCTTACAGAATTCCCACCCAGTGGTAGGAATGGACACACTCTAATTAACTTGTTAGAATTCATTACACTGCAAAATTTTTAGTATACATTGTCTTACAATTAATCATAGTTTTTTTAATGTTTCCAACAATGATATTACTTTAATTAACAAAAAATCTGTGCCAGCATTTAAATATCGACAGCTTCAAATATCACATTAATTCTATAGTAAGGAAAATTTATTGACGTAAGAAAAAGTTAGGCTCGAGATTTTTCCACAGTTCTTTCAAACTATTAATGTAAATTTTCCGAATTTTTTATTTGGAGTATTCCCACATATTGTGAACTTGAGGTGATTGTGGCGACCAGGCAGGAACAGGCTAATACCGTTCTGAACCATTAAATTCAGGGTGCTTCTCGACTTGTAACGAAAGGCATTGTCCTGCTGATGTTGTATCTTCTTGAATTTTAGGTGCAAGTTTTTCCCTACGAATTCAAATATACTGCGGCGATTTTAAAGTATCTTCGACTCGGACGAGTGCACGGCGTAGAAAAACCCTTATTGCTTGCAGTGAAATTGGAGGCTTGGTAACATTTGGACCTTGAACGAAATAGATGTCACCTTCTGAAACTTCGACACGTTATTCTTCTGAAGATAGTTTCTTTAATATAATTTTCAGCTTTTCTTTACATCAGGTCAATCTTTTCATTACCTACATGATTTTCAATTGCCATTAGATTATGAAGATGTCTCCCGTAGATACTTATTAAGTAAAAAGAACAGATTTTGGCATGATATAATTTCAATGAACCATATTCGATTGTCGGAACATCAAACTCATATCGCTAAATAGGGTGTTTTCTCACAGTACTAGTTTATTATTATAATTAAAATGTAGTACTCAAAACGATGACTCATTTATGGAGACCCTGAATCAAATTTAATTTAACCAGTTATTTTGTGCCACAGGAGATGAATGATTGAAATTTTCAATCATTAAAAAGTTTTTCACTTTGGTGCGTTAAATTTCTGTAGTCAACAGCGAATTGCATTCACACATTTAGTGTTTCAAGCAAGACCGAAAATGGCTATTAATTTCCTAATCTGCTAGATTTTTATAGTTCATTTGCAAGTAATTAGTCGATTTAACAGAATTTATTACACATTGATGCAGACTTGTCAACGAGCCGACATTTTTAAGCTCCGCTCGGCTCGGCTCGGCTCGCCACATAGAACCATTCAATGAGGCTCGTTTTAGCTCTATATTTTTTCAAAAAAATACTGCATTCTCAGAAATTTTTAAATAGCTCTTCCTAATTATTTAATAAACAGTTTAAAATATGATTATTAGAAAGGTATTTTGAATAAAAAAATAAGAAATATCTGCATAAGCAAATTAAAAAGCAGAACTATAAATTGGCTCAGCTAAATAAAGGCTCGTTGTATACCAAATGCTCTGCTCAGGCTCGGCTCGGCTCGTACGAAGCTCGGCTCGTTGACAAGTCTGCATTGCTGGAAGTATGTGATTCAAAATGATATTATGACCCGGGTTTTCTTTCTGCTTTCTATTTAGCACAAGATATAATGGTGATACAGCAAATAGTAAATTCTATTTGTATGAGACCTGTTGTGTAGGTCATGTTTAATGAATTATGCACAAATGCAGGTTGTGTTTAAAAATTCAATATTTTCTTTTACATAATGCCGTATGCTCTCGGTTTTAACGGTCTCATTATATTTGTTATTGGATGTGTCCAGATTTGAACAAAATTTCTAAAACCCAACAATTGCATCAACAAAATTTATCAACTTATTATTCTATAGCAATTAAGGATTTGTTCTGACCATATTAATCATGCCTTTTTGCATGAGTAATCGTATATTTATTAAAGTAAACCAATTTGATTCCAAGCAACATACATTGTTTCTACCGAATTTATGCCATTATATATATTTAATTACATAACTTATTGTTTTATTCTACTGAAATAAAATCATAGTACGACCTTGTGAGTGAATGCATCCATTGAGCAAAAAGAAATTAAAGAAATTCATCCATAATACAGAGTGTTTACATTTGGGTAAATTGCAATCTTATATCTTGATTGCAGTACGAAGTGAATTATTAAATATTTAAATGTATTTATGACCTTGGAGTAAATCTGAATTAAAGAGTTACTCAAATATTCATACCATACTCTTTAGCTGAAAAAAGTGTAAATACTTGCGTCATTACAATTAACTAGTGTTATCTGTAATGGAGAATATCAAAGAATGTGTTGAATTAAAACTTTACCAAAAGTTATGATAAAAACTATCAAGGACAATATAATAGACGTTAGAATCTGATGAAAATGTCACTTATACTCAATGAAACATGTGTTCACTCTTAAGAAATGATCGATTAAGCTGTTATTATGTATTTTCTACAGAATAGTACCAATTGAAGTTATCAATGTCCAATGGATAGATCGTGATGAAAAAATCTTGACTAGTTTTTAATCCAACGCAATTCCATTAAGGGAAATCTGGATTGCAATCTAGAATTTATGATCTCATTTTTTTCAAATATATATTATAATTGGTACCCATTGAATTAGAAATTATTAAAATGAATTTTATTAAAAATAGTATAAACATGTTCAAATTTCTACTTTGTCAAGAGACAATAAGCAAGTTGAAATTTTTAAGTAATCCTATTATTGGAGGGGTGCAAAAAGAGAAGCTTGGATGTTATTTTTGAATGAATCATAGAGAAAATAAAAACCAGAATTTTGCAATTTTTATCGACTTAATCGACAAAAATTCACCTGTCATCCTAAAAATGAAATTCTAGAGTAGTTATGCTTAGGATTCTAAGGGACAGTCTAGTTCCAAGGAATTTACTGGTCCCTGTCCCATTTGACTTCTACCTGAACCAAGAAAACTAAATGAGAATTTGACCAAAAATAACGGATCTGGGACCACGAATTTCAGAACACTACTCAATATTCTTGCTAAATGAAATTTATGGTGCCGGACTATGGGACTATGGGAACAGAAAATTTCATGGGACTGGAATCGAATACAATGAAACTGCATGGGACTGGAACCAAGAAAATTATGGTCCCGCAGCACCCTAGTTTGGCTGCTATTACAACAGAATACAGAAAATTTAAGCAAATGAACTTAATTTGCCTATATATAAGAATACCAAAATATAGCAAGGGCTAGAGGATTGAAAATATCTATTCCATGGAGGATGTGGCAGCAGGACATAGACATCATCTATCTTTTTCATATCAATAATAATTCTTTAAATAATTTTATACTAAATCCTTGAAGTCATTGAAAGCATTACTAATTAGTTAAGACCTGATCCTTCCTTATGGGAATTGAATGGATGCCAGCTTCATTTGAAATTCAATAAAATAGCGTCCGAACGAAAATCATACAAATGACAAAATAATTTCTTGCATATGCCTCTAACTAAATGGCTCTCTCTGTGAAGACAACCTTGAAAAAGGCGAAAGATGTGACTACGTAGTTTGGAACAAAAAAGTCTAGCTTAAAGATATTTCATGATTTTTTGAATTATTGACTTTTTTAATTTAATTTTAAACATTTCGTTTCCTAAAAATTCTGAGAAATAAAAAAAAAACTAACTTCATTCATTTTTGCTTGCGCTGTATTTAACAAATGATTGTTACTTTATGATTTGATCTTTTCTAAAAAATGAGAAAAGTTCATTAAAATTTTATTACCATGAAAATATTTTAAATTGGCATCGCGATCATTCCAAATATCGTCTAGAAAATCTAACGTAATTTCTAAAATTTTTCCAATTTATTCAGAAAATGTGTACATAGTTCAATTCAATATCCCTCAATAAACTAAAGTTATGTCGATTACATATAATTCATAGCAATATTGTGTCAGATGTATTTTGTAAATTTAAACATTTAAAGATAGAGACATATCAGTGGTGTCAACTCCCTAAAAATGAGGAGACTAGAGATTCGAAAAAATATTTTATTGTACGCACGTCTAAAGAATGAAACATCAGAACCTTCGAAATTTCTTAAAATATTTTATGATTTCTTGAAAAAGATTTTAGATCTTCATACCTCACACTTATAAAATCAAGACACCACTGATAGAGAATGTCCCTTTTTAAAACCGCACTCGATCAGGATTCTATTAATGTCGCTGACAACAGCGCGACTATGACTTTGTGTAGGGCACCTCTCAATGGGTTCCAACGTTTATCTGCATAAAGTGAACCAACTGAGCCTAGTTGTGGCGCTCATGAGCACTCGAAGTCATGATTGCTGAACACTAGGTATAGATATAATTGGACAACTTTTTAAAAATCTTAGAAAATAGTTAATCATTTCATAAAACTCAGGTAGAGCCTAAAGCAATGGAATTTAGTAGGAATGTTTAACCTTAATTTCAGGCACGTTCACCAATAGATGTGTCTATGACTCACGGTTTCCTAATGGGCTTAGATAAAATTATTTGAAAATGTGCAAAAGCGATCTTTCCTTTCAAATGAACACCAGGCTATTTAAGATTAGATCACGCAAGAAATTTTTAAAATTTTAAATAGTATTTCATAATTCAGTAATAATGATATTTAATATCTGAAAAAGGAAACCAATAGAGAAATGTCTCCTTTTTCATTTAAATTATAAAATTCTGCAAGCCTTTGTAGGCGTAATGATATCTGATTTTGCGCTGGGTGCTATTTTATATATATATATACATATATATATATATATATATATGCTCCTTTCGGGAAATGACGTCATTCCACTACAATTGTAAAACCGATTACTTGCAAAACTGAAATCAGTTTAATGCATAAGGTATATAATTTGAGGAAGTCGAATCTTAAGGCTGCAGCACGAAAGCTCAGTATGGTAAACTTTGCACCACTATATCACATGCTTGACCCGAGATAACTAAATATACATTACTATAATCGGGTTATGCAGTTCCTGCCTTACTCATTTGTCGAGATAAAAAACCTTAAACGATCTGAATAACCTTTGTTGTAAAACAAGCAGAACCTAGATTCAAAAGCCTTTTGAATTGGGCAACGCACAAAAATGTTTACATTACTCGCGCAAAAAAGAAATTGGGTAGAAAATAAATCCAATGCAAACTCACTCTGGAATTTGGTCAATGATATATGGCCACAAAAAAAACTACAAGAGTCTTCTCAATGACAGCAATGATGTTTATATTGCTCTTAACCAAATAATTGATAAACTAAGCAGTGTATTTTTGATAAAAACTTTATTATGTTAAGCATTCAGGTAATTGAGGGAATCTTTCGAGCACTTGAACAGCATTGATTCAATATTATTGACGAATTGATTAGACTACGAATTGTTCCTATCAACTACGACAAATTTCTTTGCAGTGCATACTTGAAAAATACTTAGAAGCTGCAATTCTTTATAGTCTGAAAGTTTTCATTGGCTTAGATCCTCTTCAGTTTGCCTATAAGAAAAGCACCTCAACTAATATTGCTCTTGTAACCATCCTTGGAATTTCCCATATGTTAGATGACAAAAATAATGCAGCAGCTCCATTATAAAGTTATGAATTTTTTATAGCTTTCGATAAAATACCTCATCTTGCTTCTAATAAAATTAGAAAATTATAAATTTGACATGGAATTCATTGAAGTCCGTTAATAGTGATGTCCCACAACGAGCACTGCTAGACCAGTTTCTATTTCGTTATATGTTGCTGATCTGTGTCCAGCACAGAATTTAATGATAAAGTATGTTGAGGGCATAACAATGATCGGATCTAGATATACATATCACAATGAACTGTCAACCATCATCTTATGGAGTAGAAGAAACTTTTTATATTTAAACAATAAAGTTGCTCACAACTTCTTCATTCCTGGAAACTTAAATATGAAGAAGCTGTACCTTTTGTAGAAAATGACATGAAAATTGTCAACAGCATAAAATTACTAGGTATATATTTTACAAATTATATAATTTTCAGATTATATAATGATAGCCACCAAACCAATCAGCTCCGATTGTTTTGTAGTTTGTGGTTAAACTTTCTTTTAAATATAATAATAATGATTTTTTGTTTCTTAGAATATTGGAAGTTGTTCTTTGATTGTAGAATTCGCTTCTTAACATGGTAAATTTGTAATTATCGTAAATGGTATTAATTTGTCATTTTAAAATTTTTGATGGTCTTCCATATATGGTAATTTTTCTCGTCTTCATTACATTCTTGAAACATAAAATTAAATACTTTGTCAACAATATTCTAATTCAATTTCTGTGAATGTCCATTCTTACAATTCGAATATTGATTTCACCAAGAAAAGATATTTAAATAATTCGCTTTAATAAGCACTTGACTGTGTTAACGTGTACTTTTGATTACAAAAAGATTGATAATTGGTGTATAAAACAGTATTTGAAGGATTGCCACACTTTTTTGTTTCATGCTATTCTTGGCTTAAAGTTATTGTAAAGTTCAGAAAGTTTACAGCTTTGTTTTTTTCTGCTGCAGTAAGCTTTCAATCAAGCATCCATTTGAAAAAATTCATAAAATGAGTGTATACTTCCTTTATCTGTAAATTTATCAAATGTAGTGTCAACACATCCATGCAGGGATTTTTAGACGGTGTCAAAGGTTTTCAAAAAAGCAATTTTTCAAAAAATCACTTTTTCAAAAGTTGAGGTTACATTCCAAAATGACTGCTTTTGTGTGTTTAACCCTAGAAATCCTCAGATGCTCGTTTAAGTTAATATTATGGGTTGATGATTGTCTTAAATTCATTAATTTCCGAAATTCAATTCCATTAGCATTTTAGTATGAAATCTCAAATTATTTCAAACTTGATTATATATGAAATATTCCTTCACTATGGTTATGAAAACAGCAGATTATAAATAATATTGATTTGCGTTATTATGAATAAATAATTGTTTTTTTGATGTATTATTTCCCATTGATTATTGGAATAATTTTTCCATAATTTGCTCAGATACATGTATTAATCAGAAAATTTTTATTCAGTTTAGGGTAAATAAAGTTGGACTCCGCTGAAATTTTGTTGGTGTATGACGCCACTGATCTTTGCTTACCCTTAACATTTTATTCATTATATAATGATTATAATTTTGATTTAACCACGAATTGCTTGCTTATGTGTTCATGTTTCTAATTGTTATTAGAGTAGCCAACAATAAAACTTGTGTAATACTTTATTTCGCAAGGGCCACAAGGTATTGAGCGGATTTTGATTGCATTCACAAATTTTTCACGCAGTAAAGCAATTACCTGGCTAAATTTGTCGAAAACGAAACTTTAGTTTACCGCACAGAATTTTACTCCAAATTTCGTGTGTGGGTTTGCTTAAACTGCAGGTGTAGTTTGAATTAGTCGTTATAAAGCAGCGATTTTCAACCTTGTGTGAAATTCTAGCGCAGTTGCAAGGACGGAATATGTTGGTAAATAGCATCAACTTAATTGATTTTGAACCATATTCAAGTAAAATTGCAGCAATTTTTGCAAGAAATCCAAAGCTGGGGAAAAGCATATTTTACATTGGCAAGCATCAAGCTTATAACACGACTACTCTGAAAACTGCCTAAATTAAGATCACCCCATTGGTTTAATATGAAATTCGGTGCACATTCTCCTCCATGGGGGATTTCGTCACTGAACCGTAAGTGTCTTAGTGTAAAGCCCTAAAAATAATTCGATTGCTTTGTGTTGTGCTGATTTTGATAAAGAATAATATATTTCCTTCGTTTATTTTTTTCTAAACTATTAGCCGGAAGTTTTCTAACATCATTTTAGTCAAATTGTTTCACAATTTTTTTATTTTTTTGCACAACCAAACTTACCCTGCTCCAAGAATCACTAAAATATTTTCTTGCCAGAGAGCAAAGCTTTGCAAAGATAATACATAAGCATGGCATACGAAAATAAAAAATTTCAGCTCCCATGCTTGGTTTACAGATTTGCTTATTTTACATTTACTTGGAAAATCTTTTCCAATGATGCTTTTAATAATCTCATTTGGAATGAACTAAAAGACGTAGTACTTCACTACTCTGGTAAGCATTTTTCAAAGCCGCAGCCATCAAAGATTTTGAGCTGTGGATGTTGGAATACTTCATTATTTTTTCAAAACCTAAACTTAGAATGATCATAAAAATGCTTAACATTATTTTTAAGAAATAAGTCAAAAACTAAACACAGTATAGGATTTACTAATTGCAATTTGAAAATCATAAACTATGTATTTACCACCATTATTGTTTTGTGCTGATGATGACTGTGGCACTCGAAGCATGTTTGCACAAAAGTAATATTTGTTTGCTACAGACTTTGTACACAACATATATATTATATATATATAGAACATTCATTTTAACTGATTTTCACATAAATATAAGAGAAATCCATTTCTGTTGCCTAAAAACAAACAGTAGAAAGCTTGTTCCACGGATGAAACACATTTCTACGAGAAGATTGTGATAATGCAATATCATTATTCAATAAATGTGTAAATTAATTGCTACCCATTTCGTAGGGATCATTAATATAAAAGAGGAAATTTAAAGATTTTTTTATTAAACCAACCGTCCCAATTATGCAGTAAATTGGTTTTTGGTTAGCCAATCAGTTGCTATTAAATTAATAGCAATTTATATTAGTAAAAGGTTTCTCCAAGGTATGTTTAGCTTTTATATGGAGCTTAGCTTTATCACAATTAGTCTCATATAGGAGTACAATTTATAATTTTTTTTAATACAATAGATAATGCATTATATGTTTTTTTAAATTCATTAATGTATTTGTAGAAATTGCATCATACTAAATAAGATTATAAAATTTTCTCAATTTTGTAGAGATTGAAATATTTTCTTCAAAATAATTAATATAAGCATTTTTCCATCAACAGTATAAATAATAAATTATTAAAAGTGGTTGCTTTTGTTTTCACAAATCTATATTTTATGTGTTTAAGGGTATTATGAATTGATGCATTAAATTTGATTATGTCATAAACATTAACTATACATAATTAGGCTTAATATTGATGCACTACCATTTAAATAAATATCCCAATAACTAAAGTTGAGAATGGAAAAAAATAATTCAATTAGACTTTCTGGAGTGTTTAATGAAATTTCTATTTGATTAACTCAGGAAAATTATTTAACCACCCAAGTGAATAAATATATAAAATTTGACACTTAATATTAATTAATTGGGTGCGAATTGATTGATTTTAAAAATCAAAATGAATAAGGCTAACATTTTAATCAAATTTATCACATTTGTGATTACAATTTCTATTTTTAATTTAATGAACCACATTAGGATTACCAAGGTGTTATTGAAAATTCTGAATATTATTTAAATCTTAATAGAGAATATTGAAAATTTTTGCAAATATGCATATTTTGCTTCACTATGTATAATATATATATATATATATATATATATATACATATATATATATATATGTATATATATATATATATATATATATATTAATTGGCGGTTATTTCAACTGAGGGAAAACCCATTTTTATCATTAAGAATCAGTATAAAAAGCTTGTTCCTTAGATAAAAATATTTCTAAACCGAAGGTAAATGTGTAAGTTTATACAGTAGGCAATCTCCACCTGACATCATTAAAGACAAGTATACTCTTGAATTAGACTTGATTTCATGCGGAATTTGTGCATGCAACTGAGATGATATTGTCAAAAATCGTAAATTGGTGAAACAAGTCATCATGTGATTACCAGAGCGGAAGGATATTAAGGGAAATATAAGAGCTCCAATATATATTCACAAACGTCAACCAAACATTAAACATTTAAGAGTTTTTAAAACGACAATAATTTAAAAATAATGGAGCCTCTACATAAAAAGCAATGATGAAAAGAAATGATTAAATAATCAACTAAGTACTAACATTTTAAGAATATTCTATTATCATACATACCTATAATCTTAAGGTATACTAGAAGACTTTGTAGTTTAGTGTAATCTTCTTCTAATAATGATTTTTATAATCTAAGACACTTAAAGTTTAGAATGTTATATAATATTATATATATATATATATATATATATATATATAATATATATATTTATATATGCGCAGCATATTCACTTTTAAGCATATAATAGTGCAAGGGTTTGAAAAATCAAACATTTGTTTAAACAAGCCTTAGCCGCTAAGCACAAAAGTAAATATATTTGTGCAATAAATTGATGCAATGTAGCTTATTGTATCTGCTTAAAGAGAAATTTCATCCCGGAAACTCAAAGCGAATAAAGCCCTACTACATTTTGGGTATGTCTATTATCACAAATTCGAAAAGAAGCAATGAAAATGGAAGGCGTAGTGCTTAAATAACATGAATAATTTTTCTATTAGTTGGATGGAAACAGATTCATTTATAAGAGTTTATATAAATAGGTAACGGCGTCGGTAAATTTCAATGATTCTTTTTGTAATATTTATCTCGAGGAACAAAGAATTTGTTTTTAGATTTTATATATAGTGTTAATGAATTCACCAGAAAATACCTGCGTAGAAGCATAGAAAAATTTCCAAACTTTATGAATTCTTTATAATGTAAGACATTGTAAAGAAATAAACTGTTCTCATTTGCATAAAATAACAATAAAACAGCGATTTAAATTTCCCAGTTCATCTGATTTGAGATGTTTTGTTCTTTACTATCCCAATAGGTAATACTTTTGACATTTCAAATTATTTTCCTAAATATTAATGAAAAATATAAGTATTACTTGGTAATACACGTAGGTTAGCTTATGTGACAATTTAATTAATTTATGAATATAATATATATATATATATATATATATATATATATATTGAATACGTTAACGGTTTTTCTCCAATTAGTATATATTCTTAAAAGCACAATCTATAATGTTTGTCTATAGACAATTCCTAAATAAAGATATTTTATGATTAATTTTTGACAAATTTTAAATAGTTTGTTTTAAATTATAAATCAAATTCTTCTTAAAACTTGCTATCCTTTTACAAATTTATGCATTAACAACAAGTATTTTTGAAAATATGTATATGCTTTCCAATTGTTCAATTTCGTATAAAAATAGCCAATTTTATATGAATAGTATTTTCACCCACCTAGTTACTACATTGGAAGTCTGTTTAAAGCCTTTCGGAAATATTGTCCAACCTCAGTAGGTAAATAACCTGATGATCGAATTCTCTGAACTTTATAGTCCTCATTATGAGAAGTACGAATTGAATTTTGGTTTGTTCTTAAATTTTATATGTTACAATTTCATAAATCAGCAAATATGTTAGGTACACCAGTTAAAATAAACTTTTAGCCAAAAAGACATTACGAGCTATAATGTAATATTTTACTATATGTTCTACAGGAATCTGTGAAGTAAAATTTCACCGAAGGCTCTGAAAATAATGTTACATGCTTAATTCATATCTAAGAGTGTATTGAAACTTTTTTACATGTTTAAAAGTATATTTAATAAAATTCAAAATTTTGATACTTCTTCGAATATGTTCTTTTCTTTAAGTAAATTTAATTTGTAACTGTAATTAATCAACTATTTAATTAATTACAGGAGTTGTGCCATCCGGAAATAACGCACTTAATCTGAAATATTATTGAAAAATATATTTGCTAATTAAATTGTTAAAATTTATTGGCGTGTAGTTTTTCCACTACCTGTCAGTCGATTGCATTTATTTTTCACTGAGAACAGAAAACATGTACCTTGCTTACTCTTAGAATTAAAAACAAAATTTATGGTTTTTCTATATTACTCTTATCAGCAAATTTGCTTTAAGTTGATTGTAGAAATATGCGAAGAATTAATAATTTGACTTTTGATAGCACATTGGCTCACACGCCATACTCTATAACCTTTTGGAACGTGTTCGAAATTTGACATGGTCTCTTAAGTCACTCCTAACATCGATTTGTTGTCTCGGCGAACTCTGTTGAAACGCACAATATGTTTGTCCGCATACTGGTAGATTTAATATTTTATTATTACACTATTGGGCATAGATTTCTAAATAAAACGTAGTTCATCTGTTCCTTGAAGAAAAATCACTTAGAAAACTAGTAGCATCTATGTGCATGTGCTCTGATTTCCATGCCTTAACTTCCAACTGACTGGATCTCCATGAAATATAATTTATTCGGAAGTTTTTAAAAATACATTGCGTCTGGATTTAAAAAAAATCAAATTGAATGGGAAAATGTATCATATTTTATTTACTTTCACTCAACAATATATACTTGTTATCGAGCTTGTATACTTTTGATAAAAACTCTAATAAAATACAAAAAATTAGTGCAAAAAATTTCATAGCTAGGAAAAGATTCGATTATATATCAAAATTTAAAAAAAGCCAATAAATATCGACTAATCTAAAAATCCGATTAATCGCAAAATTGATCGATTAATCCGTCTTTGGTTGTTCATGGGATTTAAGCATTTTTGATCGAAAATTTAAATAGATTTTTTACGTCAAACTTTTTATGCACAGCTATTTAATAGGTTGAATTTCGATTGCAAAATATATGAGAACTTATATGATTAAAAAAGCATGTCTGTAGAGTAGCAGAGACATTTTTAATACCCTAATGTAAGCATTGGAGTTAATATTACATTCTGAGTTGTGGAAGCAATTTCTGTTATCAATTCATACAATAAGACTTGCATAAACCGGATTATAATTCAAGGATCTTGTTCCCATTGCTATCAAAGAGTAAAACTTGTTACTAAAATAATGTTCTCTTATATATGTTTCGTTTCATCTGTAGACGAGAGCTTAACTAATCAATAAATCGCGATTAATCTATTTGATTAATTTGAATTAAAATCCAGCCCTAAAAATATAAATATCAATTGGTCGAAAACACCATGTAAATTGGTTCTAAGCTACTACGCTGAAATATATTCAAAATACAAAAGCAAAGTGCAGAATTTATATGGTTAATTCAAGTAAACAGATTATTCCTACATTCTTGCAGACATATTACAATTCTTCTGTCATTGAATGTACATAGACTTTTAAATGCATATTGTTTCAAAATGCTTACAATGCCTTATTTATGTAGCATTTTATGAATTTTAATTAAAGACTTTAATAACATTTTGGTCTAAGTAATAGATTTACTAACTTAAAGTCTCCGACAAGTTTATATTAAAAAGGCAATGATATACGTCTGTAACATAAAACACTGGATGAATACAAATTTTATTACCATAACGATTTGCTTGAGTTTTCTCCTGCGCATTTAATGTCTAAAAAGGCTAACTTTACAGAAAGCTAATTTACTAAACGTTGTGTTAATTAGAAAATTGATTACTTTCTATATTTTAATAAAACGCACGTAGAGTATCATACGTTTTGGTAATTAGTTAATTTATAATTGTCAGAAAAAATTAATTGCACTTTTGCAGTAGATATGCATAATATGTATGCACTCTAAACGTATTTAACTCTATAATTGCAATAATATGAACTTAAGTTGAGCTCATACGACCGATTTGTTACCTTATGAACGTTTTCAACATGTCGTTACTTTTCCGATTTATTTGGATTTTATATCTCTCTTTGAGTATTCTAGCAATCGGATTGCTGTAGATAGTTACAATTATCTGTCAACAATATAAACATTTCTGCATTTATTATTGTATTTCCTATGTTCAAAAACCCTGTCCAAAAATTTAAAAGCAAAAGGAAATCATGTAAAGCGAAATATACACAGTATTAAAAAAAGGCGACAGAATCACAAATTTACTTTAATAATTTCTGAAATTTACGCAATGGGGGATTTTCACTAAAACTAAACTTTAAATATTTTGAGCCAAAAATGTTAAATTTAGTTTAAATTCTTTAAAAATATAGCAACCATTAAAAAATATTTGCTAAATCTTACCAAAATTCACTGTTTCTATCTTGTTGGCTAATGTCACTATCTTTTGTCTTCCCAGACATTTATTAATTTTTTGTGTACTCTCATCTCACAAAATTAGAAAGGTTGTTACACCATTCTAAAATAAAGAGACAATCAATTTCTGTAAAATTTAGCCAATATTTCTTAATTTTGTGGCTAAATTTGGCTAAAAATCTGTAAATTAACATTTTAGTAAAAATCTCCCATTATATTTTAGTATTTACGCCGGTAAATTCCTAAAAGTCAAATACTTAAATTTTCTTTGATTTCGTTGCTAAACTTAATTTACGAATGGAAAATTTAACATTACGCAAAATTAAAATTCTTTTCACAGCAAAAGATACTGTAGGCTTCTCAATTGATTGGAATTACGGGTATAAAATGATTAGCTTAAAGACAAGGTCTACGTATGTTGTTTGCACGTAAATTTTACAATCATGCACTATAAAGGGTAAACTAACGCTCAATTAAAAATTCGAAAATTTAATTATACTTTTAATAGAGAAAAATTACGGGTTAAGTGCACTTTGTATTTGCAAAGATTGTAAAAATCAACGTTACACAAGTGGACCGGAAATTCGCCAATATTTTAAACTGAGGTTGCGGATGTTTTGAACACGTTTGCCAATGGCGTTGCTGAGGCATTTTCATAAAAGGTGCAGTTAATTATAAGAAATTTATTCGACTAATATTTTCTATATCATAAAATCGTTGACCTCTTTTACACTCATTTTACATTTCTTTTAAATAATTGACTTGCTTTTACGTACAGCTGCATATATAAAAAATTTAAAATACTCAAACCATTTTTGAAAGTCGAACACGGTAGATAATTTAAGTACAGCTTTATATTTTTCACTGCCGTCAAACACATATCCACACACATTGAAACTCTATCTACACAAATGAGTTAAATTTGTAATTTGTTGGGATGATTTTAACACATGTGGTGTTATCCCAGTAAACATAGAACTGTCGTACCGACGTCGTTGAACGACATAATAACGGCACTAAAGCGACATTACAAAACACCGTCTTTTCACAATAAAACGACAAACTATCAATAAAATGAAGTTTTTAAAAAATTTATCTTCAAATTGTCATTATGCTAAAATTATTCCTATTTTTAAATATTTTTTGCTAGACGGAATTATACACCGCCACTAATCCGCACTATAAACGCCACTCGAACAATTCAACGCCTAATTGACGCCAATACACCACAAAAATGACGTCGTTGCAACAGTTCTATGTTTACTGAGATGTGTGGTGGAATTTTAGCTTTTAAGCATTTGTGGGACAAGTATTTTTGAATCCAGCCTCAATAATGGCTACATAGGTGTAGGATAAAAATGGTTAAGATTTATTTCAACAGTGGAAAGTTGAAATCAACGCCGATTTAACTGTTGAAACTAAGTTGATCAAGCAACTATTTGTTGAAGTTAATTACAAAAAGTAAATTTCTAATAAACTGTTTTTAAAAATTTCATGTGTTGCAAACATGTGCTTTTAAAGCTTTGCCCATATTATCGTACTCTAATACTAATAATAATTAAAAATAAAAGTCTTAGCTTATAAGCTGCTACAAATTAATATTGCAAATATGGAAATAAAAATTTCAAATCACCAACTAAAAATTGCGTTACTGAATGTGATTTTGGTGAAGATAATGATTAATTAGTAAAATTTTAATGCAATTCTATGCAAATATCAAGAACGATCTATACATATATATATATATATATATATATATATATAA
>CABFPE010000777.1:104414-133675 GCA_900660155.1 Hofstenia miamia
ATATATATATATATATATATATATATATAAGCGATTGCTGGCAAAGAACAATCTGATAACCAATCAGCTGCATTTACTGGACAAACTTGATTGTTGCATGTTTCTCTGGACAGACTTGTATATAGATCGCTATTGATACATATCAAATATACACAAATTTCTCAGATTTGTCAAAAATTTTGGTTATGGGAATCTATGGGCCAATTTTATTCATGTGTAGTGGAGTGGAATTTTGATGTGGATTTGTAGACATTTTAACTATACTTTTCTGATAAAATTTCGAAATTTGGAAACAGTACATTTGAGTTTTATGCTGTTTAAATAAACACGAATAACAATAATTTAGAATGAAACCGAGTTTCTAAAATTAGTATTTCCTTGCTTTATTATTTAGATATAGTCTTATAAAACGAAATAAATAATCTGCGAAATTGTTGCATAAATCTAAAATATTTTAGCAACGAGTAAGTAATAATGAAACTCTAGTGAGTTGTGTATCCTAAGACATGGAATCAATGAAATTCAATTTATGAAAATTGCGATTACTTTATGTACATATTGTAGCTTATTGTCAAAGTTATGTCGAAAGAATTCTTTGTAGTTACGGGACATTTCCTGAAGACAAAAACTTTCAAATCTCAGACAAAGCCATTTTAGCAGAAGTCATTTAAAGAATACAATAAAGAAGTGTTTACTTTAAGTCTGTAATTCATTCAAATTTATCAAGACTATTTTTTAAAAATTTATTTGTTTGTTGCAAAAAATTCTGTAAAAATTATTACTATCTGCCAATTTTGTCTAAAGCTCACACTCCACAACGATTTTAAAATGTAAGACCACATTTTTGGAACTTTGGAAAGCGAGATTGACACATAGAATTTGTAGTTATTAATTCAATAAATAATTAATGTCAAACTCAAAGTTCAACAGCATTATTGATTGTATTAAATTCTTGTAAAGTTTTATTAAACCAGTGGCATTTCCACATTGATAATTTCTATTACAAAGAATAGTTAGTCATGCTACTTAAAAATTAAACGTAGCAAATGCAATAATAACTGTCTAAGGTTGAAATGATTTTTATATCCATCTGAAAAACTATTTCGTATTTGCTTATGTCATATTTATTCTTCAAATCAATTTATAACGTCCATTGCTTAAACTAAAGTTCAAACAAATTTGCTTACATCGAAACAACCCTAAAAAGTATTTGTTTTCAATGTAAGACACTGTTAGAATCTTATTAATTAAGCAAAACATTTGTTAAATCGTATAAAGTAATTGAAAAATAAAATGACGGCAATTAAAAAATTTTTCCGCTTCCCGGGAAATCAAACGCTTTGCAGTCAACTTCATTAAATAGTTTTGTCTTGTAATATTAAATTTAAAATTGCTTTCAATGAATTTCTTGAAATTATCTGAAAGCAATTTTCTATTCAATTCAATGTGTGTTTAATTTAGTTCATTATTCTAAATATTCTGATGATGTTGTGTTGGGACAGTGAAGGATTGTTTGACAGCCATGCAGAATAAACAACGATGGAAATTATGTTATTGATATGTATTTCAATATAGTTTAAGAAAACTCGGGTTGTATCTTCCAAACGTGTAAATAGATTCTTAAGAAATAAATTATTCTACAAATTTTCCCATTTTCATAATACATAGTCCTAATTTCTGGAGATTTCTATGCACTTGAATAGATACAAAATATAAAAAGGGTCTCTAATGAAGTTAGATTTATTGAATTATGATGACGTATTTACATTAGCGATATGCAGCTATCTCTGAAAGATGGGAATTCATGGCTAGAAAGGCAATTAAACCGCAAAATTGTTTTATTTCATTTTTCGCAAAAGATGTGTGCAGTAGAAAAATGATATATTAAATCCTAAATTTAAAATCAAACGAAACTTAAGCTTTTCTTACAATTTTTTTGATGTTTACTACCACCTCATTTGTTATAAATTTGAATACAATTTTTCTGTTTATGATGAAAGCAATTCAAGAAAATCAATGCAAACTCAAAATGTTGTATTTAGTTTTACAGACAATATCGTCACATTTAAATCAGCTCATGTTAAAATGAAGTCTTTCGTTATAGAATCTTCTTTTGTATGTAATTTAGCGATAAATACCTATTTTGTGGTTAACATGTAGGTCTATACAATTTGACATTCTACAGTTAATATTTGGCTATGGCTAAGGCTGGGAAACCTTGACCAAAACTATTCTTACTTTACATTCTAATCCGTTAAATTATATAATTAAAGACCAAAGCAGGATCCAACTCTAGTAGGAATGATAAATAGTTTAGTTCAAATAAATATCCAAAATTGGACAGCATAAAATTAAAATTGTATTGTTTATTAAAATAAAAAGAACACGATATAATTTCGTCAAAATCAGAAGATATTGAAATCAAGAAACATCATTGTTGTCGTCATTAATACATTTTTCATAATATAGGTTTGTGATTGAACTTTTGATAAGAGAAGTTTTGTCCAATAGTCAATGTTTATATGAATAAAGTTGGCAACTCTGATTACGCTGTGGAAGAAGAAAAACATACTTTTCTTACGCGACGAACATCTGAAATGTATGTGATTACCAGATCACAGACTATCTCTATAAGATGCATAAAACGATATATGAGAAACGCTTATAAGTAAACTTTGAGACATCAAAGAGATATTAATAAGATGAGAAGGCGATTCAAAAATCCATTTATTACATCTTCTATGGAATTTCTCATTATTTGCAAGATCAATTTTAGGAAAAACTTGAAATTCATTTTGTTGTTAAATATAAACTCAATAAAATAAACAAATGTTGACAATTTGCTTTGTTTGCTACAAGTATTTGTTCAAACTTTTTTTATATGTATTTCAATATAAGAGTTTTTAGTTTGACATGACTATTATTATTTTTTTCTCACAGCTTCACGCTGGTTTGACTTTTACCTCGTCGACCTCATCAGTTGCCAGAGAGTCTGAGAGCCTTCCTCAGGACTCTAGCTGTTCTTAGCAGTGCTGCCTTTTGTATTACGCCCCTCTTCATTTTGGTAATCCAAACTCCTCTTAGTATCTCTTATGTTTTTTGTTAACAATATCATAATTTAATTTTCATCAGCTTCTCCAATTTCTCTAGTTCCGCTGCCGACTCCCTTTACGTGTCAACTTATCTTTCTCCTTGCTTTCTACGTTTCTATTCTTTGGTACTGCTGTGTATCACTGCCCCATTCCTTCCTCCTTATCTACCACTACTATGTCTGGCCTTTGTTTCTATCGCCTTGCTAGCATGTACGTTAAAGTCCCACTGTATCTTAACCTTCTCCTTCTCCATAACACCATGTGGATTGTTTCTATACCACTTATCTCCTGCTTTTAAACCGCGCTACCTACTCAAACTTCAATGTACCATCCGTCCCAACTTCTCATGTCTGAATTTATCCTCATTCTGAGGAAACTTCTCACAGCCTAATAACAGATGATCTATTCTTTCCAACTTTTTCCTACGTAACCTGCATTTATGGCTCTTTTCAGTTTTGTACCCTATGTGCTTCTTCACCCAATTTATGCTTATTGGTTGCTCATTTGATGCCAGCATTAGTTCTATTTCTCTCTTTAGCTCTCCCTTCCTTAGTAACTTGTTACTCTCTTCTCTAACGTAGTTTTCTGCATTCCTCCAGTATTCTCCATTCATCGCCTTGTTTGCCTTTCTGCTTCGATTCTACTGTGGTATGCTTTCTTTCCTCACCCTCTGTTCGTAGCTTCCTTAACTTCGTACTGACCTCCAGTAGTGAGCAATTAGGTTGCTTTTCGACATATTCCTTTTGTCCCAGCGCTTCTGATTCTACATCTTCCTCTACAGTTAACAGCCCCTTCATTCCTTTATGCCTTACTATGTATAGTCTGTCCACATCCCCATTTAATTTGAATGTTCTCTTTGCTGCTAATACCTTCCTTGTCTCTGTCTAGCTTCCTTAATTCATTCTTGTTGCTACCAAACATCTTAACATTGGCATAGCCCATGTATTTATTTCCTTTATACTGTTCTACCCATTCAATGCTGACTTCTGTAGTGCCTTCCTTACCACCTTTTAGTATTATTTCCTTAGTCTTTTGACTTCATTTCGTCATTATCTGTTCTGTCTCTCTCTATAATTCCTAAGTATTTGAACTCCTCCTTGACCTCGTCAATTTTATCCTCATTATCTATTTCCTTCTACAGCATCTTCCATATTGTTTAGATGATAAAAGATATTCTCAGATGAAAGGTATTGGCTGAATTAAATGTGCAGACATTTTTCAAATATCATACTAAATGTGTACGTTATTGAAATTGGCCTATAATTTTTCACAATAAGATGATCTTCATTTTTATACAAAGGTGTTATATTTTAATCTTTCATTATTTCCGGAAATTCGTCTTCAACTATAAATTGATTAAATGCAAATGATAGATGGTTGCTAAATATATGAATTCATTTCATAATTATAGAGTAAGGTAATTGAGTCGAATTCATTTACATCTAAATTTTGTACAATAATTTTTCATAATAATAATTATTATTATTTTTAATATAATTATTATTTTGGACAATTTTTTAATAATAATTTTCAAAAAATGGCATTAGATATCTTTATCATTTACGCTATGCAGTATCAAGCATTTGTAGAAAACAACTGATGCATGCTTTCTGTTTATCTCATTGTTAGTATTGCTAGTTTTTTTAACTGACCTAAATTTCTTTTGCAAAAAATAATAAATATAATTTTTCATTAGATTTATTAATATGTATGTTGTAAAAAACGCCCTGTGAATCAATTGTAGCTATTCCAAAATTGTTGACCAACACATCAGAAATAACTATTATTAGAAATATACAATACATAGGTGTATATTGTTGTATCATTACATTACCATACTTGCAAGTACTTTTACGAGACCTCGGAGTAAACTTTTTCGCACATTTTCAAAGTGTTTTCCGAAAATTTAGAAAGTTTTGCAATTATTGATGCAGCGCCATAAGGACTGCATTCCCCATAATTTCTTGGTGAGGTGTCGCAAATGTCCGCCACTGTGAAGAACGGAGCTTTTGTAGAATTATATTAGAGATTATTATCTACTTTTTCTAATTAAGTAAATTATTTTATCGAAGGTCTCATATTAAAAATATTTCAATAGATCAAATCTCAATTTTTCCTATAAAATTTATTGTATTGTAAAACTCCGATTTAATAAATAAACACACAATTGATCGTAGGTGTCATAAAATTAATTCCATCTTAAAAGTGATTTCAGCAAATTAATGAAAGGAGCCGAAAAAATCACTATAAATGAAATTGTAGGAAAGTAATTATTAACTTACATTAGCAGAAGATGTTTAAATATTTAAAAAAAAATATTTTATAAAAATACAGTTTAAGAACAAACAATATTAACAACAATGAAATTTCAAAATTCCAAGAAATTGGATAGGCGCATCCGCATGCCATTTAGAGGACGCAATGCAGAAAAACCTAGGATTTTTTTTGAAATTTTTTATCCATAGATCAGCATGCGATTCTTGAACAATAATATTTTTGATCAACATCCTTGTAAAATTGGATAAAGTGGTTGAAATTTTCATAAATTTTTAGTTGTTTTTTATATTTATTTAACTTCCACTCATTTATAAGACTGTATAACTCAATTTCGTTGAGATTTGCAATGCTAGCCAAATCTGACAGTGTTTTTCAAGTCTGTCATTTTATTCATTTGATAATCTTGGAACTCATACCTCATATTGGTAAGTTAATAGCCTCAGACTAAAACATCAAAATTTTAGTATATTACGAATTAAAAGATAACACCAGATTAAGTAATTTAGCCTTTTAACAAGTTACGGGATTTTCTAGCTTAGCGATTTATCTATCGGCAATCCAAGTATCTTAGCTTATTGATACTTCATATTGAATTTGAATTTGTAGTGATGATATATATATATATATATATATATATATCTGGCACTAAATAAAAAGTACCTATTTGCGCCAATTTTAAACGCAATATACAGAAGCAATGTTTCACTCAGATTTATTCAAAATATTTTGTGTATGCACTATTTACAGTATCTAAGCATAAAAAATGTAGGCACGCAAAGGAAACTATTTTCTTCATACCAATTGGTGACTGGGCTAGATATAAGGTAATATTTATAAAATGGCGATAAATAATATTTANCAAATACTATATATATATATATATATATATATATATATGTAGTATTTGTCATTAATAGGACGCGTAAGTTTATGAAGTAAAAAATAATTTTTCGGTTAAAACCATGTTGACAAATATTCTTAGACTTGAAAAAAGTGAATTATTTAGTGTGGTTGTGAGGTTAAAATTCAAAATTATTTTGTTGGATCAATATTTATATTGTTCAAAATTAGGTTAAAGTCTACTAATTTCTTAGTAAAATTCTACACTTTTTGTGAAAACACTTATCAAAATTTGAATTCAAGTTAAAATAGACGATCTAATACCATTCTTGAGCAAAGCTTTGATAGCTCAGGAAGCGTTAACAAAAAATCATTGTTTTTCATTATATTTTCGCATTTGTAAACAGTGCTTTATAACACGTTTTAAGCAATGCATACTAAGTTTGAAGTAGTTATAATTTTATCATTAGATCAAAATAAAATCAAAATTTTTGCGTTGAGAATACTAAATTTTAAGTTAAAAAAATATTGGCTGTAGTCATTAAATTTGAATTCATTTGAATATTTTTTGCCTAAAAATTAATTGAACAATTTAACAATAAATACATCAAATTCATTGTGCAGATAAAGATTGGAATTAAATTGGTATCTTTCAAATAGTACATTATCAATAATATATTAATGGACAATTTAAAATATTGATTTATTCAATGAATACCAAATTTCATTATTGATATCATATTGCAAGAATAAGAACATCACAGCATCATATATAATACAGAATTATTGTCAGAAATATCTTTATGTATTTGATTGAATTTCAGCAGATATAATTAATACTTTCCTTAAATATAATAATAATAATAATAATACTACAAACCAAGATCACTTCCAATTTTGCTGTAAATTAAGCACACGTACAGTACGAAAAAGTTTAAGATATTTTACTTGTACAATAATGAAGTCTTCAACATCTTATTGGCCTAGAACTTACTGAAGAAGTCGAGAATATATTTAATAATAATAATAATAATAATAATAATAATAATAATAATAATAATAATAATAATAATATATGTAATTCAATAGCGTGGATCAAGTCGTTTTTTTGTATCAATGCAAGTGCAGAACGTAATAGTGCCATTCAACATTGAATGTTGATTCAGTGGTATACATTTTATAAATAGGAGTTCTAAGGCTCTAAGTATCTAAACAATAACACCATATTTAATGGTAACTCTCCATTTAACTCTTATCGGTATATATTGCAAGTGAATAGAAATAGTAGTGGTTTAGAACTTATAGAAACTATAAGTAAACATGCCCACAGCCCACTGTCCCTTAAAGCAAAATCAATAAAATCCCATAATTCACTATTAGATTATATTTTCAAAGTAATTAACTAAAGGTGGCGGATTTTGTTCTTTACCTTGGATTATTTTGATTTCCGGATCACCACGGACATTAAGCTCTGATTATAAATTGGACTTAAAATTTAGATTCAAAATCATCATCATCGATGTTTGGAGGAAATCACAACGTGGCATCAATTGCTAAAATCTATCTTGGAATAATTATTTACATAGGATTAGCAATATTCGTTATTAAAATTTGCAATATTAAAAGCATTGGGTGATTTGTCTTGAATTTTTGGATTGTGCCTTTAAATGAATAATGTTCTTTCAACTGTAAAAACGCATTATGTAATGAGAAAAAACGGACCGAAACAGCAATGTCGGTTACAACCGGTTAAAAAGAGGATTATTGAACTGTAAATCTTGTGAAACCATTTAAAGCGGTCAAAACCGGTAATTTACAATGTGAGGACCAGTCAAAGCCGGTTGCCGACATGGGGGTGTCGAACCGGTCACAGGTCAGGGGTGATCGTAACCGGACAGGTTATGTTAGCCAATTAGGAGTAGCGCTTCCATATCTGCTCGGTCGTACATGCACAATCAAAACAAACATAGTAGTTCTCAACGCTTAAGTTTTGCAATAAGTATTTGAAATTACTTTCATATTATTAAATTCCTATATGTTTATTGTGAACATTTTGTACTTATTTGAACCGAATTGTTTTTCAACTATACGATTGTGAAGGTGAAGCAGAACAATTTAAATACTTAAATTAGAAGAATGAATAGCTGATACCGTATTATTTGGGAAATATTCCTTGCTTAATTTTAGTTCTAAATTCTTTTGTTTCATTGGATTAACTTTCACAGTACTATTTAGATCAATGACTTCCAACACTGTGTGTGCCCTCGCAGGCACCCTACTGATACTAACAGTGATTTTATCTCTTACCAAACAAAGTTATGAATTGGAAACTGCGGAATTCAAATCTGGCAATACATATGAAGAGAATAGAAAAAAGCGTGGACTTGCCTGGGAATTCGCAAAAAGACATCCTTGGGATAAACGCGGGATGGCTTGGGAATTCGCAAAAAGAGACGATGGTGGTGAAGGAAAACGCGGGATGGCATGGGAGTTTGCCAANTTCATTATTGATATCATATTGCAAGAATAAGAACATCACAGCATCATATATAATACAGAATTATTGTCAGAAATATCTTTATGTATTTGATTGAATTTCAGCAGATATAATTAATACTTTCCTTAAATATAATAATAATAATAATAATACTACAAACCAAGATCACTTCCAATTTTGCTGTAAATTAAGCACACGTACAGTACGAAAAAGTTTAAGATATTTTACTTGTACAATAATGAAGTCTTCAACATCTTATTGGCCTAGAACTTACTGAAGAAGTCGAGAATATATTTAATAATAATAATAATAATAATAATAATAATAATAATAATAATAATAATAATAATAATATATGTAATTCAATAGCGTGGATCAAGTCGTTTTTTTGTATCAATGCAAGTGCAGAACGTAATAGTGCCATTCAACATTGAATGTTGATTCAGTGGTATACATTTTATAAATAGGAGTTCTAAGGCTCTAAGTATCTAAACAATAACACCATATTTAATGGTAACTCTCCATTTAACTCTTATCGGTATATATTGCAAGTGAATAGAAATAGTAGTGGTTTAGAACTTATAGAAACTATAAGTAAACATGCCCACAGCCCACTGTCCCTTAAAGCAAAATCAATAAAATCCCATAATTCACTATTAGATTATATTTTCAAAGTAATTAACTAAAGGTGGCGGATTTTGTTCTTTACCTTGGATTATTTTGATTTCCGGATCACCACGGACATTAAGCTCTGATTATAAATTGGACTTAAAATTTAGATTCAAAATCATCATCATCGATGTTTGGAGGAAATCACAACGTGGCATCAATTGCTAAAATCTATCTTGGAATAATTATTTACATAGGATTAGCAATATTCGTTATTAAAATTTGCAATATTAAAAGCATTGGGTGATTTGTCTTGAATTTTTGGATTGTGCCTTTAAATGAATAATGTTCTTTCAACTGTAAAAACGCATTATGTAATGAGAAAAAACGGACCGAAACAGCAATGTCGGTTACAACCGGTTAAAAAGAGGATTATTGAACTGTAAATCTTGTGAAACCATTTAAAGCGGTCAAAACCGGTAATTTACAATGTGAGGACCAGTCAAAGCCGGTTGCCGACATGGGGGTGTCGAACCGGTCACAGGTCAGGGGTGATCGTAACCGGACAGGTTATGTTAGCCAATTAGGAGTAGCGCTTCCATATCTGCTCGGTCGTACATGCAC
This sequence comes from Hofstenia miamia, assembly GCA_900660155.1. NCBI lineage: Eukaryota > Metazoa > Xenacoelomorpha > Acoela > Hofsteniidae > Hofstenia > Hofstenia miamia. The sequence goes on from CABFPE010000777.1 coordinate 114,354, forward strand.
AATCAAAACAAACATAGTAGTTCTCAACGCTTAAGTTTTGCAATAAGTATTTGAAATTACTTTCATATTATTAAATTCCTATATGTTTATTGTGAACATTTTGTACTTATTTGAACCGAATTGTTTTTCAACTATACGATTGTGAAGGTGAAGCAGAACAATTTAAATACTTAAATTAGAAGAATGAATAGCTGATACCGTATTATTTGGGAAATATTCCTTGCTTAATTTTAGTTCTAAATTCTTTTGTTTCATTGGATTAACTTTCACAGTACTATTTAGATCAATGACTTCCAACACTGTGTGTGCCCTCGCAGGCACCCTACTGATACTAACAGTGATTTTATCTCTTACCAAACAAAGTTATGAATTGGAAACTGCGGAATTCAAATCTGGCAATACATATGAAGAGAATAGAAAAAAGCGTGGACTTGCCTGGGAATTCGCAAAAAGACATCCTTGGGATAAACGCGGGATGGCTTGGGAATTCGCAAAAAGAGACGATGGTGGTGAAGGAAAACGCGGGATGGCATGGGAGTTTGCCAAAAGAAACAACGACGATAACTCAAAACGCGGAATGGCCTGGGAGTTTGCAAAAAGAGATGCAGCGGATGAAGGAAAACGCGGAATGGCCTGGGAGTTTGCAAAGCGAAATGGAGATAAAGATAATAAACGCGGAATGGCATGGGAGTTTGCCAAAAGAAGTGGAGACAATGCTTGGGAATTCGAAGCTTAAGCGTATATTTTAGTTTGATATTGAACTCTTTGTGCATTGCGTTTATTGAAATTTTATTTAAAATTATTGCCTTAAAATAAATTACAGAATATGGTAGCTTCTTTCTAATGGCCTTCGTGCTATCTCCTTACAATAAAAAATGTTTCAAAGTTTATTTCATGAGTACACATAATTTTTATCACTGGTTTTGTTTGCACTCCCTATTATCATATGTACCACGTTATGATTTTTTTCAAATTAATAAAAAAGTGAACCTATTTAGCAAAACATTAAATTATGGAAGTACAATAAACGTTACAAAAACTAACTTTTATGAGACCAACAAAACATACATTAATAAGTAAATGTGTGAAACCATCACATTTTCTAAGATATTAGTTTTCATAGAAGGTTAAAAAGTATTTCCCTAGAACTGGTTGCTTGCATTTAGTGCATCATATCCAAAATCTGTTATTGCATAAGCTTGATAAGATAAAATTTAAAAAATATCTAATGCGTTGGAATCGTTTTTCTAAAAACTACGGGTTTGTTCCTTGCAATAAAATTTGTTAGCCTGACTTAGAAATGTAATTCAAAATATTTCATTAATCTGCAATTGGTGATGTAATCACATTTGATAATGAACATCAGGCATGGGACTTTGTTGAATTTATTGGACTGTCTCTATTAAATTCATTGTTTGACAAAAGTTTGAAAGCCAATTTTCGACAACTTATCAACAATATCCAATTATGACTAGGAAGAATGTCAATCTTGAAGAAAAGATTATCATGTATTGTGACAAGCAGTAACTATTCCAAATGATCATAAGGAATGCCATCAGTTAGTTCTTTAAAAGACGACTAAATTGCAGCTGCAGCTTCATTCAAACATGTTTAGATATAGCAAGGGTATCAATCATGACAAGAGTCATGCTCATCCTGAGAAGATGATGCAATGTGGGCAGCATGCAATGAGATTTTCTCATATAAGTAAAAAATTAAAGTGATATTTGCAATAAACTAGTAATAATTTTGTATTTAGTAATAAATACTAAAATTTAGTGAATAAATTTTGCTCCGTCTTAAAAATCTCAGATATCACTAGTTTCAAAGGATGCATTTTTATCAAGAGATATAGAAGTATGCAAAGGAGTGTGAGCTATTCAAAATAGTAGTTTTGTAATTTTAAAAATTATAGGAAATATTTTATAAAATACATCAAAATACATTTTAGCCGTTTGTGGGCATATCAAAGGTTAGTGTGGAGGTTAACAAAGCATAATTGACATTAAATATATAGATAGAACAAAAAACTGCATTCAAACTGACGTCGTGCGCTGCCGAGTTAAAACAAAATTGTTTGTTTTATTCGTAACTGCAAAAGGTGACAATTTAAAAACATTTTATGCGTATTTATGAATGAGGTATACAATGTGAACCTGAAATTTCCTCTTTATTTTTTCAGAAACCAGTGTTGCTGGAAATGATAATATAACTGAGTCTAAGTACACAGTTATCTACATCAGTAATTACAACAAGACCCGCGCTGTCCTATAAGTAAACCATGCGTGGTCTATGCATTTTCAGCACTCAAATTCATGAAGTCATTCAGTGAATACTTATTTTAGTACAAATTATGACTCGATCTTCACGCAAATTTAATATTTTGTTCTAAGAATGTATTCTGAGAAACACAGATGGAAACGGGTACAGAATTTGGAACCGAAACCGAACCGGTTTTTTAAACATGTACCCGAAACCGAATGTACTCGAAATTTCCCAAAATGCACAGCATCTTACCCGAAAGTGACATTCAAAACTAAGCATAACTTCGCTATTGCTATTTTAAATGCGGCAGCATTAATATCAACTATTAATTTTATAATTTCAGCTGTGCTAAAAAGACCTGTTTCGTATGTAACCTAGCATGCAAACGTCATCAATAAATAAATAAATAGTTATTGAATTAAGGGTTTACCCGAAACCGTACCCGACTTTTTCGAGGATTTTGTACCCGAAATCGAACCGAACCATTCCGGTTCCAACCCTGCTGAGAAAATGATGATCAGGGTAGTGCTGGTGCAACCCGTGGGCTGGGACGATCCTGGGATTTACATTGAAAAAAGTTCGTGATCCTGAGAGGTTTATTTAAAAAGATTATTGCAAACAGTGCTACATGATGCTAGCTTCCCTGAAAATGCTGTTTTCTTTCAAATCTGTAACAAACAATACAAGGCATTGAATAAATTTAATACCTTCATGTACCTCAAAGTCAGGAATAATTTTTATCACAAATTTTTGATATGTCAGTGAGGCACACTTACTCAGAATTTCAAATTTCTTATATTGTTTGAAAATTTTGACAAAAGCGTGTTTGACTTTAAAGTGACAATCGGTTACAAATTTCCACAGAAACATTTTCTCAAAGAGTGCTGTTTTTTACTAAACAGACAACATTGGATATGTATTATTTAGTGATCAACATCGATGAGCGAAAATTAAACAATTTCAATGCTTTTTTATTACTAGTGTGTACATATACTATTACTCAATAAACCCAAAAAAAATTCAGAAGGAAAGCAGCGTTAATTCAATCAATGAAAATAACGAGCTAATTTTAGCAAATTCTATTAAAAATGATATTTAGTGTTCCACAAGCAACAATTTTAGGAGCCTTGTATTTTAATACAGTAAAGGCTCTCTTTTACTTTAGTAAAAGTATAAATTTACAGAGGTGTGAATTTTAAGTTAGTCGTCGTATAAGGAGCAATTGAAAACTTAATATATTTTTCAAAATATTTATGAAACAAAGTAATTTATATTCATTACTGAAGCTACTGGTCAAATGTTTTTCTTTGATGGAATTCTCTTTCAATAATAATTTCATTGCCATACCTTCTTCTCTTTCCATTTAGACTGCCATCATTTATTAGGTTTGAAAAATGCTTTTCTCCAATTAATATGCAAAATTCTTTGTTTTTCCAAGTAGGATACGTCCATTCCCAATTAGAAATTTGTGGCGATAACGGTCATAAGAACGTTTTTTTTGTAAGTTTACAACCAAAACGGCTTTGCGCATTTTCAGATAAATGGGCCTTTAAACGAAAATCGAGTTATCTTTGTATTGCACAGCGTCTATATCTACCCTACCAATGATTTAAATATTGACAGTGTTGCTAATTTAGATGAAACAGGGTTTCACTATCTATTGTTAATATGCTGCTACAACTCAATGAAACAGCAATTCACACGAAAAGTGCGAAAAGTGTATGCCCACGTCCTTTAATCCCAGTTTCATTGTCAAGTTTCGATGTAGCATTATCAATACAAGTGTGACTGATAGCTTATATTAATGACGAATGAATGCCTAAGGATTACAATGAATAGTCATCACTGATGCAACAGAAATCTAACCCATAAGATTCCATTATGTTACTTGCGTATATATATATATATATATATATATATATATATATACTATGTAATATATTAGCTTACTATAAGAAATACTATACATAACTTAAGAAAAGTGAAAATGAAACCTGCTCTAATTTCAATTGGTTCACTTTTTGCCGCAGAACTGCAATTTCATTGACCAAATCGTTGTCAGGATTCCGACGCGATGATTGGGGTTGCACTGCATCATTTCTTACAGCATCAAGTTCACTTTGCCTTTGTTTTAACAACTTCAACTAAAGATTAATGCATGCAAACGCTACAAAATATTTTTTGATATTGAATGAAAACAAAACGTGTATTCGAAATTTTAACAGATTAAGGTTTACCTATTTGCAAATAGGGGGCCAGAACAACACTTTAAAAAATCAATGAAGGCTGCGGCAAGCATAATACTAAAAATCAATAGAAAAATTTCCATACAATCAAAACTTGTTTTTATAAATAAGATGTTTTAAAGTTTAATTGCTGCTGAAATCTCAACAAAAAATAATGAATTCTGTCTTTGCAAAATATAGACGTCACAAAAAACATTAATGTCTATTTACATAACGTGTCAAAAGAAATATCGGTATATTGAGCAAACAAAATACTGAAATTGATAACATAATTTGTTCAAAGTAGAGGAAAAATACCTGCTTCTGCTGATTTACAAGTTTTTCTAGGAGATTATGTTGCTTCTTAAGTTCCTCAAGTTCAAGCATTGCTCCAGAAGCGTTCTGGCCAGCCTAAATTGTATAAGTGAAATGTCTTAATACATAAATCTAAAATAAATTTTATGTCTTAATGCAATAACAAATACATCATTATAGCATTAAAAATTGTTTTGCTTGCAAAAATCTATCCACCTTTCATCGTAAATATTTATTCAAACGATTAAAGAAAAGAGGTGAGTGATTTTATAACTGCAAATTACTGGAAGGGATGTAAATTCCAGGTCCAATTAAGGATTTCAACGCTATCAATTTAAGTAAATTTAAGGAAATGAAATTTACAGAAATTGCATACACATTAAAAAACCTCTTTGTTCTTCAAAAAGTCTCAGGAATGTCTATAAAGCAGTTGATATCAATTCACAGACAATTGCAACGAAATCGAAAAATTAAGGGCATTATATAAGGAATTAATAAATTCATGAAAATATTCAAAGAAATGATTAATCGAAGAAATACACGTGAGAGATCACAGTGATACACATTGATATAAAGAGAAAACAGTCAACACAATTAATACTTCATTAGATAGTACATTTACAAATAATTTAAATTTAAAGTGATTACACATGTTATCGAATCCGTATAAGAATAGTAGCTTGATTTAGACTAAGTAAGAAAATATTTAAAATTCTCCTTGAGTTTCTGAACTTTAAAGCATGTCTGTTGACATGATGCTTTAACCGATTACCAATGTAAGCGGAAATTTCTCTAACAAACATTATATCATAAAATGATGATATTAGTTGAACAATTCTTAGGTTGGTTTAATTAAGAACTTTGGTGGCCATAATGTTCTTATTTTGATAGTAACCAGTACATTTATTTTGACGCTTTTCAGAATTAATTTATAATTGACACATTCGCGCGCTTTTTAACAGTAATCAGTCGGTCAATATTTAAAGCAGTAAGTCGTGTTATAGAATTCTGAAAGAAAGCAATAAATTTGAATAGGGAATTTAGAAACGCCACTCTAATTGTTAAATGATACCAGCTCATATAGTTCAATATTAAACTTAAAATTGTACGACAAAATACTATATTCGCATTGACAATATAGAAGCAAGTTCATTACCAAGGAATTGCTAATTTTTGTAGGTTACATTTTTTTAATATTTAGAGAAAATATAAATCTTCGAGAATTTCTACACAACATCACAAAACAACAAAGTCACTAAAATTAGTTATTAAATTAGCCCTGTAGACTACTGGCAACAAAATTCAACACCCTAATATACCTTTAATTTCTCGTGTTGTAAAGATTTGCCTTACATGCGAAATATTTTCTGTGTTTGGTTATTTTCCACAGTCATCTTCAATTCCAGCGGACAAAGCAATCTCTGAGGCTTAGACGCAAATTTGAAACATACAAGCATATGTAAATACTCATTATATTTAAACACTTTATAACAATGATAATTGTAAAGCTAGCAAAATATTGATGAATCTTTCAAAAATAAGCGAATTTGTTAAAATTTACTCGGTAGCTTGTGTATTTAAAATTGCTAAATTATATATGTTATTGGTAAAACTTCCCTCATTAAATTGAGATAACACAAAAGAAATTTGTATCCTAAAATTGCAAATTTTAATATGTTAGTTGAAATAGAATAAAGAACAGCATAAAACTTTATGATTAAAAGCCATTTTTATTAAAAAGTATATGACTTCTCAGCTTTTTTTTGCAACAGCAAAAATTAGATTACATTTTGTAATTTTGATGAAATGATAAGGGATGCTTGAAAAATAATTTTCAACTAAACTCAATTATTTCACTATTTTAGCGGAACGTTCATGTTATTTCGATAGTGTAATAAAAATATTTAAAGCTTATTTAGTATTAGAAAAGAAAGCATTATAACACATGTAGAACAATCTGCTTGTTTGACAAAATGTGTACATTAATGTATACGAAGATAGACACATTTAAAAATGTCACAGTAGCAACAGCTAATACATTTTTTACAGTGATGTCCATTTAACACTAGAATAGCCAGCACTCCTTGAGAATATATTGACATCTGATGTTTCAAATGCGAAAATTATTGAATAGAAACAAAATTTCTACTAAAAGCAAATTCAATGAGATTATCAACATAATTGGAAGTATATGTACCTGCCAGTGTTTTTGCTGAATGAATAATGAAGGTCATTTTGACCTATTGTCGCGTTTATAGTGTTAAATACATCATATATAAAATGCATATGAATACAAAAATAAATACAACCGTTTGATATGATTTTCATATTTTAAGAACTAAAACTTTCAATCAGTTATATATAATAAGGTAAATACATAATATAAAATGTGAAAGAGGGCATAGAGCGTTTGCAGCTACAAAAAAGCCAATCATTTGGCTGGCCTTATCACTATTGCAATGTCAAAATGTCAAAAACTAAAAAGGGGATTGGGCCTGTCACATAATTAGCTAAGAGATCCGCACCTCCTTCCAAAATAGCCTTGGCATGGATGGATCAAAGAACGAGATTTCCTTCATTTACTCTGTTATATTTATCAATTTGTTTGCCCATCAGCTTTCAATTTCTTAGAATAAGCCTTTTCATTATATATATATATATATATATATAAGATACTTTCTGTACTATGGGAATCGAGATTTTTGCGTACAAAGCGTATCTGGCCCAGTTTTTCCCATAGTACAGAGCGAATCCTGCTCCGCATTTTTTAAAAAATTGATCGAATTATTTTTTTAGTATTAGTGTGCTATCAGATCTGCATAAAGGTCTAGATACAAGAATTTGAGCAACTTCTAATAAATAGGTCAAATTTTAGGAATTTTTTCAAAAAATATATTTATATATTCGTTTTGTACTATTATTCTATATTTTTTTAGAATGACTGAGAATGATAAATTTTGTGATATAAGTTCTGTTGATCTTAATATTGAACTAGATGTTGTGGAAATGAGCCAAAGAAAAGTCACTGATCGCCACAAGCCATCTAAAAAAAGATTTTCTTATGTTTGTAATAAAAATATTGTTAGCATGCGCCAACATCTAACAGTATATACCGATGAGGAATATAAAAATTATACGCATTTTCAAGTAATATTAAGTGTACTAGATTAAAAATTAAAAAAAACTTTTTTTTAAAAAAACAGGTACAAAGCGTATATATAAATATATTTTTTGTACAAAGCAAATCTATAAATTTTTGAAAAAATACATAACGAATCTATGTATAAAAAAAGTGTACTCAGCGTATCTTATGAATATATATATATATATATATATATATATATAACTTAGACCTAAATGGCCCACATATTTTTATTACATATGTGTGTGCAGCAACTGGGTCCCCAATGATTTTTGACAACGAAATATGTCGGAAATGATAACAGTAATTAGACAACACCAGATCACACTGCACAAATACAATAACTGACAAAGCAAATCACAAAAGAAGCGAATTAATCACACTAGTGAACATGAAATGAAATGTAACTGAGTCTTACAGGGCTTAACAAAGTTTCAGAATAGCCGAGCTTGTCTTCAATTAAAGGCCGACTATACTCGGGAGACTAAACAAAACCTTTCACTCTGGGATTTTAATGTAAATATTACATACACATACCGTTGACAGCTCGGACTGCTGTTCAAGATTGATAGACACTGTGTCCGTGACAGATTCATCATCACGACTGTTTTGACTGGTGTGAGATCCCTAAAATAATGAGCATTAATCGATTTTTTGGGATGTAACATAAGAAAAATTTTAGTAATGACCCGTAATTTGAAATGTTTTTTTCAAGTCTCATTTATTTATCAGAATCAATACATCCGCAAGGAGAAAGCTGACACTAATATATTTGCTATATATTTGGCAAAAAATGCCAAAGAGAAATTATGATTAAATGAAGTATTACCCAAACTTGAGACAGTAAATTCACATAACCAGCTTCTTGCTCCTTTAAGTGAGAAATAAGACCATTTAGTTTAGCTACTTGTGAATCATTAACTGGTTGCACAGGAGGTTGCTGGATCAATTGATCACGCATTGTTGAAGCCTGAGCAAGGTAAGCGCGAATCTGAACCAATCTTTGTAGAATACCATCTGAGTCCACCTAAATATTGATCTTAAGAACAAGAAAAATGTCTATACCATTAAGAAAAAGACATTTACAATTTTAATCACTGACAGTGAGGCTACTGGCTTAGCTAATTAATACAATAGACACGAGGATATATATATATCAGCATCATAATCTGAATTTTTCTGACACCAAATATTCTTTACAATTTAAAAAACAAAAATGCATAGAGCCGTGCATATTATTTCAAACGGTAGTTTAAAGAAACATACATATAATAGTGCCAAATAAGGAAAATAAAAACAGAATAATTTATATAAGTGTACCTGTGTAGAAGCAAGTGAGTCAATTGAAGCGTCATGGGAATCCTAAAAATATCTCTTAGATTTCAAATATTACAGTTCGGACTGATAATGGTACAAAGTGTTGACAAAAAATGTTGCTTGCGGCAAGCATTAAATTATGGAAAATTCTACACGGATTTGGAAAAACATTGTAAAAACATGACAACACTGCAATGTACCGAATGAGAGAAAATGGTATCACTTTAAATTATAACTTAGCGCAATGAAAATGTTTGAAATTGGTAAGAAAATATAAAACAAAAACTGGTTTTTGAGATAGTTTATTGGAATTCAATAAGGAATCGCGAATCATAGATCATTTTTGGTTAGCAATTTTTGAAATCCACATTTAGACTGCAAGACATACATTTTGAAAGGGACGGAAAGCTAGCTACCTATAGTCAAAAGCATTTCAATATTTTACAAGCAAGATTTTGTTAATGAACTAATTTATTACAAAGTTTAAATTTTTTTTGCATTTCTGCTAATCTATTTGATAAGTGACCACTTTGTTAAATAGCAATTGAAATTACATGTTTAGAAGGTCTTTTTCTTAAAATAATGCATGCATTTTATTAAATTACAATACTTCAAATAGGCGTTATAGGACAATTAAAATTCTAAAATTGTTGATTAAATACAAAGCATACATGAAATTTTACGTATACACGAAATGCTGAGAAATAAAGAATTATTGCTTTTAAAATTTTAAGTTTTTTTCTACATTTTCCAATACATTGAAGATTTGGATCAAAATTTCTGAACAGAATGATTATTTTTAAAAATGAAGTCTATCTTCAAATCAGATTTCTATGAAAAACAACACATGATGAAAACGCGAGTTATTCAAATGTTTTGAAATTGCTGAAAACAAGAGTAAATATAAATTGTTACAATTTAATAAATCTACTCTAGTTTTGACTATTAATAAATTCGGCATTTAATGAATAATATTAGTGTAAAGCAAGTACACAAACCCTGGGAGGTGGCATCATTTCAGAATTTGACTCCATAGTAACTAGTAGAAAGGAATCGCCACACACACACTAAAACATACAATCACTGAATGAAAGCAGGTGATAACTACGCAATTGAGACATAGCGTTAAATCCATTAGTAGAATAAATACAGGTGAATTCAATTAACCATGAACTTATGTGCACAATTAGCTAGGCAATGCTACTGTTATGTTGGTGGCAAATATAACTCACAAAATTGTAAAAACAATATATTGTATACATAATTTTTAAATGCACTGTTGTTTATTTCATCTGAGAAACTTTCAAAATCATGTTATAGCTTAGAAAGCAATTGAATTGTTTATGCATTATAATGTTGACAATTAATAGTTTGAATTCTATTTTTAAGCGCCTGAGCTGCAAATGATATTATATTTCAGTATCAATTCAAATAAAATAGATTTTTTTATTAAAAATCAATTGATCATCAATAGATTTTCAAAGGAAATCAATATCATTTATACTCTAAAGGCGTTTAAATGAGGCTTTGGTTTAGGCCTTTGATGACAATACCATTTAATGATATTTAAAATATAAGTGCATAGATCGATACACAATTGTAAGATACAAAATTAAAAAATATATTGAAAACAAAAATTTGTTTGATAAATGAGATAACAATCAAACTGTAAAAAAATAATGTAAAGCCTAATAACCATCAAAGTGTGGAAAATATGTATTTCTTTATCAATATTCAATAGAATTTATGCTCTTACTTTTTGGAATTAAAAAACAATCAATACTGTATCCAGCCCATCATCATTTTTGTGGGCTTTCGTATACATTTCCAACAAAAATGCTTCTTGCAAGCAGGAAAAGAAGAAAATTCCTTGTCATTTGCATTATGTTGACGAGCCAACATGATTGTAAACGTTCATTAACAATAATTTTAGACGTCAGGAATCATCAAAAAATAAATTACACAATCTTCATTGCAAATAACTGCAATCAGTTAATTGACCTCGAAATTTTGCAATTGACAATGTTCGATAGCATAAACTGGAATTATTGCAATGATGGCTGTTTAACTAGACATATACAAAGTAGTGATCAGTTCACCTACCCTTCAATCCTGACTAGACCCGACCTAATTTGAACCTGCTCAATTCTGATGTCCATAGAGGAAGAGATTTTATTAAAGCAACGTCCTACTCATCTCGAATTATATTTCCCCTTATAATTTACACTGTATTTCAATGCAAACATCAGTTTTTTAGGTATTAACATATTCTAAGAGAACAAAAAATTGTTCAAAAAATAATTAAATTTTAAAATTAAGCCCAACAATACAGCCTTAGTAACATCTTGATATTATTTATGATGTCTTTAATATAAATATTAACGGTAATATTAATAGAATTAAGAGAAGTTGACATCTCTTCATTGAGTAAACAGTTTTACCCTATCATTAGCTTAGCTAAAAGCCAATCATAAACCAACAGCATTTGTCATTGACGTTACATAGGTACAGCATAGTAATTATATGACACATATCACACATGTAATTAAGAAAATCAGCAAACAAAGCACTGGTACCAAACCATACTGAGTTAACTAGATGATTTCTATATTATTAAACAAAAATGATAGCAAACTGATCAACAACATGAATGCGATCAAACATGATTCTGAAACTGATATGAAATACCTCACCTGACTTAACACTAACACAAATCTATAAAATCAAGTCATTACTCAAGCTGTGATTTAACAGATCTTCTGTCCATGAATTTGGAAATGAAGAATGTCTAAGAAAGTAACAAATGGATCTTCATAATAATTATTGCATAGTAAACGAGAATCAACATCATTTGACTGTATTCGGCTAGGAATAAGTACGCACATACGTGTCACTGCCTAATCGAACATTTAATTGCCTACTTTCCTCTATACAAAGCAAACCGAAATTACGTAACTTTTTGTTCAATTGCAAAGACACGCACTGCTTGGAGCTTCCAACGATACAGATTATAATCTGTAATAATTATTAAAGTAATTTCAAAGCGATTCTAACATAACAGACAATTTAAAGGGAAGACACGCTGTAGCTTAATAATGAATTCAATGACGATTCGTGACTACATTAATGAATAGGCAGAAATTTTCACAAAATGCTAAAAAGCGACTATTTTGAACATCACCGTTGTATATTACTTAAATCCGTTTACATATAGCGGATGACCCAATAAAAAGAAAGATTCGGGGTATTAACTAAGTCAAATATAATATAGATAATTATTCCTCTGTATTTATACATATTAGTAATTATAAAAGCATATCAATTATTCAAATTGTGAGTATTTTTTTTCTTTGGATATAAACCAAAATAAATCTATTTTATTAACCCAATTTAGGCCGGGGAGCGAGGTGCTGAGGTAGCACTCCCTGAGAAATAATGTTAGATCTATAATTTGTAATAAGATTTAACCCTATATTTCGACTTTTCCTAAAATACTGTTAGCAAGACAAATGTCTAAATATATAAATTAAACTTACAATATTCATACAAATATTATTCCAAAAAGAAAGTTTTTTATGGCTAGCTTTATCGATAAATCCACTTCAGAAATTCAGGATGACATCGCATCATTACTTTTTCAATATTTTCGTTTACCATTGGCCAACACTTTGCCAAATATTTGCGTTGTTGCGATCTTGGAACACATTTTCAAATGTTTAGGCATTGCAGTCAATTTGCCGACGCCAGAGCATCAGCACATTTTTTTTCTTCTCTTAGTATTGAGTCAATATTATCTATAACCCTGCGAAGTTTCGCTACTTCGTAATGAATCTGATTAAATTTTTGAGGAGGGGTGCTGTTGGAACATAATTATATGGACAATAAGAAGTGTGATGCAGAAAAATTGCAAATTTAAAAAAATAATTTCTAAGTATCACGATATCAAAAATAAGGCAAATAACTTGGTTAATTTACAATTGGCATTCGAAATTACGACTGAATTATTGAGAGCTGGAAAGACCTGGTTTTCGTAGATGAAGAAAATCAGAAAAGGAAAGTTTCAGTAGCTCATTAAACTTGTAACAATGCATGCTAATATAAATTTATAATAAATAATAATAATAATAATGAAAGACTTTATTTAAGCGCAATACAAGCACCATTGAAAAACAAGTGAAGGGTGCAATGTTTCTCGGAACGAAGAATGGAGAAAGTGACATTATAAGAGTGAGTGGAGCGGGAATTACACAATTTAATGAAATCGAAAGGATCAAGGTCTAATTTGCAAGTAAGTAAGCAATTGAACAGGAGATCACAGGCATGGAAGTAGAGTGACAGCGGGAGAGAATGGAGAATTTGAGAAGAGCGTCTTTGTAAGGCAAAGTAGTGATCCATTTGAAAGCACGTTTCTGGAAGCGTTCCATATAGTGCAACAAGGAACGAGAAGGCTACCAATAGGGAGCTCCGTAGAGAAGAATAGACTCGAACAAAGATTTTCAAAACAGCCGTGGAATTAAAGGGAACATTGCGGAAGAGGGCAATGAGGAAAAAATTAGCTTTGCGGACGCGCAAGGACACATGGCCATGCCAATTTAAGCGCACGGTAAGAGGAAGATCAGAAGGGGGCGATACAGAAAAGGAAATGTTTTGGACTAAAATCAAGATGGTTAACGGAAGACCAAGTAGCCAAAAGCTTAAGATTAGAGGTAATATTGGAGGCAAAAGAACAACCAAAGTTGAAAACCGCAGTGTCATCGACGTACAGTAGACAGGATGAGTTGAGGACATATGGAGAGAGATGGTTGTTAGCAACGAGGAAGAAGAGAACAGAAAACACAGAACCTTGAGAAGCATCACTAGAGACAAGAGCAGAAGAAATAGACGAGTTAATTTTGATACACTGACGACGATTGGACAGGTAAATAGAATGCACAAGCCAATCAAAAGCTTTAGAAATGTCAAGAAGGATAATGCAACCAGGATCATTACGATCAGAGTAGAAATTGCAGTTTTTAATCAAAGTGAGTAAGTTACTGATTGTAGAACGACCCGGAAGGTTACCAGGTTGAGAAGAGGAGATAAAGTGACGAATTTTAGGGCAGTCGTAGAGAAAGACAAGGCGTTCAAAGATGATTGACAGCCGAGAAAGAATAGCTATTAGACGATAAGAAGTGACTTGAGAGGAGGGAAACTTATTGGATTTTAACAGCGGAGAAATCCAAGATGTTTTCCAACAAGGCGGAAGACGCTTAGGGGAGCAAATGTAGGAGAAAAGATGCTTTAAGTGGTTGGAAAGAGTTGAGGTTTCGTGAATGACAAAGGATGAGCCGAAGTCAGGATAGCAAGGACCAGACAACTTGCAGGCCTGAAGCATGAGGGAAATATCATGGGTGTTGAAGACGATATCACATAGGCGAATCACCGTGGAGGTGACAGGCGGACCAGGGCAAAGAGAGACAGGATAGAGAAATTCGTGGCGAAATAGGCATTGAAAAGATCAGCTTTCTCCGGATCCGAGTAAGCAGAAAGATGGTTCCATTTCAAGCTGGTGAGGTCAGGTTTGGAATGAAGAGAACGCAAGAAAGAATAAAAGTCTTGAAGAGATCCAGATGAGATGTTGGAAAGCAGAGAGATTTTGTCGAGTTCCATGAAGTTGATGACATCTTCTGTGAGAGAAGAGAGGTTCGAAAAATCGCAAGGGCGTTTGAAAGAATCGAGTTTATTCAAGGAGTATACAGTAAGGGAGGAAAAATAGAAGGGGAGAGAAATACGCTTTTTCTGACGACGAAGAACAAAGGATGAAATAACTTGGTGAAGGAAGGTGCACTAGTCATCAGTAGTCATTAAAAATGGGGAATGAAGAAGAGAGAGCAGCGTTTAGAGATACAAAGTCACTGTTAGTGTTGTTAAACTATTAAACACACTTTTATATATTTCACCATTGCTGTATTGAAAATTAATAAATTCCTAACCTACTTAATAATTTTCTTTACTGAATGTCATTCCTAAGAAAAAACAAACAATTCAGGGACACAAACATTGAACAGTATATTTTAAGTTTTTTGACAGAAGAAGTAAACTATCTTAAATCGGATTGTCCTTAAGCAACGCACAAAATGTAGAAAGGTGTACTTCAAAGTTTTTGGTTGCTAAAATATAAAATTATATAAATAAATATTTTTGAACAAATATTCAGTTTACAAATACTTTGAGTCACTAAAAAATCAAATAATTATAGCGTTACTATTATAACAGTAAATATTTATACAATTTCGCATTTTTAAACAATTTTATAGGGTTATTGAAAAAAATAATTGCTAATATAAATTGAGTATCATATTATAGCATGAACTTTATGTGTTTATACTAAACGTAACCATGTTTGAATGGGATAGAGTAAAACTTAGCTACACTTAAAGAAGCAACTTTAAGCTAATATTAAAAGCTCGCAAATAACGTGAAGAATATTTTGTTTCACGTTTACAACAAAATCTCATAGTAATACTGCGGAATATATCCAAGCGACCTGAATTATGAAAGTGAATCATGCATAAAGTAAAATATAATTTAATTAATCATTTGCAATCTAATTAAGCTAAAAACTAGAGCTTAATAAAATCCCTATTATATTAGTGACATTTATACAAAGCATACTGCATTTGTTCTGTAATATATTACGAAACTTGCTTTATCAAAATTATAAGCGAGCTTATATATATATATATATATATATATAAATACATAAATATAACTAAAACAAAATTGCAATTTTCAAAGGTGATCACAGCAAACCTAGTATTTCTATATATCATATATCTACCTTATTGATTTGGAAGTAGTTTTTTACAACAAAAAAACTTGAATTGAAAATCCATAGAATTAGAATTAAAATCTTTCTTAAAATAATTTTTTCAGTAATATTCTAAACTGAGTGTAAATGGGAGTATAATAATTACATTTTAAACTGAATTTCAAATTCAGTGGGCAAACATTTAGCAAAAATATAAACCAATATTGTACGAATTTGGTGAAAATCAATTTCAAAAGAAAAATCAACATCTATTTTTAGTTTTGATAGAATTACAACGCTTAAGTTTTAATGAGTTGTAGTTAATAAATACAAAAATAATTTATCAAATATCATTGCAATATAAAAAGCATTTACAAACAATGATAATATTCTAATATATTTGCACTTTTTCATTAAAAAATTGGAAAATTAATGTACTTTTTATTTATATTTAGAAATGTAGGATTTCATTCTTATTCGAATGATATTTTTGAGAAAGGATGAACCAAGTATCATCGACCCTCAATTGAGAATCGTTACAATATATGACGAAAATATGGCAGGAATTCTAGACTAATATAATTTGGTTGCTATCAGGGGCGGATCTAGAAATTTCTGATGGGGTACTGAATATCTTTGCCTCCATTTTTGAATAATATTTTTCACTCAAGCCGATAAATTTTGATTCGTCATAAATTTTTCAATCTTTAAGTTATCATCAAGACCTAGTTTGAGTTTCTTTGATTGTGCTAAGAAATACGTTAATCAAATTTTACTGAATTTTAAACCTTAATATTTGCAAAAATCTATCCACCTTTCATCGTAAATATTTATTCAAACGATTAAAGAAAAGAGGTGAGTGATTTTATAACTGCAAATTACTGGAAGGGATGTAAATTCCAGGTCCAATTAAGGATTTCAACGCTATCAATTTAAGTAAATTTAAGGAAATGAAATTTACAGAAATTGCATACACATTAAAAAACCTCTTTGTTCTTCAAAAAGTCTCAGGAATGTCTATAAAGCAGTTGATATCAATTCACAGACAATTGCAACGAAATCGAAAAATTAAGGGCATTATATAAGGAATTAATAAATTCATGAAAATATTCAAAGAAATGATTAATCGAAGAAATACACGTGAGAGATCACAGTGATACACATTGATATAAAGAGAAAACAGTCAACACAATTAATACTTCATTAGATAGTACATTTACAAATAATTTAAATTTAAAGTGATTACACATGTTATCGAATCCGTATAAGAATAGTAGCTTGATTTAGACTAAGTAAGAAAATATTTAAAATTCTCCTTGAGTTTCTGAACTTTAAAGCATGTCTGTTGACATGATGCTTTAACCGATTACCAATGTAAGCGGAAATTTCTCTAACAAACATTATATCATAAAATGATGATATTAGTTGAACAATTCTTAGGTTGGTTTAATTAAGAACTTTGGTGGCCATAATGTTCTTATTTTGATAGTAACCAGTACATTTATTTTGACGCTTTTCAGAATTAATTTATAATTGACACATTCGCGCGCTTTTTAACAGTAATCAGTCGGTCAATATTTAAAGCAGTAAGTCGTGTTATAGAATTCTGAAAGAAAGCAATAAATTTGAATAGGGAATTTAGAAACGCCACTCTAATTGTTAAATGATACCAGCTCATATAGTTCAATATTAAACTTAAAATTGTACGACAAAATACTATATTCGCATTGACAATATAGAAGCAAGTTCATTACCAAGGAATTGCTAATTTTTGTAGGTTACATTTTTTTAATATTTAGAGAAAATATAAATCTTCGAGAATTTCTACACAACATCACAAAACAACAAAGTCACTAAAATTAGTTATTAAATTAGCCCTGTAGACTACTGGCAACAAAATTCAACACCCTAATATACCTTTAATTTCTCGTGTTGTAAAGATTTGCCTTACATGCGAAATATTTTCTGTGTTTGGTTATTTTCCACAGTCATCTTCAATTCCAGCGGACAAAGCAATCTCTGAGGCTTAGACGCAAATTTGAAACATACAAGCATATGTAAATACTCATTATATTTAAACACTTTATAACAATGATAATTGTAAAGCTAGCAAAATATTGATGAATCTTTCAAAAATAAGCGAATTTGTTAAAATTTACTCGGTAGCTTGTGTATTTAAAATTGCTAAATTATATATGTTATTGGTAAAACTTCCCTCATTAAATTGAGATAACACAAAAGAAATTTGTATCCTAAAATTGCAAATTTTAATATGTTAGTTGAAATAGAATAAAGAACAGCATAAAACTTTATGATTAAAAGCCATTTTTATTAAAAAGTATATGACTTCTCAGCTTTTTTTTGCAACAGCAAAAATTAGATTACATTTTGTAATTTTGATGAAATGATAAGGGATGCTTGAAAAATAATTTTCAACTAAACTCAATTATTTCACTATTTTAGCGGAACGTTCATGTTATTTCGATAGTGTAATAAAAATATTTAAAGCTTATTTAGTATTAGAAAAGAAAGCATTATAACACATGTAGAACAATCTGCTTGTTTGACAAAATGGGTACATTAATGTATACGAAGATAGACACATTTAAAAATGTCACAGTAGCAACAGCTAATACATTTTTTACAGTGATGTCCATTTAACACTAGAATAGCCAGCACTCCTTGAGAATATATTGACATCTGATGTTTCAAATGCGAAAATTATTGAATAGAAACAAAATTTCTACTAAAAGCAAATTCAATGAGATTATCAACATAATTGGAAGTATATGTACCTGCCAGTGTTTTTGCTGAATGAATAATGAAGGTCATTTTGACCTATTGTCGCGTTTATAGTGTTAAATACATCATATATAAAATGCATATGAATACAAAAATAAATACAACCGTTTGATATGATTTTCATATTTTAAGAACTAAAACTTTCAATCAGTTATATATAATAAGGTAAATACATAATATAAAATGTGAAAGAGGGCATAGAGCGTTTGCAGCTACAAAAAAGCCAATCATTTGGCTGGCCTTATCACTATTGCAATGTCAAAATGTCAAAAACTAAAAAGGGGATTGGGCCTGTCACATAATTAGCTAAGAGATCCGCACCTCCTTCCAAAATAGCCTTGGCATGGATGGATCAAAGAACGAGATTTCCTTCATTTACTCTGTTATATTTATCAATTTGTTTGCCCATCAGCTTTCAATTTCTTAGAATAAGCCTTTTCATTATATATATATATATATATATATA
>CABFPE010000777.1:134675-165453 GCA_900660155.1 Hofstenia miamia
AAAATTAAAAAAAACTTTTTTTTAAAAAAACAGGTACAAAGCGTATATATAAATATATTTTTTGTACAAAGCAAATCTATAAATTTTTGAAAAAATACATAACGAATCTATGTATAAAAAAAGTGTACTCAGCGTATCTTATGAATATATATTATATATATATATATATATACATGTATATATATGATTATTAATTGATTTGAACATGAAATTTAAACCAAAATAAATTAATCGACTTGATATCAACTTAGATCAATATCTTTGAAAATTATTTCGTTAATTAAAAAATGATAATCCACGTAAAGAATAAATTTGTACCTTGAGAAATCACTCTTAGTAAATTATAAATTCGAAAACTTATCTAACTTCACGCCATGAAGTTTATTGGCTAGCAATTGTACATTAGCTTAATATATTAATTGAAGAGCAGAACGTTTACTTTGAATTGTTAAGAATCAATCTTAAATATGTTAGCTGCAAGATGAATTCCTACGCTAAGGAACATATTAATATTAGCCTTATAGTGATGATGGAGTATCTAATGCATGAAACAAGGCGTATTTGCCTAACAACAATAATTTGCCAAATACTAGAATAGTATCTGCCTGCATATATTTGTTAGATGAATCGGCAGGTTGGATATGTCAATTGCTCTTGCTAATAATAAAAATGATTTATGCTTTACACGCAAGCATAAACTTAAGAATGGAGCTTCTCATCAACAGCATTGGAACAATTATTAACTGTAAAAGACAACTTGGTATTATTCTGTAACAACTGTGTGACAAGAAATGTGATAAGCATATAGATAAAGTATAGTCACATATAGTTAAAATAACAAATATGATAAAAAAAATTAAAGATGAAAGAAATGAAGATAATCATTATACACAGCAAATTATATTTCGTTTCATTCCTGAACAAGGAATATCAGGGCGGGATCGTAAGGTAAAGAATATGGAAGAAGTTGTTGATCTACTAAAACACATTGATTTTTTAGAATAGGGAAATACAAAGATGGAAGAACAAGGAAAATCTTTGTTCAATTTCAATCTGTTTGGGATAAAAGATGCCTACTCACAAATGCATACAGGATTAAAACCTACAAAAAGAAAATATTTCTGAAACCTGCTTTAAGTTATGCTGACCGTCAAACTAAAAGATTGCTTTTGAAGAAGAGAGATTTGAGTTAGTTGAAACTGGTATAGATAAAAAATGAATCAAAATTAGAGATTTGAAACTTTATGTGGATGGTGTATAATATAATAAAGATCAATGACGAGACATAGCCAATTCTGCAAAATTTATGCTATGAAACGACAGATCAATGAAAAAATCGAAGGCATTGGTAGATTTAATTTGTGACATCACAATCAATTCTTTGGACTTTTGTTTAATTACGGAATCTTGGTTGAATAGCAAGATCCTTGATAAATTTGTTTCTATTCTTCATTATGTATTATTTCGTAATGACAGGAATCCTCTGAATTCTGAAAAAATTGTTGGTGGGGGTGTTTGTGCTTGTGTGAAAAAGAATTTTGAATCTACGAGATTATAGTAGTATGAAACCGATGCAATTTCGTTACATTTTTTTCTGATTGGTCGAGACGAGGTACGAGGTGTCACTTTTTTCGACCAATCAGAAAAAAGTGTAACAGGCTGGACTCCCCCTCTCGACCAATCAGAAAAAAGTGACACCTCGTCTCGACCACCTCTCGACCAAACAGAAAAAGTGT
The DNA here is from genome assembly GCA_900660155.1 of Hofstenia miamia. Taxonomy (NCBI): domain Eukaryota; kingdom Metazoa; phylum Xenacoelomorpha; order Acoela; family Hofsteniidae; genus Hofstenia; species Hofstenia miamia. The sequence goes on from CABFPE010000777.1 coordinate 136,412, forward strand.
AACGAAATTGCCTCGGTTTCATACTACTGATTATTGGCTCAAGGATTTGAGTGTTTTGAAATTCTTTGGTTGGATATAAATATTTTTTGTCCTGCTTGATATACTACCCTCCTGGTTCCACATATCAAAATAAACTCGTCGAACACATTGTCTCATCTAGTGAACAATATTTAACATCAAAGGAGTATAAGAATTTTATTGTGTGTGGTGATTTCACTGTCCAGTGAGAACTGTTACGTTGAGAAACACAGAACCTCCATTTGTAACACTTGTTATAAAATTGCTATTAAAAAAGAAGAATATATTGCAGAGGAAACTTAGAAATAAAGAAGTAAAATGGATATATAGGAAAATCAAAGAACTGATAAAAGATAATCATTGCTATTTGAACAAGATTGGTAGTAATAAGTGGTGGAGTAATGTCAATTTACTAACTAAGGATAATAAGAAACAATCAACTCTGAAATTTGATATAAATTATATGAATGATTACTTTAATTCTATTTCCAAAACATCAAAAATAAATCAAGTTGCATTTCAAATTGCAATTGATGAAACACCTTTCATTGAACCTCATGAAGCATATTATTATTTGTCAAGAATAAAAAAACTTCCTCGAATATCTAGGCTTACCATTTTAGGTATTTAAAAATGCAGCTTGTTATATTGCTGAACTTTTATGTTCTATTTTTAATTTATCATTGATGAGATCTCAATTTCCAAAAAATGGAAAATTGCTAAAATCAAGCCTATTCGAAAAGATTCCAGTCCTAAAGAAATTTTAGACCTATAGCAATTACTCCAATTCTTTCTCGGTTTTTGAAAGATTAATTTGACAAATTTGTCAATAGATCACATCAAAAATCAATTAGTTTTTGCCAATTTGGGTTCACGAGCAAAAGTTCAATGCAATGTTCTTTAATTAACATATTAAATGATATTAGGAAATATAAAGAACATTTTGACTATTGCAGATTATTTGCTTTAGATATTTCAAAAGATTTCGATACTGTGAGTCTTAAATATTTCAACCCTCAATTAATTGTTTATATTCTTAATTGGCACAGTAATTTTCTTCAAGATAGGTGTTATTTTACAAGTTTTGATGATATATGCTCTAGATTACTCACGACTGATGTTGGCGTTCCACAAGGTACAATTAATGGCTCAATTTGTTTCAATAGTTCTGTAAATGATATTTACAATTAAATTTATTGTTCTATATTAGCATTTACAGATGATCATTCTCTTTAAATTCCTGGAGCTTGTGATAAAGACGACATGGCAACTATTACTCGGAAAAATATAGAGAATTGTTTCAATAAAAACATCTTGCAATTAAACATTTTAAAAAGTGCAGAAATGATAGTCTATTTTAGGAAATGCAATGTTCCAGAACTTAATATAAGAAGATTAAATAATATTAAAATCCTAGGTGTTGTTTTGGATGAAAAATTGACAATTACTAACCATATTCATGAAGTAGCACAGAAAGCGACCCAGAAGCTCGTTGTCAGCTTAAATTAAAAAGATTAGTCTTTAGAGAAAAAGAACTCCAGATCTTATATAAGTCCTTAGTTGTTTCAAAGTTAACATATTGTTGTTCTGTCTGGGGTGGAGCTTCAGAATATTTGCCAGATTGTTTAGATAAAGTCCAGAAAAAACCAGTTAGAATGAAAATAACAGAAAAATATCTTCGATAAGAACTTTGATAAGAAAGTCTGATGAAAAACATTTTAATAAAATAAATCAAATTTGAGAAGACCTTATCTTAAATAACATCATTCCTAAAAGAAAAAATTATGCCATTAATCAATTAAGATCAAGGCGTCCACCAGTAACACATACTCATTATGAGCAGGAACTTAACATATTCCCCAACAGGTTACTTAGGGTGTCTAAATCCTAAATGTACGTATATCCGTTTTTAAATAAAAGTTTATTGATTTATTCATTTATTTATAAATCATATAATCAATCTACTTTTAATTGAATTGAAGTATTACTTCTAACAAACTTGATGGTATTAGCTAAATTAAATAAATTTATTATACATGTTCACAAAAATATTACATATGTAATTTTGTTGATTAAATTTCCTATTTTTTGCCATTATAATTTCTTGGGGATAACTCTATCGAAATCTCACAATATTTATTATTACAAACGAACAAACGAATAGATAATAAATACAAATACCATGATTTAAATAATTTCATTTTGCATCGAAGCCTAATAACTGACAACGAAATATACAGGCTAGCCGTGAGAAAAGATTTTCTGGGGCCACTCCCTGCCGCACTTACAGAAATTTTTAACAACTCACCCCACAGTTTCCACAACAAAGATTATCAGAAAAACTCTTTTTCTAGGATGTAAATTTCATAAAACTTTGGTCCTAGTTAGGGCAAGATTGATATGAGTTAAAAATTTAATTAAATTACATATACAGTCGAAACCGGTTTTTTCTAACCATTTTTTTGCACCAAAAAAAGTAAGAAAAAACCGATAGTTAGAAAAAACCAATAGTTATAGAAAAAGAACTTTTTTCGAACTCAAACAAAAAACGTCTATAGGGAGTTATTTTTGAACAAAAAAGTCCCTTAGAAAACGTTATTTTGCAAGTTAAAATCTATTGTAATAAATTCCCATTGCCAGGCATCGTCGCTTAGCTTTAAACCGAATGAATGAGTCAGCATTCGACGATACAGTATCTCATGTTTCTAACATATGAATGGGTGAGGCCATTTCACCTCTGCGGAATCTGACCTTGGTGGTGACAATGAGAAGGCGAGAGACAATTATTCTAACATGAATTTATGACCAGAAAATAGTAGACCAAAAAGTTAGAAAAACTCACTTCAAATTGAACGCATTTTTTCATTTAAAGCAGATAACAGAGTAAGAAAGAACCGATAAGTTAGAAAAAACCGAAGTAAGAAAAAACCAATTGACTTAAGCTGTAAAAGATGAATTTTTAATTTTTTGCATGAATGAAAAGTAAGAAAAATAAGAAAGTAAGAAAAACCCAGTGTAAGAAAAAACCGGTTTCGACTGTACTTGTCAAGCAGGACATTTATTTCAATTTTGACAAGATGAGCAAACTTATGCACTGAGTTTAATTGTTAATATTTAATTTTAATAAATTTAATAAGTTTAGCTTACACGTTTAAAATATAACTGTAATAACTTTTATTTTTTAATATTGAAAAAACAATTTTTTTCTTCATTTTGATGAATGTTGGATATCATTTGAAATTTCTTTTAATTCTAATATAAATACCGAATATCGAATGCCGCCTATTGCTTGATGTATAAAATATTTCGATCAAGTTCTTAGTTCGGAAATCCCAAGAGGCTATGCCATTTATGTCATCATTAAGTAACCTCAAACTTTTATGTTTATTGCTTTCAAATTTTGCTTAACACGTTTCCTGCGACAGTCATAAGAGCTGTTATCCATGTGCTGCGTTGGTAGTTAAACTACTATAGCTTCAGTATCATAAGAGCAATTGAAGTGAGAAATTGTCAGTTTTATCTCTCACATGATAGTCTTTCATTAGGTAAGAAAATCTGTGTCCCACCGGTGTGTCCCATTGCATTTAAACTGAAATTTTATTATTTCTTATAGAAAATACTCAGTCTTATAGGAAAAATTTTTATAATTTTTTTAGCTTTGCATCAGAACTTTTTGCAATATCTCTTCTTTGCAGGGGTGATAATGCTGCCTTCAAGGTTTTAGAGAAGTAAAAACAAATTTGATAGGAATGAATTCTGATGAAGATTTTTTGTATATTTCAACCCTTTGATAACATTACTAGAGCCTTAAAATAATAATTAAAAAAAAATTGAAATATTTTAGAAAATAAAAAAAATTCTATTGGGACCCACCGGTTGGTCATATCGCACCAAATGGCAAAACAGTGTGACCCACTGGTGGGTCCCATCGCAGGAAACGTGTTAAGTAAAATTAAACTGCTTATTGTCCCAAAATTCAATTTCAATTTTATTACAATTAGGTATGGCGCTGAGAATTTTTTGAAATATTGCAATTTCAAAGTAATTTTGTAAAGTCAAAATATCTATTGCAAGAATTTCCAATAAAATAGGATAAGGTAAGCTATTCTATATTCAGATAATATTTTCAATTACAAGACTGGTTATTGTCTGAACAGCGTCAAGAAAAAGAATTACTAAATCGTGGCCATGCCAGAAATGGGCAGGCCCCATGTGGGCATACCCATATCTGTGGGCTTGCCCATACCCACGGGGGATTACATATACATATACATAAGATGAGATGTTCTTTATTCAGATAAATATTAACAGTAGAAACTAGTAATTTATTTGGATATAGCCATGAAATACACAAACAAGCCTACAAATTCATACAAAAAATAAAAAGTCTATAAATTGAATCTACCAGGTTAGGGATAAAGATGTCAAGAACGAGATGTTCTATAATCATTGTTGTAGAATTTGAACGTTTGCTATGCCTAAGTAAGAATTTAACCGTAAGTTGCCAAAAAATAAAAAGTCTATAAATTGAATCTACCAGGTTAGGGATAAAGATGTCAAGAACGAGATGTTCTATAATCATTGTTGTAGAATTTGAACGTTTGCTATGCCTAAGTAAGAATTTATTGAACATCCTGAGACTTAGGCAGATCTATTATGGAACATGCTTTAATGCAATTTGGAAATTTCTGTTAAAGCATATTACTGTGACTGTAGTTGTTGAAAAGTTTAACCATTTCTCTTTGCAAATTTGAATATTTGAAGGAGAATTGAATTTTTTCCATAGATGGGGGCGGGTGTAATTTTTCATAACCGCATTGCACCGCATCTGCACAGAGTAGGTCCGCAACCGCAAGTCTGTTAGAAAAATTCACCCGCAATTTTCTAAATGTAGCCAAAAAATGTCAATAATCGAATTGACTTTTTATTAATTTTGTTAAATTGAGTAAGTGATGTCAAATATATTAGATTTCTTAGTATAATTAATATTGTATTAGTTTAGAATCACACATGTAACAAAATGAAAATGTCCACCCGCACCGCAACCCACGTGGCATTTAGAATTCACTGAACAGCATCCGCGTCCATGTTTGATTCTCTCCATATCTAATATTCATGTATTTATAATGTTTCAAGAGAATGGAAGCAACGAAGAACTTTGACTGTTTCTTGGTGTGTGAAAAGATAATCCAGCCTCTTTGAGGCGTGCCGTAAGCAAAGCAAGGGCCGGACGCGGATTAAGGGCGAAAGAGAAGTGTGAATCTCATCTATCACGTGGTGCTTTCTATTGAGCATAGTGGTAATAGTTTTAGAGATTTAAGCGTTTAAGTATTTTCAAAAATCTTTGGGATGCTTAAGGTTAATGTGTGACTTCTAATATTCTTTATCTTCTAAGTACGGATGGCAGTTAACGTGTTTTTTTCTCGAATTGTCATTGAAATCGTCTTATAGAGTGGAAATTTCTTGATGAGTTTAAAAAATGTCAACATATTGATGCTGCGATGTCTTGGGGAGGGGGATTGAAGAGGAAATGGAGTGCTTAGTTCTGGACGAATTCCGTTTTGTGACATTAAGTGCCTATCTTATTGGATTTCAAATTTGTAATAAAATCATCTTTTAGATCATTAAATAATTATATTTGCATAGTTTAGTTGAATCATTATAAATCAGTGAACATTGAGTTATCGCACAGGTTGGTAATTGCATTGTTATCATTGACTTATTTTTTTACCTATATCCAATTTTCGAACTATTGCTTTAATATAAAATTCAAACTTTAGTTTGGAATTAAAAATTACTCCTAAATACTTGAAGTTGTCTACAGCGAAACCCCTAACATTATTAAGATAGGGTTAAGCATCGTAATTATTTTTAAGTAGCCTAAAAAATTCAAAATTCAATTTTCTTTCCATCCATGAGTAATATATGCATACTGAAAGATGTTGACAATTTGCTGCAATGTAGTGCTACAGGTTTAAATGCTACGTGCATCACAAGCATGCCGTTTACACATATACTAAAAAAGAGGATCTAAAGTTCTCCCTGACATGATGCCATTATTAACAAGTAGTCCATCAGAAATATATCCTATAATTTTACTTTAGAATCCATGCTTCAAATAACTCTACCACTTTCACGTTTAATGCTTAAATTTTAAATTCATATTTATTGAAAAATTTACATTTGATATTCTTACTTCACTTATATCCTCCAAAATATATAATAGAAACCCATCCAGTCTCTTTTAATCGCGCTGATAATCATAATATGATATTAGCAAAGTCTTTAGAGCTCATCATTAAATTGCAATAATTTATACTGTGCATTGTATTAAGTTAATTTTGTAAATCTATTGATAATTTTAATCGTTGCAATACGAATTTTGTAAATTACTTGAATAATTGAATTTTGTAAATTTTGGAACAAACAAGTCCGGCGCGAAAGAGGAGTATCTGGGGTCAAAACCCTGTCATTTTAAGATTTCAAAAATAATAGCAATCTGAAACAAAAAAAGGAAGTTAAAAGATTTTCCAGCACAAACATACAAAAAAAAGTATTCATAAAAATTTATTTCCATTTCATATTTTTGCAATGCAACAAAATTGATTGTAAGAATGATAATTGTCTTGTCCAATTTCTTGATGTTAATCCATCCAAAAATGTATAACCATAATAATTATCTATTGATAAGCAATTGAAGAAGTTTACCTAGCATTAATTTTGCAGATTGCAACAACAAATGTCCGTTGTAATTATAAGCTCTGCCGCAGTCTGGTGCAGCCCATCCCAGTCGAACACATTAATTCTGTCCTGATTTTAGTGTGTTCAACTGAAACTGAAATGAATTGATAAAAACTTAAACTGAAACTAAATTCAATAAGAAATGTAACCTGAATTAAAACTGAAACCGAAATAAGAATTTATTCAACTTCTACATAGTTAATTTCATAGCTCTGTTTGTAGCAATCATTACTCTATCCTGAAGGCTTTCATTAGGCATTCTTTACTATATTGCAACTAAATCATGTTGTTAGAAAAATGGCCATATCGATTAAAGCAATTAACTTAATTTCTCAAAAACTTCCAACAAAAGCAAAAATTCAATTAATATATGCTCTAATATTAAGTCATTTTAACTATGCCAATATACTCTACACAGATATAAAACAAAAAGTTCTCAGGAAATTCCAAGTGCAACTAAATTGGGCTATCAAAGTAGCAGTAAATAATCATAGCTTTAATAAGAATAATGAATATAGAAAAATTTCAAAATTATTTCTACATCCGCAATGTTACATCCATATAAATGTCTTAACGACGTATCTTCAAAATAGTTAACGATGTCAAATATATTATATTATATAGATTTCATAGTATAATTAATATTGTATTAGTTTAGTATTACATATGTAACAAAATAAAAATGTCCAAACACACCCGCGCGAATAAACCCGAACAAGCGCCCATCTTTGAAAAAAGGAGCTCATGACTGGAGTTAAATTCTATAAAATGGTTAAAAAATCTTGTGCAATTAATTATAATTTGTCTTAAATGGATTATTTTAATAATTAAAGCATGTAGTGAAAAACCCGTTAATATACAAATTGTGAAATTAAAATAGGACTTCCTTCTTTTAATCAAATTTCAAAAACATCAAAATTCAGTTTTACCCATCAATGTATGGGTAAGATATCTACCCTTCTTATTCTAATCGATTTTAACCAAAAATATGCTTTCTAAAAAAGTAAGCTTTATAAGTCAAAGTTAGCAATTTCTACCTAGCAACAAACTTAACCTTTGTATATTTTGCTCATTACCTCTCAAGTAGATACTATAAAACAATTGAGTTGAATTGCTTTACACAATTATTCTTTGAAACCAGAAAAACCAACCAGGAATTTTTTCTAGCAGTTGATATCCTTTATAAAAATGTGATTTTTTAACTAAAAAATTACTCTAAAGAGTTTCAATGGATTACGCAGATTTTTTAAAGTATGTTCCCAGATGTATTTCCTAAGGCTTGCATTAGGATCTAAACAAAATAATATCCAAGGACACTGAAGATCAATGTCACAAGAACATTTTTGAGAAAAATATAGCAACCAAAATTTTTAAATCTCTATTATAATTTGAATTACACTAACAGTTCTCGAGTGTTTTTATGCAAAGTCGCTGCTTGTAAACACTTTCATTAAATCAACAAAACAAAATGCGCCAGGCACACACTGTGTTCTACATAAGCCCGTAACCAGCCTTTCTATTTAAGGAATGCTAATTAATCAATATATAATGCTAGATGATGCCATTTGCAGAAAAATGTGTTAAGAAATTATGAATAACTAAGGCATTGGATAAGAAAGCACAAACACTCACAATATGTGAATGGTCTATATTCCTGCATGTTTTTTGAAAATCAAGAATTGGCTAGATTTTGAATGAATGCTAAGTATTACTAATAAATAGGTGCGTCAACATTCATTGAAATTTTGCATTGAAAATGTGGGGCTTTTATTAAAAAGTTCCTTGAATTTTCCACATTGTGACCTGAATCGTTCAGTTTAAAATGTAATTTTTAACTATTTCAGATTGTCCAGATTCAAAAATAGAACTGTAAATATTTACATGTTATATTAGAAATCTGTTAACTAACAATCGAATGCAGCTATTATTAGTACAAATAAAAGCCAATCACAGCGATTTCAAAATTTTTTTCAATTGGTATTTCATTCCAAACAATCAGGAATTTGATAATTTTGTTAAAAAACTCCGAAATAAATTATTTTTAAGTTACTTGCTGTCAAATCTACTGTCTCAAACAATAGTATCCCCAAAATGTAATGGTAGATTTTATAAATATCTAAGATAATTAAATTTGATACTTTACTTTTGTGTTAAAATAGTACAGGTCTTGTACACCTACTGCTTAAAACATGCTGGTGTGATGCTTGACTGCATACTCTACTCCCCTTCACCACACAATAGCCCTGCAATGATTATTTCTCATAGTGCAGAAGGCGAGAAATATGTACATGCGAGTATAATTTTAAAACGGTTTACTAGATAAACAAAACACTAATGTTGAAAAAACATTGTGCAGACTAAGGACCATCTTGCTATGATTGTTATGTCAATATTTTGTTTCATTTAGTAAAAGTTATAGGGGATGATAATTCTACTTAACAAATATTTCAGGGGATGCTTAGTATCCCCTTGGCTACGGGCCTGATTCTACAGCAGACAGTTATTGTAAAAATATATGCTATTAAATATAAAACCAATATTCACCTTTTAAAACACGGGATAAAGATGAGCTCGCAATCTCAAATTCACAACAAGCGTACTAAATTTTGAATCAAAATGTACAATAAAAAGAATGAACAAAACGTTTTTTTACCAAAAACAATTGAAAAACAAATTTGAATACTGCAATCAAGAGAAGCAGAAATAGCTTCGCAAATAGGAAACACATTTTCACGAAATGTGTATGTTATGAACACAAAGACGAATGCTTCAAATAACAACCATCGAGAGTTAACTGAATAAATGAAGAGTCTACAAACTAAGAGATATACTCTAGAGATACGTCATTTATACTGAGAATTTGAGCACCATGATAAGAAATCCGCGTGCGCGATTATCACAGCCGAACAGCACACACTGACAGAACCTGATAAAGAAAGACCACTAGTGAGTAGACCAGTTAGGCGGGCCAGTGGGAGGTGGCATTGAAACTTGGTCGTCTATTGCAAATACCATTGGATGAGCTGAACCCGGAGTGCTCTGACCTGAAGAGAACACCATCTGACTGCCTTGATAGTAATTCTGACAGTGATTAGGTGTTATACAGCCTGCTTCATTTGGTGGTGACCCTAAATATAATTCATATAAAAATATTGTTTACAAACATTGGAAACTACTCCAATTTATTAAAGACACGAGTAAATACAAAGAAATAGAAATATTTTTAACTTAAACCAAGTACAGATTTAAAAAGTGGTGAAAGTAATCTACAAAAAGTCACTTATAAAAACTACTTTTCACATTAAACTTGAAAAAATTGCATTGCAGATTAAAAATCGAAATTAACAGGACTATATGTAATACGAAATGGAAAACAGCACTTATAGATATTATTCATCATGGGCTTGAGAAATAGGGCATGTGGCTCAACACTATAGTGCTGATGAATCTTTGTATTCTTAATCTTACTAATGTGTCTATCATCACATTATTTTAACAGATGCCCTATAGAAAGCGTTAGGCTGGAAAATACTTGGAAACTTTTGGACAGTGTTGACTCACAAAATCTCAAAACTATAACACCATGAAGTGATTGAAGTGAGGAACTAAAAGTTCAAACATTTACTGATTTCTTTATTCGAGCTTATTAGAATAAACATGTTGTACATATTTTATTACGAATGTACACACATGCTGTTTGAATTTTAAATCATGCTCAAAGATCATTACAAGTATTTCGTATGTAGATTCAGATTGAAGTTCAACCCATTCTATGGTATAAGCTCTCAACACTTCTTGGTATTAAGCTTAACGTATAATTAATTTGTGTTTACAATGTTTAGAATAAACTCAGTGAAACATTACCGAGCATAAAATAAATTGCTAGGATACAGTAAACGGAATTAGAAATACAGGAAGAGGTATTCATTTAACAATAGTAGAATATATGTGTTGTAATTAGAATGGCAAACAAAATTTGTATTAGTAAATAATCGCCTTGTTCATATCTATCTCCGCATACCTCAAAGTGAAATGATTTACAAACACCCAATCATTGAAAATCTTTGAATATAAACTGATATTAATGTAAAGATATGGTGGGAAGGTATGTATAGGTTGCAGCACTGAAGTTTTTAATTGAAATGAACTATGCAAATTGAAGGATTAAAAAAATAATTTAAAAGCTAAATTGAATGTAAATTATAAATCAAAATATAACATTTACCTCAATTGTCATCATAATACAAACATAGACTGTATTGAAAAGATGGAAACTATTACAAAAACAAAGATTGATTGTATGCTTCCAAATATGCTTTAAATCCATTAAATTTGCCTGTTTATTATACAGTTAATTAGATTTCAGTGATGCCTTATTAGATTTCGGTAGTTGGTGCTTTAAAGAAAGATACCATTATCTCTCTGCTTTGCCAATGTGTCACCTCCATGCCCCGTTCACACCAGTCTTCCAACGTCAGCCCTTCCAATGTTGCCTTGTCATCCTTGTCAGACTCTCTTGNATATTATTCATCATGGGCTTGAGAAATAGGGCATGTGGCTCAACACTATAGTGCTGATGAATCTTTGTATTCTTAATCTTACTAATGTGTCTATCATCACATTATTTTAACAGATGCCCTATAGAAAGCGTTAGGCTGGAAAATACTTGGAAACTTTTGGACAGTGTTGACTCACAAAATCTCAAAACTATAACACCATGAAGTGATTGAAGTGAGGAACTAAAAGTTCAAACATTTACTGATTTCTTTATTCGAGCTTATTAGAATAAACATGTTGTACATATTTTATTACGAATGTACACACATGCTGTTTGAATTTTAAATCATGCTCAAAGATCATTACAAGTATTTCGTATGTAGATTCAGATTGAAGTTCAACCCATTCTATGGTATAAGCTCTCAACACTTCTTGGTATTAAGCTTAACGTATAATTAATTTGTGTTTACAATGTTTAGAATAAACTCAGTGAAACATTACCGAGCATAAAATAAATTGCTAGGATACAGTAAACGGAATTAGAAATACAGGAAGAGGTATTCATTTAACAATAGTAGAATATATGTGTTGTAATTAGAATGGCAAACAAAATTTGTATTAGTAAATAATCGCCTTGTTCATATCTATCTCCGCATACCTCAAAGTGAAATGATTTACAAACACCCAATCATTGAAAATCTTTGAATATAAACTGATATTAATGTAAAGATATGGTGGGAAGGTATGTATAGGTTGCAGCACTGAAGTTTTTAATTGAAATGAACTATGCAAATTGAAGGATTAAAAAAATAATTTAAAAGCTAAATTGAATGTAAATTATAAATCAAAATATAACATTTACCTCAATTGTCATCATAATACAAACATAGACTGTATTGAAAAGATGGAAACTATTACAAAAACAAAGATTGATTGTATGCTTCCAAATATGCTTTAAATCCATTAAATTTGCCTGTTTATTATACAGTTAATTAGATTTCAGTGATGCCTTATTAGATTTCGGTAGTTGGTGCTTTAAAGAAAGATACCATTATCTCTCTGCTTTGCCAATGTGTCACCTCCATGCCCCGTTCACACCAGTCTTCCAACGTCAGCCCTTCCAATGTTGCCTTGTCATCCTTGTCAGACTCTCTTGCTAAACTCACCTCCGATGTCTCGTCCATTCAAACTCAAATGTTCTCCTACAGAGCTTCCGACTCACGTGCCATTCCTAATCGCCCCAATCATCCCAACCCACGTTGTACTCCTGCTGCTGCTCCCTCTCCTGTGATGCACTTGCCCCTGAACAGTCTGTTCCACCGCCTACTCACCGCAATCATTGCCCTCGTCACATCCTTGGCACCAGTTCTTCCTGATAACTGCCTGCTGTTCCGATTAGTTGTTTTCCTCGTAAAGCTCACATCTATATCGGCCGTTTTGCTAATTCTGTTTCTGCTTCTGATGTTGATGATCACCTCCGTTGCTCCTCACTCCAATTTGATGACGTCCTTCCTATTCCAACACGTACAGAACTCCATTCGCCTCCTTCCATATTGTCTGTAATCAAGAGTCTCATGCTCTCATGGACCCTGAAGGGTGGTCAGATGGCCTCTTGTTCCGATACTATTGTCTCTCTGATGCTGAGCGCAAATCTTTTAGCCGTCGTCCCAGCCGTCGTGATGCTTCTCGTCATGATTGACTACTTGCACTTCCTAGCTTGGAACTTACTCCTCATCCCAACTCCGATTTCTCTTTTTGCTCNCCTCTCTGTCATGATGCTTCCTGCACCTCCTAGTTTGGAACTTACTCCCCATCCCGATTCTGGTTTCTCTTTTTTGCTAGCCAATGCTCGCAGTCTTGTCTCACTCTAGTGCTGAAAGTGTTGTTTTGCTAACTCTGCACTTAAAGTTCTCTCCCGTATGGATCGCTCTAATGGTCGTCATGGTGGTGTTCTCATTGCCTCACGTCGCCCTAACCTTGACATCCACCCCCTCTCCTTGGAGTCTTCTCCTTTGAGTCTTTTTAATTTGATTTCTGTCGCAGCTGTGCTTCTTTGTTTACAACCCTCCTTCCAACAGACCTTTTCGTATTTCTCTTACTGATTTTTCATCCATTCTTGAGTCTTTTCATTGATCAGTCTATCACTCTCTCTCGTCAACTTGGATTTCCCACTCCTCCTCATGTGTGATGACTTTAACCTTCCTAATGTCTGCTGGAATGCACTTGCCTCTAATGACACTTATGAATTTTTTTGCTTCCTTCTCTCCTGAACAACTTTTATTTTCTACTACTTTCTGCTCCCCTGTCCTGGACTTGGTTTTGTGCTCTCATCCTGATCGTATTTTTGACACATCTGTGATACCAGTTTCGGTTAAACTGTTTGATCACTCATTTGTTCGCTTCAACCTGGCTATTAATTCTATTACCCATCTGCTTGTTTTGCTGCTCCTCAATATTCTCGATCTAACAGTGACTTTGTATCTCTAAACGCTGCTCTCTCTTCTTCATTCCCCATTTTTAATGACTCTTTCTCTACAGATGACTGGTACATCTTAATTCACCAAGTTATTTCATCCTTTGTTCCTTGTTGTCGGAAACAGCGCATTTCTCTTCCTTTTTATTTCTCATCCCTTACTGTACACTCTGAATAAACTCGAATCTTTCAAACGCCGCTATGGTCCTTCAGATTCTAAAAACTCTTCTTTCACAGAAGACGACATCAACTTCATGGAGCTCGACAAAATCTCTCTGCTTTCCAACTTATCATTTGGATCTTTTCAAGACTCTTATTCTTTATTGCGTTCCTTTCATTCCAAACCTGACCTCCCCAGCATGAAATGGAACCATCTTTCTGCTCACTCGGATCTGTAGAAAGCTGATCTCTTCAATGCCTATTTCGCCTCGAATTTCTCTGATCCTGTCTTTCTCTGCCCTAGTCCACCTGGCACTTCCCCGCTGATTCGCCTATGTGACATCGTCTTCAACGCCCATTATATTTCTCTCATGCTGAAGCCCTACAAGTTGTCTGGTCCTTGCTATCCTGATGGCGTCCCATCCTTTGTAATTCATGAAACATCAACTCTTTCCATCTATTTAAAGCATCTCTTCTCCTACATTTGCTCCTCTAAGCGTTTTCCGCTTTGCTGGAACTCTCCACTGCTAGAATCCAATCAGCTTCCCTCATCTCAAGTCACGTCTTATCATTCAATAGTTATTCTTTCTCGGTTGTCAATAATCTTTGAGCCCCTTGGTTTTCATTACGTGTTCCCTAAAATTCGTCACCTTAATTCCTCCTCTCAGCATGGTAACCTTCCGGGTCATTCCACGATCACTAATTTGCTCACTTGGTTGCATTATCTTTTCTGTCTGACATTTCTAAAGCTTTTGATCGGCTCCCCCATTCTATTCTTCTTCACGAATTAAGTTTATTTGGCTTTCATGCTGATTTCATTGAACACTTCTAGCCTTACCTGTCCAATCCTCGTCAGTGTGTCAAAATTTCTTCTCCTGCTCTTGTCTCTAGTGGCGCTCCTCAAGGTTCTGTGTTTGCTGTTCTCTTCGTCCTGGTTGCTATCAATGACCCCCTCAATCTGTCCTCAAATCATGTCTACTTTACATTGACGACACTGCGATTTTCAACTTTGGTAGTTCTTCTGCCTCCAATATTACCTCTGATCTTGACCTTTTGGCCATTTGGTATTCCATTAACCATATTGATTTTAGCGCAACCAAGACATGTGGTATTTTCTTTTCTGAATCTCCCTTTCTCATCATTATACTCATCTTAGAGTTCAACTTGCTGATAACTTAAATTTTTGTATGGTCATGTGTCCTTACGCCTCCGCAAAGCTAATTCCTCACTCTCTGCCCTATTCCGCAATGTTTCTTTTAATTCCACGGCTGCTGTGAAACTCTCTTTGTTCAAGTGCATTACTCGCGCCATTCTTCTTTACACTTCTCCCTGTTGGTGGCCTTCTCGTTCCCTGTTCCACTCTATGGAACGCTTCCAGAAGCGTGCCTTTAAATGGATCTCTCCCTTGCCACACAAAGACGCTCCACTCTCCCGCTGTCACTCTACTTCCATGCCTGTCATCTCGTCGTGTTCAATCGCTTACTCATTTGCAACTGATGATGTTGTCACTTTCTCCATTGGTCGTCTCAAGAAACATCACACCCTTCCTCGTTTTTCAATTGTGCTTGTATCGCTGCTAATTACATTTTGACTCTCAACCCTCCAACAGATATTGATTTCTTTTCCCCGCCGCTGAGCTTCAAGAAATCTTTGATGTCTTTCCTCTTTGCTGAGCCTTTCTCCAACTTCACCTACTCTTCCATCTGCTCCTACTTTATCTCCTGTGATTGTCCTCGCTGCCGTAAAACTTGACATGTTTCAATTTTTTGTAGTATCTGCCTTCCGCGGCTAAATAAAGTCATTCATTAATATTATAATTTATTATTAAATTGGATATTGCAATTTCCAATCATGAAAAGCTGCAAAAGTATGAATCTCAAACAAGATGTGAATGTAAAGCGCATCATATGATGTTGGAATTACTTCAAAACTTTAAAATATGATAATCAGAATGTATAGAAAAGTTCTAAAAGCATAAAGAACTAATAAAAAATATATTGAGTTAACAACTAGAAGGCACAAAAACCAATCATATCAATTTTGTTTCACAATGTACATTCATACTGTCCACCTGATTTACAGTCCCTTCCTTCAGGAAAACATTTATTTTGCAAAGGATGCGCCATGTATTTCTACAATACTGACTGGATGGAAAACTGTTTGTCAACAGCTGTTTCGTTGCTAAATTAGGCAATTCACTTTCAATTATGCTATTTACTGTTGCACTTAATTACCTCTACAATAATTTTAGAGTCTTAAAATACAGTCAGAAAATGTTCTATATGCATTGTGAACGAAAGCAACCATGGTTTGTATACGAAAGTGCTTCCTATACAAAAACAGCGCTATTCAAAAGTAAAAGTTTTCATATGTCTTTTAATTAAAGGGTGGTTAGGTGTAAAATGCAGGTATTTCAAACGTTTACACTAAAGTTTGTTTTATATAAAGATATATACATTTATATATACAAATTTTGTTAAAAAATAAGTTAGATCCTGAGATTCCATGCTTAATAAATGTATGCTCAAACTAGGGCTGCACGTGTTGGTTGAGTTGAATTGGACATTTAAATAAAATTTCTATCCGGGATGAGTTTGGTCTGTTTTTGGTGCAGACTGTTTGGGTTGGGTCAGAAAAATATGACAACTTGCAGTACTGAGACAAATTAATTGATTTATGTCTACTCAATGGAGTGTTCTTTTATTCAAGATTTCTGACAATACGATAAGCTTCATTTTAAACTAGAAGCACCTGCCTTAAAGAATCAAGGTTTGTAGCTGTTATTAAGTGAACCTCTCACTCTGTCACAACTGCGAGTCCACAAAAAACCCACAAGCAATTGCGATTTAATACAGTTAGCTTGTATAACTGGATGTTATATTCCTTCACTGGGGTAACGCTGTACGGTAAAAGATAAAAACCATTTAAATTAGCCTCAACGAATAAACGACAGTTACTAACATACTACCTGATGGGTACATCGAGAAAATAAAATTTACGATTTTTATTATCAAGGCAAAAATAAATCATTGGCAGAGCAAAAGTTCTTGTGTGAACCAACAAAATTACTCAAGACGATATTGAAGACGAAGGTGTTTTTGTTGTCATTTTATCATCCCCTTTATTGATCGCAAGAGAAATTTAACACAAAACATGAGGCCATGTTGTGTTCTAAGAGTCAACATTTCACTAATAATCAAAATTAATAAACATGAATGTTAACTATTTTAAAGCTGTCGTAATTTTTGCTAAACAACAGTAAATATTTTTGTTTATTTTGTATGCGACACTGATTATAGGTTCAGCTTCTGCACACTGAGTAATTGGGTAAACAAAAACTAAGTTGTTAATCACACGCAATTAGTTAGCGTGTAGAAGCATACAGTATATTGCAAAGCACTGCAAAGAACTGTTTTAAGGTTGTCTCAAACATTAGGATTACTTACTTTCCAAAATTTACATTACCACCTGATCCGGATTAGGAAAATTATTCTTTTAAAAGAGCTCTCTTTACGTTTTTAGTTGGTCTTGGCTTACCACTAATTCAAATTTTTTTCTGATATTTTCGATGAAAATCGGTTGGTATGGCTACCCATTTGCATTAAAAATAAAAAATTCGAGTGTCATGAAAATATATTGAAATGAATCACTTCATTTTTTCAGTTCAAAGAAGC
This sequence comes from Hofstenia miamia, assembly GCA_900660155.1. Lineage (NCBI taxonomy): Eukaryota > Metazoa > Xenacoelomorpha > Acoela > Hofsteniidae > Hofstenia > Hofstenia miamia. The sequence goes on from CABFPE010000777.1 coordinate 153,974, forward strand.
CCTGCTCTCCGGGTACTCTGACATTTTTCAGACATTCATTTTATTCGATATTTCTGCAAATGATGATTGAAGATTTTAGATTTGAATGCTGTTGATACAATGACGTTATTGGAATAATGTCAAGAGATTGCATTAATAGCTATTGTAAACTTTTATATGATGCTATTAGTGTAAACATTCAATTATCATGCTAAAAACGCTTAATTCATTTAAATCACTTTTTAATATTTTCTATTTCAAATTATAAATAACAAATTGATTATAGTGCCTCTCTCGTTTGGTACCTTAAAATAATTCTTTCAAAATAGGTCGCATTTAACTAAAGTTTTAATGCACTTCCAGATCTATTTTCGACGGCTATCAATAAATGCAAAATGATATTATATTGATTACGATAGATACAATTTTGCAATTTCCAATATCAATGTGTCCATGCGTTCAGGCCAAAATTAACCCTAACACAAAATAACTTTAGCATTGGGCAATTAAGAAGTTACAGTCATATTAACAAAGTAGTGCAGTTAAATATTATAATTAGGTACTATGCTCTTATGTAGCAAATTCAATATAATCAACTTGACAAAATAATTCCATTCGAATGATGAACGCCGGAGGATTTGTTTTTTTAAGATGCTGGATTCCGACCTAGTACAAGTTACTACGTAATTTGGCATTAGCGAAGTTGAAAACAGGTCAATAATAAAATGCAGTAGGTTAGCAAATTATTATCTGGGGGATATATAACAAAGAAAAGATGTTCTGGATTAAAATTTTGAAATGTATTGTATACATTTATTTAACATATTGTAATCCAATATTATGCCAATACATCATTGCAAAATCTGAAGCACTGCCACGAGATATTCCAAACATACATGTCGATAAAATGTATTTAACAATCTCCATCATCATCCAACCCTTAATAAATTCAAGTTTCATTTACCACAACTGTATCAATGAGTCTTTTCTGCAATTCCCAATCATTGCCCGTTAGGAAGCCGCTTCCGTTTTCTTCTTTTCAACAAGACAACCCCTTACCTTCACTTTTGCTTGCTATGGCCATTCACCCCATCATTTAAGCGATTAAATAAAAATTGTCCAAATTGCCATGCAATATTTGTAGATAATGGTTCTCTTGTTGACAATTATTCTGACGTTGCCTAGGTTGAGTTTGTCATGATTGTAATGAGGGAAGTAGGATTAGAAATGCAAAATGAGTTCCCCCAATTCTGATTATCATGTATGTAAACCTCTTGTGGCGCTGTGATTCTTAGCTTAGGGTTACCTGTTTATATAGTTGTAACACCACCGCTTTTGCAGCAGAAGCTTTCGATTAGGGAACATACAACAGATTCAATTCTTTCTGCATTACAGAGATTAACATTTCTGCCAGTTTGCAAAGGAGGTATCGGCCCACCACTGTCATCGACCATTGCTCCCGCCAATGTTAAGTATTCTTTGCCTGAGAATTATCTCACAAATTTGTGTTATTCGGTATTGAATACATGCAAATACTTTCTGACAAGGAACAAAATTTGTATGAGATTCCATTGCGCATAGCTTTAAAAACAAAAAATCAGTGATCTATTTTAAAGTGAAATCTACAACCTGTTCGTTTCGCCTCAAATCTTTCTTCGAGAAAAGGCAAAACTTTTCAAAGGAACCAGGGATTGGTTATTATGACTCCAACGACTCTCACATCGCCTGAATTAGCTGTTATCTACAAGATTTTCATTAACCAGAAATCGCAGAAATAGCATAAATATTCAAAATCATCAACTTTGCATGGATCATTCTCTCTGGTTAGACTTTCAAGTAATGATCGGCTCAGAGATGCAATTTTAACAGTGTCCCTAAAGCCAATCAACAATCAGAGGTTACTAAATATACAGAATCATATTGAAATATTGGAGTCACTTGTAATACTCTATCAATCACAACCGACCAGTGCGTGTGTTAAGAGCCATAATTTTTACATTTTGTTATTGCATGGGTGTACTCCTTCAAAATATTTTTTACTGCCGTTTTAAAACCGTTTAAAGTTTCCATCGAATTTCACTGTAATGTCATTGAACTAACGATATACGTTGCAATTTCAATATTTGGAAACTTTAATGCTTCTCTTGACAAACTTTTTATGAGCTTTCTTAGGTTTTTGAAGCTCTACAAAATGATGTACAGCATGGGGCCATAACTATCAAATTGGAGAATATTTGGAGGAAGTTCAATTTTGCCACTTTGGAAGTAAAAATAGGGGTACCCAGCAGGTAAGATGACAGCTACATAAAAACATGAAGAAGTGTGGTTTTAGAAGTATAGGAAACTGTTTAGATAATCTTTCTTTCAAACATCAAAAAATTCTTTTTTTTCACTCCACTAGTATATAACACAATTGTAGTAAAAGTATTATAGGTGAATAGTTCAATATTTTTGAATAATATTTTTTGAAAGAGTACACTCATGTATATATAGAAATGCAAAAATTACTGCTGTGTATATTCTTTCCCTTGACTCTCCTTCAGGTCGGGTGTGCAGTGGAAGCTTTAAGAAGATGGTCGCCCAATGCGACTAAACTTACCTAAAAGTTGGCAGTGACCCTTGTGAGAGTATCAAATATTTTGAAAAAATTAAGCGTCTTATTATAGCGTGCCAATTTAGATTGACAAAGATATTTCTTAAAAACCCTTTAAACACATAAAACAATGTTTATTACCCTAGACCCAACCATTCAATGTACTACTTTCGTGTAAAACAGCAGCAAAATGATCAACATTTATTTTGCGCTCCGCACATCTAAAATTGTGTTTTGAATCTTCCATAAATTCTGTACGAACTTAAACAAAACATGCTAAAACACTGTTTTCAACATGTTTAAAACACCCTATGCTTAAACTTGGCAAAACACTTTAGGTAGTTGTTCTGTATCTTCATTAATAACTTAGCCTTGCAATTAGGGCCATGCGAGTACTCAAAATTCGAGTCGGGTATAAAAACTCAACCCGACTCGACTTTTGAGCACTCGAAACCAACTCGACCTCAACGTGAATGAAATCTGATTTTCATCCTATAATGTCGCACAATGACAATGCATGGGCCTTTCACATTTATCTCAAATTGTAAACCATCAGGTTTGCCTTCTCTCATTTAGTTTAGCATGTTGTATATCTGTAGTCCACTTAAATAGGGTAGCACAGATATTTATAGCTCAGCGTATCGATAAAATTGATACATGTACAATGCTTTTATGTAGAAGTGACACCAAAATAGCAATAGAGTTACAAATTCCTCTTTAACAACGCGTTTAAACTAAACAAATTCTTATTATGAGTGCAACGTAAAATAACCCAAAGATAACATGTTAACACATAAACTTAAGAATACTCAAAGCATTGATTGTACTAACGAAATTTTGACTCAAAATGATTTCCTAATATAGACAATTCTAATATCGCATGTTTACGAGCACGCTGAGATCAAAATTCTACCCAGTTGCTACAGCAACAAAAATTTTTTTCATCGGAATCGGCGCCCTATTTTACTGGTTAGAATATTCAATATTGGTCATGTGTTTCCAAGAAAGTGATCCAAATTTCATCCTGACTTAGTATTATTAGTTGATTATTATTCACAAATTTACTACAATGCGATCAGAGTGGAAAATCATCATTGATATTTTAGCGAGCAAAGCTAAATTATCTCAGCACAATCGCGCACTCCAACGAAAACCCACCGCAGGTTGTTCTAAGGATTTTGTGCAAATAGCATATTAATAAATATGTACAGAAACACGTTTGTACAAGAAATATCAAAATTGAAAAAACAAACTTAGCATTCATACGGAGAAACCTAGTCATATAAAAATTAAATTTAAGGGAATTAAAATTTGCTCAATAAAGCATTTTCAAACGATATTCTTAGATCAAATCGAATTTACTATTATAAAAAGCAATACCGGTGATTTTCTTTGTACTTGATATTAAACAAGCAATTACTGAAGCCTTGAAATAGATTTATGTGTATTGATTAGCATAACAAATATATGAACAAAAACAAAATATATCGAAGAGGTTTAATGCTTAAATACTAGATTTAGGAAATCAACTGAAGAAAGATTCTAGAATCAGCAGGTGCACATTATATACAGGATGACCACAAAAACACTCCTTGACTTCAAATGCGTATGATTTCAAAATTGAAAAAATATTTTAATAATACTAGTAGTCAGCTTCATAAACAAAACAATTAATGTAATGTAAAATATAAACTCGATATGCGCTATACGTTTTGCAGGCAAACATCAATGTGATAGTTAAGCTTGATACAGACTTCTCAGCATATCTGCGTAATCGTGTATAAAGCGTGAGAGATGCGTTTCTGCAAATCATCCAGAATCGTGTTTAATGGAGTTACATAAACTTTGTCCCTGACACCATCTCACAGACAGTCTGGTCATCGTGGGCGCCAATTGCAAAACACCGGGTTTTCCTCTGCAGCACGGTAAAACCAACGCTTGGAAGTTTTGCGTTGAAAAATACGTGAACAGCAGAAATCAAAATTGGGAAAATGACTAGATCAAACCTTTATTTTAAATTATTAATTTATGACGCAGTTATATTTCTCTTGAAATTATTATTTTAAATCAAGAAATGTTTTTGGGTATATATTTACATAGCAAACGTTGGATTGACAGAAATGCAAGACGAATTGATAAAATTAACCAGTAGAACTACAAGATTCGAATAATTTATGTAACATATTTCATACTTTCACAAAAACTGAATGAAATTTGATTAACAGGGTGGATTAACTGTTAAAAAAATTAGAAAAGCCTTTTTTGCACATTTCTGCAGTCAGGTATTAGTTATGAATGAAAGGAGTACCTAAACGTGAGACAACAACCAAACATGCAGAAACAATTATGAAACAAACCAACATGAAAAGAATTTAAAAACAGGATGGGAATTATGAACTTTTCTGATAAATCCTATAATGAAAATTAATATCAGACAGAAACGTCAAAGCCAAGGGATTGTACAAAACTAAATGCCGAAAAAGAAAATTCCCAATGAGATTGCCTCATTTGGGGTTTCGAAAACTAAATGTAATGCAATTACTTGCAGTTAATATCTGATTGAAAATAAATGCAAGTAATATATATATTTTTTCTTCTCTTTTTCACGGGAGCTATGCTCACATAAGTTTGCAATAGCAGCATATTTAACTACCAATTGCAAAATGCAACCCGTCGTTTACTTTGAGTTCCCCCTTTCCCCTTAATATTTAAATGTAAATTTATGTTGTCTAAGTGGTTTTAACGTAAAATTGGACAATTGTGAAAAATACATGTAAATAGTAATTTTACGCGAATCTGTATTAAAATTATAAATATTAATACCGGAATAGAGTTAGAAATTTTAATAAATAGGTTAAACCGAAGAACAAATGTTTCTATGAAGTAAGGCATTGAAATGCAACTTGCTTCTTTTTTGCAAACAACCCAACAAATTTCAAGTGAATTTCGAGATGAATTATTTTCATTTCGTAGACAATCTAAGCACTTCTAATCCAAACTAATTATAAAAAATTTACCTGCAGTGGACATTTGCCCGAAAGCAAGCAATGTATCTGGAAATGAAGGCGGTGTTAGAGGTGTATTTCGAGGTGCTGGTTGATTGTTTGATGGGCAAGTAATTGGAATGGCATGTTGAACATTAACTTCTTGAAAAAAATCACTCATTGCTGCCTAAATAAATGAAAGATTATGATATACAAAAACGATTATACCTGATAATTCCAGCTATGCAAATTCAATATTTTGATTGCTTGATCTCGTGAATATCCAGTATTTGAAACAAACTCGTTTAATAAGAATTCTTGCTTAAATAGATTAATATTTGTTTGATTTCCAGTGCTGACTTCCATTATGTAACCACTCTTAAACTACAACTACAAATACAAAACTAAAATTGGCGTAGTAAAAAAATTACAACTCCAGCGATGACGTAATAATTTTTGGGTCGAATTAATCATTGACTATTTAATTTAAATAGAATTTCCTTAATAATTTTTTCAAAATTATGTAATTTTATAGTATTTATGAAAATTATTGATTTTTTAACATATCTCATTTCTAATTGGATTAAAAAATGCAATACTTGATGGGGTTTTAACCGAAGCTAAATCGAACGAATAAATTGTTTTTTATATTGTTAGTGTTAATGTAGACTTAGGGTTTGTGACTGCAGCTCGATATTCATGATTCGCACGATATTTAACTGAAAGCAAAATTAATAAATTTAAAGTATGAATTATCATAATATATTTTTATATTCAAAGAATTACCTTATTTATGTTTATTAAATTTTTAAGTCAGCTTCATTTTTATGTTTAGCGTGTATTTGAATGTTGAGTAGTGAATATCGAGCTGCGGTCACAACCCCTAGATTTAAGGTATTCCTAGTGTAGAAATCTATTAAACGGAATATATATTTTAAAAGAATTATATGTGGCTATCAGATTTAATATTCTATTTTCGCCAGAAGGCTGAATGCCATGCGCCCCGTGGTAAACAATTTTTACAAAAAATTTATTAGTAAATTTAAGAAAATTAATATACCTTTCACATCAATTGTTATTTGCATGTGAACATTAAGGTATATACTTTAATATAGACACCATTTAAATCTATAATTAAATAATGCTTGTGATCTAACATGTATGTAAAAAAATGATTAAGTGGTTAGTCATAGCACTAACAATTGAATTTAATAGATAATTTTACTAAAACAGCAAGTAGAGTCTTTATAAATACTTGGTATATAACAAATTTTTTAATTTAATTAGCTTCCAAAAATCTTTAATATATTTGTAATATCCTAAATTTTCAATGTATACACTTACTGAAATTACTTTTTTCTCTTAGTATCGATTACTTAAACTGATGGGATGTAATTATATAATACAATGTACAATGATTTATAGTTATATTAATTATATTATTATTTGAATTTGCAAGCTATATAATTTCCCAAAAAGAGCATATGCAAGTACTACTATATGTGTAAAGATTGCATGAAGTTAATTAGGGTTTATTAATATGCTCCCTTAAAATTCGAGACAAAACTCCTTTTGTTGATATTTTTATTTCAGATGCAAGAATATTTCATATCATAATTGGAAAACTTTCTTATTACACTTTGAAAAATTGATAATTATAAAACTTTTTTGGATTCACTAAGAATTTCTGCACTACAAGCAGAGAATGCCTTACACAAATACTATATACTCCACATAATTATAATTGTACTAACCGAAATTTACAAATGCTTCCGATGCAAATAGCTTACGCATTTATCATGTTGAATACGTATCAAGCATTTGATTTGTTGATATTCCTATTAAGATCAATGTTTCATCAAGAATGAAGTAATTAAGTTGCTCAATTTGAACAAAAATAGTTTTTGAAGAACTGAAGATTTTGTTGTGAGCATTGGTGATTAATTACGATTAGCTATAGACAGGGATGACCATAATAATGATAATGAATGTCTTTATTAGGCCAGCAAATACAAAACAATACAAATGAATAAAAATCAAGTTTTTCAGCAATGATGGCAGTCACAGACGAAGAAGCAAGCCCATGTGGATGAGTATGCAAAACGGATCAGCGAAGAGGGAAGACAGCAGAAAAGAATAGCACAAGGAATTGCGTTGAACAACAAGAGTTTCACCACCGATATTGAAAGGAACATTATAAAAGATGGCAAGGAATGGGGAATTAGCTTTACGGAACAAGTACGCATATTGTAATTACACAGATTAATTAGGTAGATTCAGATGCAATGGGCGAAACCGGGAACTCGGCTGGACCCCCCACAGGCGCAAAGGACTACTACCCGACGATCGGAGAGCTATTGAGCTGGGACGACACCAACGTTGGCAAAGTTCTGGACAATTTGAAGAAGGACTCGCTGAAATGTCTGATCAGAGATATGCTTGGACAACTTTGTGAAGCAAAGTCAATTGGCGAGACCGTTTCAATTATTCGCAATGATTTAACCGAAATTAAAGCAAAAGTAAGCAGCACAAATGGAATGAATGTGTGCATGCCAACTGCGAGTGATGCTTCTGGTGAAGCGAATAACGGTAAGAACCGCAAGCAATTCAACCCTGAGTCTTCTAACAAGCTCCAATTTGTACGCATTGACGGTGTACCTGAGGATAGTGGCCGGGTTGCAAACTGCATGGACGCGGACTACACAAAGGTGAAGGATATCATTCGCTGCACTAGCGGCAGTGAAACAGATCCATTGGATGTTCGACGTATGGGAAAGAAAAAAGACCATGGCACAGAGAAATCTAAAAGGCCGCGTACAATATTGGTGCAAATGAATTCTGTTTGGGAAGCCAGGAAAGTCCTGGCATCGTCTTACAAGCTACGAGCTTCCTTTCCGAATGTCTATGTTTCCCGGCAACTTGATGACGAAGAGCATAAGCTGCAAAATGAGCTGTTGAGGAAATGGCGGNTGAGCTGGGACGACACCAACGTTGGCAAAGTTCTGGACAATTTGAAGAAGGACTCGCTGAAATGTCTGATCAGAGATATGCTTGGACAACGTCGTGAAGCAAAGTCAATTGGTGAGACTGTTTCAATTATTCGCAATGATTTAACCGAAATTAAAGCGGAAGTAAGCAGCACAAATGGAATGAATGTGTGCATGCCAACTGCGAGTGATGCTTCTGGTGAAGCGAATAACGGTAAGAACTGCAAGCGATTCAACCCTGAGTCTTCTAACAAGCTCCAATTTGTACGCATTGACGGTGTACCTGAGGATAGTGGCCGGGTTGCAAACTGCATGGACGCGGACTACACAAAGGTGAAGGATATCATTCGCTGCACTAGCGGCAGTGAAACGGATCCATTGGATGTTCGACGTATGGGAAAGAAAAAAGACCATGGCACAGAGAAATCTAAAAGGCCGCGTACAATATTGGTGCAAATGAATTCTGTTTGGGAAGCCAGGAAAGTCCTGGCATCGTCTTACAAGCTACGAGCTTCCTTTCCGAATGTCTATGTTTCCCGGCAACTTGATGACGAAGAGCATAAGCTGCAAAATGAGCTGTTGAGGAAATGGCGGGAGCTTATAGACAGTGGACACCATCCTAAGACCCTGAAAATAAGGAATCTCAAGTTATTCTGGGATGACAATCTGGTGCAACTAGATTGACTATCCGCACATCACTGCCCATCTCTTATGCTCATAAATGCTCGTTCCCTCAAGAAGAACAATGCACTGCGCACTGCTTGTGTTGTCTATTCTGACATATGGCTGTCTTTGCTGGGGCGGATGCACAGCGTTTCTCAAGAAGAAACTCGATGGAGTTCAGAAGAGGGCCGTTAGCATGGGCATTATCACCTGCTACACTGATATTTCATCAATCGTGAAAGCGAGAGACGAGAAGTTATATAAGAAAATCGAAAGCAGTGACTACCACCCCCTGAAAGATCTTATTCCATCCCGTTGTACTTATGCAATTTCGAGGCTCCGCGAAAGGCTTCCGGCATGCAATGTGTCCAGCTCTAAAAACTTGTTGACCATTTTTCCAAACCGCTATCTGCGGAATCAAAGATTTTTGTAAATAAATAGTTTCTCTGTATAGATGAAGCTTTAATACATTATTATTATTATTATTATTATTCAGAGAAATTTAAGTTGGAAGCAAGTTGAAATCCAAGGTGAGTATGATTTGGAAAAAATTTCACTGGAAGATGTAGATCAGTTGGGAAGACACTGAAAGGGATGCCACAATTCTTGGTAGGACTAAAATCAAGATGTTTAACAGAAAACCCAATAGATAACAGCTCAATATCAGATGAGATATTGGAGGTAAAAGAACCGCCAAAGTAAAAAATCGCGGTATCATCGACATAGAGTAAGTAGGACGTGTAGAGAACAGATTGAGGGTGGTCGTTAATGGAAACAAGAAAAGAACAGCAAAGAAAGAACTTTAGTGCCTAATGACTACAAAAACAGGAAGAGATAAATTAATTGATTTTGAGACATTTGCGACGATTGGTTAAATAAGACTGAAAAAATCGATGATATCAGCATCAAAGCCAAATAAACGTAATTTGTCGAGAACAATAGAATGAGGGAGCCATTAAGCAGGAATCTGTCATGATAAACATTTAAAACATGCATTCAGTATCTATTTTAAAATCTTTATCAAGTAGAGAAATATTTTTTTCCGATACATTTAATCACGCAATACATAGATTAAGATTGCGCAAAATTATTAATATTTTGATGTTCAAATTTGGTGGTAATTTTACTTCCATATACAGACACGAGTGAAATTATCAGGGTTAAGCAGTGAGTGAAATAGAGGTTAAGTAGATCTTTCACTATTGTTATTAAGCCACAACAAAATCGTTTCTTAAAAATCACACCTAGAAATGTAATTTAATACATATTTTATAATCAAGCCCAAATCATTTTTTGCAATAAATTTTATTTTTGTCATCATCTGAGTTTTGTATGCATATCAGATTTGGTTTCCATCCTCGTGAGATGTTGATAAATTAGAACGTGTACAGCGGCGAAGTTCTAAATAGATTCAAAATATCGAAAATACAAAGTTAGACTTCTAAGCCTAAGCTTATTCCCAGTTCCTCTACTATTTCAATTTTATGATTTGCTTTATTTATACAAACTTCTAACAAACCGATTGGATCTCAATGCTTTTAATTATATATCTTTGCATTACCCAATAATATTTTCTCAAAATTTTAACATTACCCAAGTAACACGCGTGAAGAAATCAAAGACAGCTCACTTATATTTTAACAGCATCACTCGTTTGGTAAACTTTATTCATATCAATAGGAACATTAATTTGTTCGATGATTACCAAACCGTCAAAAAGAATCTGTGGGTTTTTGCAGACTACAATTTCATTGAATTTTTAATACCAATATTTGATGTACACATTATCTTGTTTGGCCTTCCAACTCTTGCCGATCATCTTGCAGTTCGTCATTCCATTAATGATTTTGTTGACTGTCTAGTAAATTTGTAGAACTGCATTCATGTAATAAATCGATTTGAATTGTAAGCGAAATTTCATATTGCCTTTACGAATTATGATATTTCTACAATCACAAGTCCATTTATTGGAATACAAATTCAAATTTCATCTCTTAGCTTTTATTAATCATTGCACTAAGACAAATGTCACACGTTCCCATTTCTATGATTTTCTATTGAAATGCAGACAGGGTCCAGGCACACATTCCATTGCCATCGCTATTCAAGGCGGTGGCACAAGATCCCCCTTCGCGTCTGAAAACAGATACGAATTAAAAGCACTAGTGCCTGACAATGGATAGTGTGAAATGTTGAAATTGTTAGCAATTCGAGTAGGGATAGATATTTCCCACGCCAATTAAAGCCGTAAAACCTATATATATATATATATAT
>CABFPE010000777.1:165594-197516 GCA_900660155.1 Hofstenia miamia
TATATATATATATATATATATGGTTAGCTGTATTTTCAACAGATAATTGGTCCATTGTAATGCCAATATAACCGTTACAACGGACCAATATGTGTGAAAAACACATTTTCCTTAAAATAAAAATTTTTTAACAAAGCATTTTCAGTAAATACATACTACTATAATTAAAGATTTTATGAAAAAATAATTAAAAAAATATTTTATCACTGAGTTAAGCCACTTTGGTCCGTTATAACGTTAGAAAAATTAAATTTTGGTCCGTTGTAACTGAGAATTTTCATTTGTATGCTAATAAACTTCTGATTGGAAAATGTTTTTACTGTTACCATTGCGAGTACATTATTTGAAAAATGTTGTTTGTAATTCAATATACTAAGTTAGCAGAAATAAATGGTAATTGTTATACCAGTATGCCAGTGGAAATTCTGTAATGTAATCAGATTATACCTATCTCCTTTACCTATTTTTAATTATTAATGTAAAAGAAAGGCAGTATATTCTTGAAGCACCTAAATGCATCTCGTGTAATTTTTCATTTGATAGATGTTTCATCTTTATGTTGAATAGGCTCTATTATTTTTAGCAGCATTCTATTGCTCTCACTTCGAAATGCTATCTTTAGATTACTTACAGTTAAGTACATCGTTTCTATTACTACATGTATAATATAAAATATGTGTTGTTTTTACATCCGCGCAAGCTAGTAAATGAATTGGGTAACGAAGGCTTTAAGCTTTACACTAATGGTGGTCAATTGATAACTTAATTTGGTCGTGATGAAATGAGCGACAATGGAAAATTCCCTTCTGCCACCCTATTGAAATTTCTGTTGTAGTTGTGAAGTTTTGAATATTTTCTTCTGAAAATTTGCTGTAGTTTGTACTCATATTTTCTGTTTCCCTTTTTCTCTTCATCTACTATTTATTGTGCAACGTTTTTCTTTAGAAACAATCATTCAATACCTACGGACGCATCTCTTATTGATTGTAAATTCATTAAAAAATTTGACTGTTTTTATCCTTAAATATTCACAAATCCATTACTTACGATTCTTTTATCAAATGTACTCGTTCCTCTTTCGTACTCTTGCTTATAACCATACTTTTATGAAAGGCAGTTTTTACTTCATCATCTGGTAGAGTTAAATATATTCTCTTAAAAAATCCACTCAGCAGAAAAGTTAATACATTTAGTAAAAAAATTCCAAATTGCATTGCTAATGATGTTTTGAATGTGGTGAACATGCCGAAATTTCCATATATTAAGCCTCCAATCACCGCAGCTCCGTAAATTCTGCCAAGTGAAAATGTGCACGATGTCCAAATGCTGCATATAAGTTTAATGTTTTGCAATGACAGGATTTTGTATCGCAAAGCCGTGTTTTCTACTATAACATATGAGGCAATACCGGATGTGCAATCACCAAGTCCAATGAAGAATAAAGCAGTTAATACAATCGGTATGTTTGCCAATGCATTTATCCATTCCTGTAATATAAAAAGCAGAGTACCAAACATTGAAAAAATGGCACCGGTTAAAAATATATAGGTACCTAAACCTTTGTTTATGCCTGTTCCGAATACAGTTGCTGCCAAGTATCCTATCGCCATGAATGAAAAAATGAATCCGTTAGAATTTTGTTGGATTCCAAAAGTTTTAACAAGGTAAGGAGAAAGTATAGTGTCCATCACGGCAAACATAGCTGAATTGCACATTGAGATGAATGATATTATCAATACTGCAGGGTGCACGAAAAACTTCAAAAACTTTTTAAGGTTTGGTCTTTCTTCTTTACCAGAATTGTGGTTGGTCTTTGAAGGCATAATGAATACAAAGAGCAGAGTTGCTATAAACTCGGTTGTTCCTATCACATAAAATGGCAGGGGAAATCCGTCGATTGAATACAGTATACTTCCAATTGGTGGTCCCAATGCGATTCCCAATGCTATGGTGATCTCCCAACCAATAATGATCATGTTTGTCCAAGCGTAATTAACTGAAACTAAGAGCGGATATCCTGCACTCCACACCATCCCTGAACCCATTCCACTAACAAAACGCAGTGCTATCGCCGAAAGATAGAATTGCGCACCTGGCGGTGAATAGCATAGTATGCCAAACAAAATAACCGCAACAGATCCCATCAATGTTCCCGCGAGAAATATAAACCTTTTGTTGTAATGATCAATGAAGTTGCTCAATACAATTGGAGTCAAAGCTGCTGCTATATCGTAAGTACTTATGACAAATCCGATGATTGATTTGCTGGTTTCTTTTTGGGCTGCTTCCAATGGAAAAAACGGTGCTACAATGGAATAATTAATGCCCTCCAAGGTGAACATCAATAATCCCAAGATAACAGTGAGCAAATCACTTTTATTCATAATTGAGTTGTATTTGTTATTAATACATTGCAAACAGTTTAAGTAAATAATACAGCAATCTTTGTATCCAATAGTTGGTAATCAGCATTATTTATAGTAGAAAAATTAAATGATATAATGGCATTTTTAGCGATATCGACCAGTTGCAGCCGTGTCAAATTTTCCGGCTCTGCTTGGCCACAAATGAAGGGAATAAATTTCACAGACAGGCTCATTTCAATAAAGTCATGGTCACTGTGCCATGTATACCTTAAATAGTTTAAATGGTTCATTTTAGTTTGTTTCTATAATAGGACCCTACGAATTCACTTTAATTGCGAATCCGAATATTCAGACAATGTATTTGCAAATCCAAACCCGAATTCAAATCCAAAATATAATCTGGTTTACATCATAACTTCTATATCAAAAACATCTGTTAAAAGCGACCTTGAAACATGAAAAACTTTTGCAGTATGTTTTTACCATAGAAGAATTCAACTGAGAAATGTGATTTACGCCTTTCACTCAAAAAAGTTAGTTTCCGAAATTATTTTTATGTAAAAAGTTTCAGTACTCTACCAGAAATGTCAAGATCTTTCAATGTACTTTTCCAAGTTTTGAATTAGAATCGAAGAGATTCGGATTTGGATTTGTTTTATTATTTTTTCGAAATTCTGTTTAAATCTAAGTCAAACTTTTTACCAGAAATAACTTGGGGTTAAATTGAGTTTTAATATATATTTGTATATAGAAAAATCTTCAACTGACTGATATTTTAAAAAGATTATTTGCTTAGTGTAAATGTATTTTATTATGAGAGATGTTAAAATCTTATTTTTAGTGCGAGGTAAATTATTCGAAATCAGCGAAGACCAGAGTGATGTGCTGGTTCTGGTAAATTTTTGTGCAAATATTCTTTAAAAAACGGGTGAAATTGGTAATTTATTTTAGAATTTTATGGTGTCCCCGGCCCAAATGGAATTCGGATAGCATGGGTCATCGGGTGACATTTTGTTATTCGGTTGCATCTTTGAAATCTACTGAGTTCCCCGCTTAAAATACAATATACATATATTTCCACTCAATATACGGATATGTTGGTACTTACTTCCGTATATTTTACATTGAATTACAAAATTTGTTTGTATTCAGATGTTAATTCATTTGATAACAGAAATTTATATAAATGTATGTAGAAAAATAATTTTTTCAAACTCGTGCGGCTAAAATGAGTCACTTGCCAATTTCATAGGAAAGCAGCTGATAAATAGTTTATTCTGGGGAAATTTGTGAATGTACAAACGCCTATGATACAGTATATAACAGTTTAAACAACGCAATTTACTAAATTACGTTGTTTTTTTCCAATTATATTTCCATATGATACCTCTCTTTATAGATACTTACTAATTGAAGTAATTAAGAATAATTTTAGTGTTCAACATGATAAATAAGCAGTTTTTCTAATACTCTTACTGTATTAATTGTAATACGAAAATTAATTTTATTTTTTACTCTTTTTGAGGTAGTATTCCCCCTTTTGTCATTGAGGACTAGCTGAAACATTGGCTACACCTTCCGGGAGTAGCACTATCGTTACTAATGACGTATTGAACAGTTAACTTATTATTTAGCATTTAAAATTAGTGGGATACCTTTGCTTAGTATCGCTTTAGTTTTTAAATTATTGTTGTTAACATTGAATTACCAATTAAAAATGTGTATGAAACTTGCCAATTGCGTGCAAGGAATGTTGTTGCACAGAACACTTCACCTTTTCATAGAAAGCGCACAATATAAAAGAATTCCGTAACGTTCAATTAAAACAATTTATCAGCACAGTCTTTGACAAGCGCAAACTTGCATGTGAAACCTATGCGGCAAAATAGCAATAACTATGGTGTAGTCTTTCACCTTTGTTTAAAATTTAGATTATCATGCAATTCTCTTTTATAGAGTTGCAGAGCATTTTTAAGCGAAAAAAACTTTGTAGGCTGTATTTAGAAGCGTTAGGGACCTTAAGTTGGACATGAATACCAAAGTTATAGTACATTCATAAAAAAATTATGTGATTAGAGGGTAAATTTCCTTAATGTATTTGACAGGCAATGAATTTATTGCTACAAAAATTAGTATTTCATTGAGATCAGGGTTCCGTCTAGGCTGGGTGATAAAGCGCTTGTTTGTTTTGGGCTTGCTTTCAACATTAATTTAAATTAAATGTGTTTCATGATTCAATTCAAGTAAACTTAAACAGTCAGTTCAGCCGGTTTGTAAGGCATTCTGGTGATTTATTAACGGAAAGTTGCGGAATATTTTCAGACGAAAGAGGTATGAATCCAATTTCTCCTCAAATGACGATTAGGTAAGACAAAAGGTGTTTTCCTGTCCCGTCTTGAATTTAATGTTTGAAAAATATCACTAAGATTCCCTAATAATAAATTTCTGATTTTGTTGTAAAATGAACACGCTAGATAAGAAATGTGGTTCTCATATAATAATATATAATTTTCAAAAATTCCCTTCTGCCACGCTATTGACATTTCTGTTGTAGTTGTGAAGTTTTGAATATTTTCTTCTGAAAATTACTTATTTACAGTGGCTTTTACTGACATGTTGTGTTTCCTTTTTTCTCTATCTACTATTTATTGCGCAACGTCACTGTTTAGAAAGAATAATTCAATACTCACAAAATCATTCAATATTCACAAATCCATTACTTACGATTCTTTTAGCAAATGTACTCTTTCCTCTTTCGTACTCTTGCTTATAACCATACTTTTATGAAAGGCAGTTTTTACTTCGTCATCTGGTAGAGTTAAATATATTCTCTTAAAAAATCCACCCAGCAAAAATGTTAATACGTTCAGTACGAAAATTCCAAATTGCATTGCTAATGATGTTTTGAATGTGGTGAACATGCCGAAGTTTCCATATATTAAGCCTCCAATCACCGCAGCTCCGTAAATTCTGCCAAGTGAAAATATGCACGATGTCCAAATGCTGCATATAAGTTTAATGTTTTGCAATGACAGGATTTTGTATCGCAAAGCCGTGTTTTCTACTATAACGTATGAGGCTATACATGATGTACAAACTCCGAGTCCAATGCAAAATAATGCTATTAATACAATAGGTATGTTTGCCAGTGCCTCTATCCATTCCTGTAATACAAAAAGCAAAGTACCAAACATTGAAAAAATGGCACCGGTTAAAAATATATAGGTACCTAAACCTTTGTTTATACCTGTTCCGAATACAGTTGCTGCCAAGTATCCTATCGCCATCAATGAAAAAATGAATCCGTTAGAATTTTGTTTGATTCCAAAAGTTTTAACAAGGTAAGGAGAAAGTATAGTGTCCATTACGGCAAACATAGCTGAATTGCACATTAAGAGGAATGCTATTGTCAATACTGCTGGGTGCATGAAAAACTTCAAGAACTTTTTAAG
Source organism: Hofstenia miamia (assembly GCA_900660155.1). Classification (NCBI taxonomy): domain Eukaryota; kingdom Metazoa; phylum Xenacoelomorpha; order Acoela; family Hofsteniidae; genus Hofstenia; species Hofstenia miamia. Next base: position 171,413 of record CABFPE010000777.1, read on the forward strand.
GTTTGGTCTTTCTTCTTTACNTCATGTAAGATTTTATTTGAGAGATGTTAGAGCCTTATTTCTAGTGTGAGCTAAAGCATTCGAAGTCAGTGAAGACCAGAGTAATGATCTGGTTCTTGTCAATCTCTGTGCAAATATGCTTTAAAAATCGGGTCACCGGGTAATATATTTTAAAATTTTACAATTTTTTCTGGTCACCGGCCCAAATGCTATTCGGGTAGTATAGATCATCGGTCACATTTTCTGACTCAGTTACAACTCTGATATCTATTAAGTTGCCCGCTTAAAATACACGATATATATTTCAAATCAATATAAAGATATGTGTGTAATTTACTAAATCACATTGACCTGAAAAAATATTTTTCCAATTATGTTCCCATTTGATGCCTAACCTTACTAGGTGCTCACTAATTAAAGTTATTAAGAATAGTTCAACATTATAGATTAGGAAATTTTTAATATCACTATATGAGGAAACCAGGGATTGACTTAGAATATCACCGATGCTGATTAAAGAATTTTATTTTAATATATATATATATATATATATATATTTGAAAAGTGCGTTTGAATAACATGATGTNTGAATTTATTGCTACAAAAATTAGTATTTCATTGAGATCAGGGTTCCGTCTAGGCTGGGTGATAAAGCGCTTGTTTGTTTTGGGCTTGCTTTCAACATTAATTTAAATTAAATGTGTTTCATGATTCAATTCAAGTAAACTTAAACAGTCAGTTCAGCCGGTTTGTAAGGCATTCTGGTGATTTATTAACGGAAAGTTGCGGAATATTTTCAGACGAAAGAGGTATGAATCCAATTTCTCCTCAAATGACGATTAGGTAAGACAAAAGGTGTTTTCCTGTCCCGTCTTGAATTTAATGTTTGAAAAATATCACTAAGATTCCCTAATAATAAATTTCTGATTTTGTTGTAAAATGAACACGCTAGATAAGAAATGTGGTTCTCATATAATAATATATAATTTTCAAAAATTCCCTTCTGCCACGCTATTGACATTTCTGTTGTAGTTGTGAAGTTTTGAATATTTTCTTCTGAAAATTACTTATTTACAGTGGCTTTTACTGACATGTTGTGTTTCCTTTTTTCTCTATCTACTATTTATTGCGCAACGTCACTGTTTAGAAAGAATAATTCAATACTCACAAAATCATTCAATATTCACAAATCCATTACTTACGATTCTTTTAGCAAATGTACTCTTTCCTCTTTCGTACTCTTGCTTATAACCATACTTTTATGAAAGGCAGTTTTTACTTCGTCATCTGGTAGAGTTAAATATATTCTCTTAAAAAATCCACCCAGCAAAAATGTTAATACGTTCAGTACGAAAATTCCAAATTGCATTGCTAATGATGTTTTGAATGTGGTGAACATGCCGAAGTTTCCATATATTAAGCCTCCAATCACCGCAGCTCCGTAAATTCTGCCAAGTGAAAATATGCACGATGTCCAAATGCTGCATATAAGTTTAATGTTTTGCAATGACAGGATTTTGTATCGCAAAGCCGTGTTTTCTACTATAACGTATGAGGCTATACATGATGTACAAACTCCGAGTCCAATGCAAAATAATGCTATTAATACAATAGGTATGTTTGCCAGTGCCTCTATCCATTCCTGTAATACAAAAAGCAAAGTACCAAACATTGAAAAAATGGCACCGGTTAAAAATATATAGGTACCTAAACCTTTGTTTATACCTGTTCCGAATACAGTTGCTGCCAAGTATCCTATCGCCATCAATGAAAAAATGAATCCGTTAGAATTTTGTTTGATTCCAAAAGTTTTAACAAGGTAAGGAGAAAGTATAGTGTCCATCACGGCAAACATAGCTGAATTGCACATTAAGAGGAATGATATTATCAATACTGCAGGGTGCATGAAAAACTTCAAAAACTTTTTAAGGTTTGGTCTTTCTTCTTTACCAGAATTGTGGTTGGTCTTTGAAGGCATAATGAATACAAAGAGCAGAGTTGCTATAAACTCGGTTGTTCCTATCACATAAAATGGCAGGGGAAATCCGTCGATTGAATACAGTATACTTCCAATTGGTGGTCCCAATGCGATTCCCAATGCTATGGTGATCTCCCAACCAATAATGATCATGCTTGTCCAAGCGTAATTAACTGAAACTAAGAGCGGATATCCTGCACTCCACACCATCCCTGAACCCATTCCACTAACAAAACGCAGTGCTATCGCCGAAAGATAGAATTGCGCACCTGGCGGTGAATAGCATAGTATGCCAAACAAAATAACCGCAACAGATCCCATCAATGTTCCCGCGAGAAATATAAACCTTTTGTTGTAATGATCAATGAAGTTGCTCAATACAATTGGAGTCAAAGCTGCTGCTATATCGTAAGTACTTATGACAAATCCGATGATTGATTTGCTGGTTTCTTTTTGGGCTGCTTCCAATGGAAAAAACGGTGCTACAATGGAATAATTAATGCCCTCCAAGGTGAACATCAATAATCCCAAGATAACAGTGAGCAAATCACTTTTATTCATAATTGAGTTGTATTTGTTATTAATACATTGCAAACAGTTAAAGTAAATAATACAGCAATCTTTGTATCCAATAGTTTGTAATCAGGTTTATTAGTGAAAGTTAAGGATATATTAGTGATATAGATCAGAGTTGCAAATCCAAATCCGAATTTTAATCTAAATTTTAAAATTGTTTTTAAAACTTTCAAAAGACTGATATTTTAAAATGATGATTTGCTTCATGTAAGATTTTATTTGAGAGATGTTAGAGCCTTATTTCTAGTGTGAGCTAAAGCATTCGAAGTCAGTGAAGACCAGAGTAATGATCTGGTTCTTGTCAATCTCTGTGCAAATATGCTTTAAAAATCGGGTCACCGGGTAATATATTTTAAAATTTTACAATTTTTTCTGGTCACCGGCCCAAATGCTATTCGGGTAGTATAGATCATCGGTCACATTTTCTGACTCAGTTACAACTCTGATATCTATTAAGTTGCCCGCTTAAAATACACGATATATATTTCAAATCAATATAAAGATATGTGTGTAATTTACTAAATCACATTGACCTGAAAAAATATTTTTCCAATTATGTTCCCATTTGATGCCTAACCTTACTAGGTGCTCACTAATTAAAGTTATTAAGAATAGTTCAACATTATAGATTAGGAAATTTTTAATATCACTATATGAGGAAACCAGGGATTGACTTAGAATATCACCGATGCTGATTAAAGAATTTTATTTTAATATATATATATATATATATATATATATGAAAAGTGCGTTTGAATAACATGATGTTGTACAGTATTTGCTTAAAAATCAAGGGGAAAAAAGTTCTCAATAGCAATGAAGTTTTGTTTTAAAAATTTTCGTAATTAGGAAAAATTTCCTCAATAATTTGTTGACGCATATCGTTGAATATTGCTTTATCAATAGAAGATGGAGTTAAAACATTCTTTTGTATATATAAGCATGTAATGTGCATGTATGTGTATACATGTACAAACTCTTTTTGGAGTTTACTTTTAAGTGTAATATTAACGTCTAATATTTTATTTCATGAGTGTTTTGGTTGGCATTGACTTGAGCTTTTGTAAACTTATTAGTCTTTGATTAAATGTACTCTTTCTTCTTTTGTGCTTTTACTTATAACAATGCTTCTGTGAAATGCAATTTTTACGTCATCCGGAACTGAGTAGTATATTTTTTTGAAGTAGCCTCCTATCGATAGGAGTAAGATATTGATTATAAAAATACAAAATTGCACTATTAAAGATGATCTAAAAGTAGTAGCCATACCAAAATTGCCATAAATTAATCCTCCAATTACTGCCGCTCCATAAACTCTTCCAAGTGAAAATATGCAAGCTGTCCATATGCTAGTAACTAGTTTTGTGTTTTTCAATGACATTACTTTGTAGTTCATTGAGATGTTTTCTACTAGCACATAGGATGGTATGCAAGATGTACACACACCTATTCCAATTAAAAACAACGCGATAATAACCACGGGGATATTTACTAGAAAGTCTATCCATTCCTGTAAGACGAAGATCAATGTGCCTGTCATTGAGAAAATAGCGCCCAATACGAATATGTATGTTCCGAAGCCTTTACTTACAAATGGTCCAAACACCGCGGCAGATAAGTATCCAACAGCTAGAACTGAAAAAAGAAATCCATTGGAATTTTGATTGATTCTAAATTTTTTAAGTAAATATGGAGAAAGAATGGTGTCCATTACGGCAAACATGGCTGAATTACACATTAGTAGAAGTGATATTGCAAATATTGCTGGATGTAGTAAGAATTTTAGAAATAATTTGATGTTAGGTTTCTCCTTAGTATCGTTTTGATGTGGGGCTCTGGATGACATCAGGAATGTAAATAGTACCATCGCTAAAAATTCAACTGATCCAATTACATAGAAGGGCAATTGAAATTTTCCTATACTATATAGAATACTGCCTATTGATGGTCCAAATGCAATCCCAAGAGAAAGAGCAATTTCCATTGCGGTGACTACTATACTATTCCAAGCATAATTGATGGAAACAAGGAAGGGATATCCTGCACTCCATACCATTCCTGATCCCATTCCACTGACAAAGCGTAACGCTAGTGCAGACAAGTAAAACTGCGCACCCGGTGGACTATACGTTAGAATTCCAAAGACTCCTACGCTAACAGCACCAATGAGATTTCCCGCCAAAAATATAAAAAGTTTGTTGTCGTGGTCAATGATGTTGCTTAGTGCTAGAGAGCATAATGTTGTTGCAACATCGTAGGCACTTATGACGATACCTACTGTTGTCTTGCCCGTTTCCTTCTGAGCTGCTTCCAAAGGAAAAAATGGTGCAACGATCGAGTAGTTTACTCCTTCAACTGCAAACATCAAAATCCCAAACGTAACTTTAAATATGTCCGTCTGAAACCATCTCATTATGAACATGGTTTTGTTTGGTATCTAATATCAACAATGGTGTATTTATTTTTCTCATGTCAATATACGATGTTAGACTAGGAATTCCTATCAATGACCTACTTAAGCTAGTTGTTTTCTTTTTTGAATTTCTTTCACCCCAATATAGTTCTTGTTTTATACTTTGTAGATGCTAATGTTCATATTTAATTACATATGAAGCAATGAAATGAGGTTTTTTATTCTAATGATTTTTAAAGAAATCACCACCATTTTTATTAAGTGTTTAAATTAAAAAATCCAATTTCATGTTTTATTTTTCTGTGATTAATGCATTTCCAAGTGAACAGGTTTTGCGATGTCTTTAACACATTTAAATTTTTTTGATCATATATATTTTGACGAGACGATGTATAACAAATTTGAAAACAGAAGTGATTTAAGCTCTTTTATTCAAAAATTTTGTTTTTTAACTGTAAGCCATCCTGATAAAAACGAAAGTAATAAATAGAATTTCTGCTTTATAGCCGAATTCATGTTTAGGGGCGATTGAGCTCAATGCATATAAAAAGATCCAAAATGTGCATTTTTTAAATATTGATTGCATATTGTACTCACTCTTAGCTCGATGCATTACAGGAAGTTTTTATGCAAATTGAAAAATAAACTTTCTTAAGTTTTGCAACAATGTTCAAATGATATATATATATTTACTTAAATTAAATTTGGATGATGGCACCTCATTGCAATTTACCTTTTCCTATTGGTGTATGCAATACCAAGAACATTAAAAAAATTTAGCACTGGAATTGTTTGTAAAGAAAAGTTATTTAAAATGAATTTCCATAGGAATATTGTAATTTTTTAATTTTAGTAGGATCTTCCATGTCTACTGACCTGATATGTAATTTGGTTTCCTTATCACAAGGAGCGCTTAATACAGCAGGAGTAACAACCATTTATTCATTGAAATAAAGTCAAAAGCCTTCATTCATTGAAAATGTGTGCATGCTTAAATTAGTAAAGAAGCAAGAGAAACACAATAACACTAGGTAAATTTATGTATTTAATTCCTCAAGTAATTTATTTTGCAAAAGCATTTACAGCAGAATTTACTGTAGGTCTGTTTTTGATGATAAAGCGAATTTGCACAAGAAACGTACATGCTAGCTTTTGATGAAAATTTACAAAAATCATAATTATGTTCAAATCACTTTTAGTACATTTGATGGTAAAGTGAAACAAATTTATAGAATGCATGTGAGAGGGATTTTGCAAATGTCCTCGATTTACAAGTTCTGTGAATTCGTTAACTGGGAACTAAAAATTCTTGTAGTTCTCTGATACAAGTGTATAACTAGCTATATAAAAAGTCAATTGATAGTTTATTGTAAAAATCAATTGATAGTTTATTTGAATTGAGTTTTACGTTTAAGTCAAGAGATGTAAATTTGTTCATATTTGATTTCCATTAGCTCAGCAGTGTGGCATGTTGATATTAATTTGCATCTGGCATCATCATCAATTTTTAAGCTAATCCACGACCACTCANGAAAATGTGCGCATGCTTAAATTAGTAAAGAAGCAAGAGAAACACAATAAAATTTATGTATTTAATTCCTCAAGTAATTTATTTTGCAAAAGCATTTACAGCAGAATTTACTGTAGGTCTGTTTTTGATGATAAAGCGAATTTGCACAAGAAACGTACATGCTAGCTTTTGATGAAAATTTACAAAAATCATAATTATGTTCAAATCACTTTTAGTACATTTGATGGTAAAGTGAAACAAATTTATAGAATGCATGTGAGGGATTTTGCAAATGTCCTCGATTTACAAGTTCTGTGAATTCGTTAACTGGGAACTAAAAATTCTTGTAGTTCTCTGATACAAGTGTATAACTAGCTATATAAAAAGTCAATTGATAGTTTATTTGAATTGAGTTTTACGTTTAAGTCAAGAGATGTAAATTTGTTTATATTTGATTTCCATTAGCTCAGCAGTGTGGCATGTTGATATTAATTTGCATCTGGCATCATCATCAATTTTTAAGCTAATCCACGACCACTCATTAAGATCAAGCATGAAGCAAGTTGATAGTAATCTAAATAATAATTGCCACCACAGCTGACAAAAACAGCATGTTATTGAAAAAGTTTGCAGACACGAACGTTGATTTGATGTTGGTCCAGTTCGTACCAGATTCTCAATAATAATATATGTGTTTATTAGGCCGGCAAATGCAAAACAATACAAATGAATAAAAATCAACGAGGACAGTCACAGAAGATGAAATAGACCCAGATGGATGAGTAAGCAAAACGAGAAATCGGATCAGCCGATTAGACACGGGCACACAATACTTTCCAGCCCGCAAAACACTAATTCCTAATGGTTGCTAAATATTAAATCCTTAGAATGAGTATTTCACCATATTTCAAACTTTTTCATCATGAAGTAAACTACAAAACTATTAAGCTCTCAACTCCAAGCAAAACATCGTTATAAAACTATAATTGTAGTTTTGTAAAGCAATTGTGGTTTGCAAAGCAATAAAATAAATACAAACCTTAACTATGTTTGGGAAAGCCTGGATTCGTCAGTTTTTCATATATACATTTGTTTATATATATATATATATATATTTCCCGCTTTTTGACATGGAAAATGCAAAAACCTTGCATTTGGCGGAAACGGTGTGAAATTTCTAAGGCATTTAGCGGGAATCGCACTTTTTCCCCAAAAACCCTATTTTTGGCCATTGCTCCCGCAGTATTCACTCGAACTTAAATATATTTACCATGGGGGTAGGTAAATTAAAGAGACACTACCCTGCGAAATTTCTAAGATCTATGTTTGGAAACGCGATTAAGATGAGGTTTTTAAATAACATTTAGCGAGAGATATATATATATATATATATATAGTATAGAGGTTTCTTTCGAGCAATGTACGCGTCTATTCTCATAATTACTTCTGCATCCTCCAACAGAACATCTATTGATATGTGATATATTGCAATGTGTAATATGCGACAATACTGTATGGATACAGAAATTTCACAAGGTGGCGTTTTTTATGCGATAAATGAAGCCTTTCGATTTTTTAGAGTAAGTGAATGATTGTCAATCCTTTTGTATTAAGCACTCCTTACTTATAAGTTGAAAGTATGATGCAGCTGCTCTATAGAACAGAAACAATGATTTAGATTACGAGCAGATTCAAATTTTATTGCATACATTTTTTTGATGTTTTTCTGTCTAATTATTTCTGTACACATAGACGTCTCTTTTAATATGCTATTTTAATTTAATTACAAAAAATCTTAATCTTGTTATTTGTTACCCTTTTGGAGAGGAATACCCCTTTTGCCATAGAAATCTAGCTGAAACATTGGCTACACCAGAATGTTCTTTATATTCATCTAAACTTGCGGTGATTGCACAGGTAAACATTCATTGCAGATTACCAATTTTGCTATTCAATGAATTGATTGGGCCACATTTTCTATAAAAACACTTGTCTGTTTTGAACTTGTTTACAACATTGATTTAAAATAAATACATTCCAAGTTGCAGAGTCAGCTTCGTTGATTTGCAATTTATTTCTCCCTAATTATTGAACTATTTTGTGGAATTGAGATGATATGATTGTTTTGGTAGATATATTAAAAAAATGTGAAAATATTCAACTTCCCATATTTTTTAATTGATTTCTTGTTTTGTGTTATAAAATAGGCATGACAGTAAAAATTGGGCTTTCTTAAAATGGTAAATATTTTTTTAAAAGTTATATTTTCTCTAGATGTTTTCAGAAAGCACTCAACTCAGTCAATGGACGTTCTCCAGCAAGGAGGAGGTTTTTTCTCTACGTTTGAAAGCCTTTAACAGAAACAACGATCTTCTCATCACTTTTGACGAGCAACATGCTCTTCTCCTTCACTACGACCTTTTAATTCGCGAGTTTTGTGACAGCTTCAAACCCCCCATCCCGCGAACTACGATGGCTACAGCATGCGCTTATTTCAAGCGCTTGTACGTCCACCACTCTGTGTTTGAATGCTCTCCACAAAGTTATTATCTCACATGCGTTTATCTTGCATGTAAGGTAATTTCTACGTTATCAACTTCAAATTATCACATATATGTATTAGGTTGGTGCAAAAGTAATGTCAGATTTGAAGATTTTAGCTAAAACGAAAAACCCATTTTCTAGCAACAAACACTTTTCCAATATGTTTTAGCTGGCGTACCACAGTTGTATCAACCACTTCTAACTGTCTTGCAATTTCCCCCGTGGTAACAGCAGAATTCTCAGATACAAAATCCTCTAATCGATTGGAATCAAGCGTTTTTGAACGACCTTCTTTGGATCATCTTTTAAGGTAATATCACCACGTCGAAAACGGAAAAACCATCTCCTGCAATTTCTTTCATTCACTATAATATCCCCATAAGTCGACTGAATAGATTTTGCTGCCTCACTTCCATTGAAACCTTGATGAAACTCGTACAGAAGAACATTCTTTAAATGATCTTTATTTGGGACAAACATCATGGATGCTAAAATGATTTTGTGAAATATGACCGTAACACATTTAATTTAAAGAATATAATTTAATTTAATAAAAGAAATATGTTACAGTTCTATTAAAATGTAAGTAATTGACAAATGTAATTTTAAATATCGATTATTAAAATCGGACATCACTTTTGCACCAGCTTGATATTTTAAATTTGCTACAAATTTCAACCAATCACTGACTACAAATTGTAATTTAAGCTGCAGCTTTACATAATAGTTCATTCTGTGAAATCATCTCATCTCGTGAGATTTACTGGGACCAGCGATGGACTTCGTCATTTTTTAAGGAACTGGGACCACTAACAACAGCCTTTTATTTTCTAAATGATTTTAAGTCTTTCAAAGATGTAAATAGCGTGTTCACAAATTATGTAAGACCCCATGCTACCATGGGATTTAATGAACTATGTGGTTACACAAATCCCTAATATTCACTTGTTACTTAAAATATTGTGTGAGAAGTACTAGATTATGGGGGAAGCAAATCTATATACAATGGCGCATTATAATAACCTATTTAGGGGTTATTAACTGTTTAGACTATGCGGAATGAATGACCATGTAGAGCATTTTTTAAATTGTGCGGAAATCGCTTTCCCTATTTGTTTTTAAGATTTTACTAAGAACCTTTGAATTTCGTACTACCAATTAATAATAGAGTTTTAATTCAAAGTAAATATTGAATAAGTCATTTTAGAAGGTAATTTTAATTTTTTAATCTTGTAGCAAATGCATTATTATCAGGGCTGAGAGAAGTTAACTTGTTAACGCGTTAACTTGTAAATGAAAATTAGTTTTCCACATTAATTAGTTCAGCGCCTTATCGTTGGGGGACAATTGGGCGCTATGAGCTCAATGTCAACATTAAAAGAAATTTGTTCTTGTATTGATTTGGAAACTGATGCTGTAGTATTAAAATTTTAATCATAATTACGATAAACACGCTAAGCCTCATGATTTATGAAAAATTAATATCGAAATATATACGACAATTAACTGATTTTTTCAAACATACCTGTACGATTTTCTCTATAAAGTAGATTTTTTAGTGGTGAATTTACTATTACATTTTAAATAACGTATATTAACGCGTTGACAACCTCAAATTTAACGTGTTAGCGTGTTGAAGAAACTTTTAACGTATATTAACTTCTTCTTTACACTGATTATTACTGAATTAGGAGAGAAAATATAGCAATTTGTGTGCGATATTGTTTTTATAGCTTTAATATAAAAAGCAATAGTTGTCAAATTTTTCATACTAATAGTTAGTGGAATGAAGACTGTTGGATGATGTTTTGTAACAGTTAGCAATGAAATAACCAGTTCTTTTCACAATGAGCTATATATTCAGTATCATAGGTTGACCTTTACTTACCTTTTCCAAGACCAACTATATTTTGCTGCGGTTTTAAAGGCTCTGAAGATTAACTAGTCTAAAAATTGCAATGAAAAATGGCATTTAATTAGGTTGATGAATTCAACGTGAACATAAACGATTTCATTAAATGTATTGGTGGACAGAATGCTTCGCAAGTTGCTAACACCATTCTTCAAACTGAACTTGATCTTCTCATCCGTCTTCGTTTTTGTCTCATAGTTCATTCACCCTACAGACCCCTGGAGGGGCTTTTTATTTCTTTAAAGCAAGCGAGTTCGCTGCCATTGGACGTTGTAAGTAATTTTACAATTTCTTAATTCTGTTGAATTTCTCACAAATTCACCATTCAAAATTTGTAAAATATGTTTGGTGTTCGTAAATTTATTTGGCAAGTGATTGAAACAAGTAATAATTTGAAGATATACCTTATGCCATTGAATTAATCTTATCGTTGCCAACAGAGTTTGGATGGAGTATATAGGCTTCTGAACTCGGCCCCAGGTTACAGAACTGTTTTTGTAACCAAGGAGTCCTTTCACTATATTTTTAAAGTTTGCAGTTAAAAAATGCGTCATTTTGCTATGATTTCTGTTCAATATATTTTTTAATATAGTACACAATAGGTCTTTATTAAAAACTTTAATATATTTTGTTTTGTAATGAAAGTTTTAAGTCAACTGTTATTATTCTAAATTATCTTATTTTTATGTTTAGTGAACTTTTGCTTCAACTGCTGACTGACTGCTATAAATATCATGGTTTATTTAAATATTTCATCAAATTTACAAGTACAATGTTGATATGTATATGTAAACTATTTTTGACATGAATAAATAAAAATATCATTAAAAACTGCAATTTTCTGTTAAATAAGGCGTACTGTGAGGTATTCGTTCGTGTATTCAGTAGGCCTATGAAACATAATCCCATAAATTATAATTTTCATGTAAGAATTAAAACAAAATCTGAAAATAACAATGCATGAGGATGTAGATAGTTAAATTTTATATTTTTAGATTTGTGGGTTAAGGAATAGAGCAGAAAACTTTCTTCTGTGGTCGCTTGCCACCGATGTCGGAATACTATTTCCACCTTCCCAAATAGCGTTAGCTGCATTACACTACGCTGCCACTAAATCAAATATCAGAGAAAAGGTTCATTTATACAATTCTTAAATATGTAGACAGTCGACCATCCTGTTAAAGGGATTTAAAATACATTGGTTGCTTTCGAAGTCTTCTCATGTTCAGTTATAATTTTAAAAATATCAGGGAATGAGTTACAGGCATGCTGTTTCCTTTCAATAGTGAGAAATACTTAGTTATTTCTGTGTAAGTGTACAATGAATATTCGATATTTTGTTGTATGGGGGGCATAGTCTTATTTTTGATATTTTTCAATTAGCTTACAATAACGTTATATGGTTGAATTTCTTACATCTGTTGAGATATTCTTGTAAGTTATTTAGTCATTTCACTCAAAGTATGAAATGTAGATATCGATTGAGATTGTTTTTGACCAATGTCCCTCAAAACTTAGGTTTTCTTAAAATGTTAACATAGGTATTTCCATAAAATTGACAGTATGAATTAGCAATTCTTTTTCGCAAAGATAGAATGGTTTTGAGTTTACTCAAACTGATAATCTGGCTTCTGATTTTGTTTGCTTTCATATAATATAATTCTTATTCAGTATCCTTTTTGCATGGAATTAAAATACATGATATCAGAAAATTGCTAACATCTACATTTTAATTATTTTACAAATTTCTATCTTAAATCGTCTAAAATAACCGAAGACATTTGGTCTCCTGTAGTTTCTTGTGGTCATCCCACATCGATTTCCGTCACTGCTCTCTGAGGTGAAAATCAGAGTACCATCCTTGAATATCCCCATGTTCTGTGAATCACTTTAATTTAACTCATTTCAGCTCTTAGTTTTCTAAAAAAAATTGATCTTCTGCACTAACTGTACCGGCTAAGTTGTTCGAGACTGCTTTAGAGCGATCTTGCTTAGCCAAAGGAACTTGTCAATATGTGCTAGTTTAAGTACTTGATCAACAGAGATGATCTAATGGTGCATCGATTTGTAGAAGTTTATACATAACCTTTGGAATAACTGCATTTTATTCTCGTTATCAATGACAAATTGCGCAACATGTCAATTTAGACTTCTCTATGATATCTATTTGAGCATTTTCATTTTTCTGCTTTCAGGCATGGGATTAGGCCTGCACTTTACGGCCTCACCGTGGCTGTTGATTTCATGAGTAAACAAGGAATTACGACTACTATCTTCCTCTTATGAATATTCCCATAATTAGTATACTAACGGGAACACCAGAAAAATCAAATAAGATGGAAAATTCGCAGTATTCAATAATCGAATTGATTTGAGAAATCATCCACGCCAAGCTGAAGAGCAAGGTTTCGTTTGCACAAATTGTCAGCCTTTAACGTCGTCTACTCACAACTGATATGCAGCAACCGTTCAGGAATGAGCCGATGGCCACCAAAGGCGCGAAATTCCGATATATAGCAGACGCCCTTTTGCAACGAATGGTTTGGCTTACCAACAACAATTTAAATGAACTGCTTCAGGATAACATCTACTGCTTCACTGACAATTAGCTTTCTACTGGTTGCAAGTGAGAAATTTTTCAGAAAATCTGATTCACCTATTATTCTGCCCAACCACGTGTTTTCGGCGAGCGGCAAAATTTGCGAAGATTGCCTGTTGCTCAGCAAAGTAAACGTGCTACATCTGATTTGCGCTAAAGAACTAGACTCCTAGCAATTTTAACAAATTAGCTTTACAATGATGCGGGTTCTTTGCTACTGCCATAACATCTGGCGCATAAATGTTGAGAATGTCTACCTTATTTATTCGCGGAAGTTTGTTGATATCTGTCGTTTTGTATTGTGTTTTTCCAAAGCAGGGCTTTCACAAAAATATGCCATAAAGACTGTTAAAGAATTTCCCCGATGATTCGCTTTGAAGTGGTCGTTCAATCATCAAATTTCAACTTCAAGCCAACACGAGCGATTTTCTGTAACAAAAATGTCTTTGGTTTGAGATGATGTTCGTCTAAAAAAGCGCAAATTTATGTTTTGCATGACTTGAAAGACTAGTAAGAGGCTAATTATAACGATTTCATTCATTGATTTTGGTGTTCACAGCAATGTAATAGTAAATAATACAATATGGCAAGATGCTTCATAAACAGTATTTGTATTGACTAAATATCATCAAATTCATTATTAAATACCACTTTTATAGTAAGTAAGAGAACGTATAGAAAGATTGCAAAAGCAATGAACAGCTGGAGCGAAAACTTCACAATATTCCTATTATGCCAACGCAGGTAAACTATTGTGACTAGGTGGTAAGTCACATTTATAAAGGTATGCTAATCAAATACAGTTGAACTTCACTACTGCATAAACCCAATTAGGCACAACATTTTTTGCGTAGTATTGCATTTTACGCAATATTGGATTCTAAGACAAACGTGTGTACTACTCTATAATGAAAGTGGAAATGTCCTAAAAAGCACTCTCAATGTACCCTTGTATTGAAAAATTGGAATTTGCAACTGCACTGAAAATATTTTTCTGAAATATTTAGTAATTGTTGATTGACTTTTGTCTTCTCCTCGGTTTTGAGAACAATTCTAAAAGCTTTCCAATACCATTATTGTTAAGATTATATTCTTCAGCCATTGTACGCAATACTGGAGTTAGTATGTAGAACAGTGGAACATTTGCGCAATCTTGGAGTATAATATGAAAACATACTTGTATTTTGACATGGGACTTTAGCGTTGTTACCCGATAACGGATTATCCCTGGTTCTGAAATACGTGAACGATTTACTTAGGCAATTGTTGAAGATTTAAGTTGGCTATTTAAATACATTTTCGATGTAAGATTTGATTGTCTTTCCATAATGACTTACTGTTGCATATTTTGAAATGCAGTTTTTGAGGTTTATGTTATTTCCATTACTTAGTTGTTTGAGGTTTCATTTTCTATAATTGGTGTCACTCGTATTTAATCTATATACGTTATTCTATTTTTACTGGGAATAAATTATTAAAAATTGTAATGCAGGGTGCCCATTAAAAAAGGTGGAATTTCGGTTGAAAATTTAATTATTTGTTTATCACAAAAATAAACAATTTATTTACTTACTCATAATGATTATAATGTCACAAATGTTCAAAATGACTACCATATGCGTCTACACAATTGCGTAACCGGCTAATCCATGTGAAGTTGCTAATTTGTGGTTGGTCTCTATTGAAATGTTGTTTCAGAATCCTGTAAATACATCTTTGAGATTTTCAATGCTGTGTATTTCTGATCGATGCGATTTGATTGCAGAAAGCAGAAAACTCCAAGTGCAATAGTCCATTATATTTAAGTCCGGACTTTTTTATGGCCATTGTGGTGGTGTAATCATGTCAGGTGCGTTTTCTTGAAACCAGGCCACGGTATTTCTGGCAGTATGTACCTTGGCACCATCTTGCTGCCAAATCCAATTATTGGGAGTAATGAGAGTGATGTCTGAAAACATCTGTGGCCGCATGTCATCCCGATAGACCTGATTAACCGTCTTCTTTTTTTTCTGTAATTAGGATTTCCTTCCTGATTAGGTGCCTATCACTCAATAAAACTTAAGATGGTATTCCAAAGCACGAAACTGCGGCATAGCACATAATGGGAGGCTGGTGAGGGTCGACTTCCGGCAAAATATCACTTTCTTCGATGTCGGTCTTAAAATTGACTGCTCTGTATATGCATTCAGCATGAATGATGATTCATCGGAAAACCATATTAACTTCCATACATCGTCATGCTCAAACCCTTCGATTATGGCGGATGGCTGTTGCTTTATGAAGTGTCATTTGTTTATGATTGTTTATCAGCTTGGGACACTTCACTTTTCAGTAACATTTTAAGTTTGAAGTTTTCAATACATTGAACACTGTTCATTTTTTAGATATGTAGCTGTTGTGCTATCTGCCTTTGGCTGGAATGACCTCTTTGCGGAGAACATTATTGGAAATTCCACCTTTTTTACTGGACACCCTGTAGTTTATTTTATAAAATTCTATATTATCATAAAATAACAATTCTGTACTAGGTGCATTATACACTTATTTGAATACATCTTCCTGCAGAAATAGCAACAATTGCGAAGTGTAGTTTGTCAAAATGCGATCTAGTCAAAAGTTTGCCTGAGCTTTAGGAGGATCTAGCAGTTGAATATCCGTTTGCACAGGTTTATTAATAAAACAAATCGTACTGATTGTAATCACTATTAACACAATTGTTGCATTTGACTAAGTATTAATGTAGTTAGTACAGGGTTATTTTTAAAACTAAAACCCGATCCAACAGCACCCAATACTTAAATTATACAATTCAACCCATTAGAAAATGAAAAATCATGTTGATACCACAACGAAATGCCAAAAACAAATCATGGTGCAGATAAAACCGAGACATGCTTTGCAAGCAAACATGAAATTGTGCATTACATATTTAAAAGTTACAAAATGAAATGTTTAGAATATCAAACGTTTTCACTTGCTACAAATGCTGTCTAATCGAATTTGATTTACGGCAGGTTTCCTTCCTCCATCTAGGGAAAACTTGGTAGTAATCGCGGCTAAAATGGATAAATCTAAATAAATTATTGCTAATTCATTTAGATTTTAAAATTTTTACTCTATTGGGAGACAGTGGTAATCTTCTAGTTGATTTCCTCTTAGGGGAGATAGTACCAAGCTCCAACTCTTCTCCCCACCAAATATTTTAAAGAAATTGTATAAGAAATACATCATCAATTGTTTCCTTCAGCCTGCTGATGTGGAAACTATAGTATTTGTAACTGTTTCCCACAAGAAATCGATTACAAAAAATATGATTTCTATTTCGAATAAATGATATCTATTTCATCGAATAAGAAATAAATATCGAATACAAGATTTCTATTTCAAATGGATTTTTGTTGTATTTATTTGAAGTAGAACATATTATTCAACGATACTGGCATAATGTACACAATTCTGATTGAGATTCAAATTAAGCATGAAATTGAAACACAATGCGGGTATTATTACGATGTAGTATTTCAATAGACACTTTAGTAACTTTGTATATTCGCACAGTTTTTTACAGACATGTAACTGCCATCTGTTTACATTGTACAAAAAAAGACTGATGTGGAGGAACTGCACCCAATGCGAGTTACTTGTGATAGCAAATGTAATTTTGAACGTCATTGCATTTGAATGAAATAAACTAGGTAGTAAATTATTCAACTTCGTTATTACTAATTTTGAATTGCCAATGTTTCTATGCGATTTTGATTTATTGGGATTCGAATTGAATAACAAAGAATCATCTAGTGCAAACAATAATTTAGAAGAATGTTTGAAAAATTAGAACCAACATATATTTAAGAAATAAACGAAATTCAGAACATTTGTGTTAACTCAGACAGTGAATGAGTTGGCCTAATAAAATCCATTGGGAATTGAGGTTCCTTATATGTATTATCGAATTCCTTCATGTTTGCTAACGTTAAATATGCTTTTTCAAACTAAATGATAAATTTCTAGGCACACTAAGTAAAACTTGATGTAAATTAGCGAATGAAATGTCCTCATGAATTGCGAGCAAACGTCGGAGAACCGACAGACCTTTCACTCCAAACACAGGTCTACCCAAACTTTCTGCTTCCTTTGAGAATTACCATTCTCCATACTAGTTCGCGTATTACATATATCATTTATAGTAATAATAATAATAATAGAACGATTTATTCAATATGAACACAGCATAAGCATATATTTAAAATATTCAAAGAAAATTTTCTTCAACCTGAGAACTTGTATATTATCTTCAAGGAGATTTATTTGATATCTTTTAAATAAACCATTTATCAGGTGAATTATACGCATCATATAAAATTGGTCGCTTTTCCTTTTCTCCTTGTTTTAATAATTCTAACCAGAGTTGTTTGGCGGCTGTTTTCAGAATCAACTATTGAAATGGAATCAATAAATGCTAAAAATAATATGAGCCTAAGACAGCATCCTTGAAGTCTATTGTCAAATAAAATATTTTTGTATTCAAAAAATACTCATTCAATGTCACATGATAGCACAGGTGCATCTTTGAGACGCATTAAGTCTGAAAGTTTGAATACCTCAAGAATTTTGTCTATCTCACCAGCTCCCGAAAGAATGGCAGAAATAAGCTTCAACTTACCATAGCCTTCATTTTTCTTCAATACCTGTGAGAATTTTTCTATTATTTCCGGATCAGTATCTTTCAATTTATACTTTATTACTTCAAGAGTTTCGTTTAGTGGTAATCCTCTTTGCTCAAGCTTCAAAATTGCTCTTGAAATGCAAGAATAATTTGTAGAAATATGCACTAGAGACTCACGAATTCTTTCCAAAATATAAGTTAAATAACCTACATTTACTTTTAAACCAGTGCATATATAGGTTAGGCAAGGAAAGTTAGATCAATTTAAAAAATGAATTGTACAGAATAATGATTGATCCGCGGATGCTAAGTGTAGGGAAGATTGATTATTGCAAGAGAAAAAGGCAGCAAAAAATTGAATAAATTCTTTAAAATTATTAGTTAACGATGACTGATTGTGCCAGAGCGCCACAGACTACAATTGCATTTCCGGAATGCGATTATTGATTCAATTACACGATGGTTTAATAATGTTAGATAAATACTTTGAAATTTGAGTTTTCGAAAAAAATAGATTATTACGATAATTGCACCATCAACCAACACCTTGGCGATTATTTATTTAGCAAGACGGAGATATACTAAGTTAACAATTTACGTTGCATATATTTATTTATTGAAGATATAAATTTCGTACTAAACAAAAAACGACTGGTAAAGCATTTGCAGCACAGTAAGCCCATCCATTTTCTACCGCTTCGCCGCAGAAAACTCTTCAATTTGCTCACTATATTGACGAATCTCAAATTCATTTCAGTCGTACCAAATGGCAAACAAGGTCTTGTAGTAGAAGCATAATTGCTGCTTGGTGTTAAATTTCTTAATTTTTGCAACAGGCAATAGATAATTGTCGTAGACAATTCTTAAGCAAAGTTAAGTTGATAGACATATCAAAACTATAATATATTTCAATGAAAAATTACAATAATCCAATGTCGTAGTATAAAGGCTTTTTCTGCCTCAGCATTAAAGTGCACGTTGATGCCACTTTCTGACGCTCGGCCTCTGAGAGTTGAGACGCCTAAGTTGCTAACTCATCTGCAAATACACTCATTTGCTGCCTTGTACCTATTTTACGAATAGCAACATTGTGTCAGACACGGTTATATCGTTCTCAAGCCTCCCTCTGAATACTTAAATATTTTATTTTCAAATCAGGAATCGTAGATAGGAAGGTTTCCATACTAAAATCTGCTTCGCTGATTTCCCGCGTGAATTAAAACGTAAATATAAACAAACTTGTTAGTTCAACATAAACTGTTCTTAACAGAATGTAAAAGATTGCATGATGTATCAAAACTAAGCATTTTCTCTCCGCATAATATTTCACGCAATTATAAACATTTTTATTAACAAAGTCTACAATCAATCATTTTCATATTCGTTTTAATTCGTACATTATTGAAAAATCAATTTCTAAAGAATCACTTGAAGCTGCCAAGTGGAAAGCTATTCAATTAGTTGGGGAATACGAACAATTGCATTTGCAGCAAAAGTAGACAGTGTGAGAATGCATCGTCCACATTTCCTTTTGAATCAAGTCTTGCCAATTTTAAAAATGTTATTAAAGGGGAACGAAAAATGTTGGTTTATCATTTAAATTATGTAGGATTGAAAGTTTAAAAAATGGTTAATGATGTTCTCAAGGACCTTTCTAAGGTTAAATATAAGCCTATAAATAATTCAATTTAATTTTTAAAAAGTTTCTGCTTCATTGTGGTCGGGAGAGCTATAGCCTTTCATTCAAGACAACTTTGCATTGTTTAAAAAACTATTGTTAGTAGTGATCACTGTACAATCGCAAATATTCCGCCCATGCATGATAACATATATTTGTTTTCGCAATTGAAAAAGTTATTTCTCTGCAAGAATTATGTGTTTCACGTTAACACTGCTTAAAAAATTCGATATTGGAGTTGTACATTCGCATCTAGGCGTGTTCTTAATATATTATTGTTAGCCCGGCAGTACTAAATGATCGCTCTGACATGGCCTCAGTGCCTTGAATAGCCCAATACGATCGAGCAACTTCTACAAAATCATCGCCAATTCGATTTTCAGCCCTCGTTAAATACAAATCAAGTTCATTTGTGACATTAGTCCAAAACAAGGACTGCTGCACTAGTAGTCGTTTAAATTTTTCCGAGATAACTTTTAATACGTGGCACAGATTGTGCATGGTTTTTTTCAAGAATCCGATGTTGTGACAGAATTGCAGATCTGAAATCCAATGATAAGACGTAAGACGGAAACGGTTGCTTAAAAATATAATTTTGAATGAACTCTTCATAATGCTGTCCATAACGTTGCTTTAAATTGTTTGGCGGAATAATCTTATAATTTCCAAATATGATAAGTAAGTCGCTTTTCAGCTTCCATAATAAATCTTTCAATTTCTAGCATCGTTACGAATTCATCTATTAATTAATTACAGTGCGCGCAGGTTTATTAAAAGCACTGTGTTCCATTTTATTTGTCAACGGTTTAACCATCGCAAAAATAGAGTACGCGACACAATTCTTAATTGATGTGATCATTTAATTGCTACTTTGCGCTGACATAAAGCTGTGTTCTATAATTATATATAATACTTACTCCTAGTGAATTTGATATGGTTCAGGGTTGGAGTGGACTAAATTAACCTTTGTCATTAGCATTTTTTCGGTTTGAATTCTATGCAAAGCATAAATCGAGCTAAACTTGCTAAATTTTGAATCCATATATAATTATTTGTATAGTTTTCAACAGTGTTTCACAAGCCATTAAATTTCGGGGCCTGAGCCGGCCTGCTGCCGGTGTTAATATATTTTACGGTCGGTAGAGGCCTGCTACATGTTATAGTTGTCTTTACTACGATTTATTTCCCTATGCATTTTGCTAGTACTGCATGCACCTAGGAAGAATAACTGTACAGTAGTTGCAACTAATAATTATCTGCATATTTGTGAAATATATTTAAACTGTTTAATGTCACTAAGAAATAACCACTAAGAAAATTAACCCCAATATCAAAAGGACCCTATTATATTTTGATGGTTTATGAAAGGTTACATATTTTCAAAATAACTTTTTTTATTTCCGGCCTGTAGCCGGCCGGTGTGTAATTCTGGTTTTCAAATGTTTTGATATAGTGTAAATGTACATTATTTTAGATCTGGTTTCACATGTCTTGCTATGATGAAAACAATTTTTCGAAAATAGAGAAGATCATTGAAGACATCGTTGTCATCGTAAAAGAACTGAAATTGCCAGCCAAAGAAGAAGCTTTGTCAATTTTGAATAAAATTAATTGCAACAGTTCCTGCAATGTAGGAACTTAAAATCTGTTGTTAAATTTTAATTTTCTTTTTTATTGATTATTTGTTGAGAAGTTGTCACATGTCTACAATAAATTATTTTATTTATGTGCATATAAAACACAATTTTAACAAGCATTTGAAAAAAGCAAACGTTGATTCTAAATTTATATTTTCAAATACATTTTATATTCAGTCATAGTGCATATTTAAAAATTTCAATGAATTAAGGAAATTTAATAATAGTAATCAATAAATATCTACTGTCATGATAATACAAATGCTCAATAAATCCCTCTTCGCATCCAAAGTAATTGCAATTTGCTCTACTCTGGTGTTTTCTTTGACGTTTGTTTAGTTAAAAACATGATTGCTGTGAATGTGTGCAGCTAATTTATTGACTGCATTTGTCACTACCTCAAGAATGATTAGTTCAATTGCTAACAGATATAGATTCTTCGTCGCTTACCTGTTCTGTTGTACCAGAATTTGGCATACCTGAACGCATATGTATTGGCTCTCGTTATCAATGTTTACACCAAAAAAGTCAATATTAATTTTTTCAAGTTTTTTTAGAAATTTAGATTTAAATAATATGGAAAATATGGTTAATAAAGTAAACTTTTCATTTCAACAATGAGTGTTTTGACAAACAATCATTTTTTCATTGATAATGTTTTAGTTGTTTTGCAAAATCAATGATTTAATTTATATTAAGTTATATATGTTGTATATCGAATGACTGTAGAGTGGTGCAATATGAAAATAACACATTCATATTTAATAGTGACAAAAGCGTTGGAAATAAATTTTGAAAGCTTGCAATATTAATTCAGCAAACTCTCTCTCACCACTAATCCATTAAAATTGAGGTTTGTGTAGTGTCCCCAAAAGCAGAAATTTAATTGATAAGAAATTGAAATTTTCTGAAAATAATATTAATATAGAACCTGATCCACAATTCAAATTGCTAGGTGCAACAATCGACAAAATATTAAGCTTTACTAACCATGTCAATAAAAATAAAATTGGCTATAGGCATTAAAGACTTCTCACAAATAGCAAAAGTTAATAACATAAAAATGCAATTTCAGTTAACTAGTCCTTAATAATGAGACATTATTGTCCTGTAATGTGATACTTAACAACTTAGAAAAGTCTACTTGATGAAAAATGGGCTGGTTTCAATAACAGCAGAATCTCGAAGATTATATTAAGTAAGAAGACCTTTCGTGATTCATCGTTCTCTAGCTTTTTGTGGTACATTCAAAACAAACTGTTAATTTTTGACAATTCAGTTTCACATTTACATAGTTGAAGCACTAAGTGAAATTTTACAATGAGTAAAGTAAATTATAATGAACTTGCAAAAACATCACTTTTAAATCAAGTATGGTAAGCTTATACATTCGAAAATTTGCATAATTAGCAATAACCTGAAAAGCTTATAAATTTATACTAATGAGCAATTTTCTGTAAATATCATTTACGTTGCGCTTTTTTACTATGATTTGTATCTGCATTATCATTCGTTGACTAGTGTATTTTTATTTGAAGTAAAAAGAAGTTTCTTCTACTACTTTCTCTTCAACGAATTTCATGAAACACTCTCCCCATCACAATAATCTCTAAAAAGCCTGCCTAACAATGACTGCTATGTATAAGAAATGACATCAAAGCTTGGTATCTACTTATTGTCCAATGTAAATTTTTCCTGAACTTCATTTTACAACCACTCCTTCTAATTATTAAGAAAAAAAGTAAATAAATGACATGAACTTTGTAAAAACAGCACAACTATTACTGAAGTGCTCTATATGTCAACAATGATATCCTTGGAACCTAATCGCAATGTACTTTGTTTCATCAAAGCGTTGCTCGGAAATATTTAAAGCTTTTAACTGACTATTATCGAATCGAAAGCAAGTAGCAGCAATTAAGAATATTTCTACTTCTTCTCAAGATGTTACATGTGGGTGCCCCAATAGGATCATATCTAGGTGCAATTTTGTTTTACTATTAATAATCGATTTGCCTTTTTGTACAAATACTTCTTAATGTTGATGATTTACTGATTCAAAACATTGTGAAGTTATATGAACACTGTAAATAGGATAAATTCTAACCTAGATAAGTCTTGCGAGTTTCTTAAACTTAAGTCGCTCTGGCATCCATTTTAAGAGACAAACTACGGAGTGTCGTTCGGGCCACCAGTTTTCCTAATATTACAAAACAGTATATTTGAAATAATTTCTAGGTTTATTATCAGTTTGTTTTGCATCTTGTAGTTTTAATTGATATTGATTTTGTAGTTTATCCAACACTTTCTATTTTATAGTGTTTTGTTTTACTTTTTGATAATATGCTGATTATTGGACCAGAATTTTAGAGGTCACTGTGGTGCCAAGCTAAAGCAAATTTTGGTTGCGGGAAGAGCTGAGCTGATTTCTGAGAAATTACTCTGGCTATTGACCAAATAATAACGGACCCTTCCTTATCAGATACGGAATTAATTCATTGGCCAGATGACATTCGTATCATCAATGGACACGTGAGTCACATGACCCACATGAAATTTGGAGAGCACTTTAGCATACATTTGCAGTTACTTTAACCCAAACATTCTAGTAAATATATTTCTAATAATAATGCATTGTTAATAGCTATCGAAAATTGAATGAATAGCAAAAATATTTGAGTGTTCAGCAGTTGCTTGCTTAGATCTACCAAAGGCTTTTGACTATCAATCATCATATTTTAATTCAAAAAATAAAAATTTTGGGCTTTTCACTCAAAAGTGCAGACCTAATAAGCGGCTATCTCCATAATCGTAAACAAAGAGCTAAACTAAATGGAATACACTTTGACTGGATTTTCTATAAAAATGGTGATCTACAATCAAACAATTTGAACAATCTGACCACATGTAATGACATATGACTATGCTGACGACGCTATGTTATTTAGTTCACATACATCTGAAATGGCTATGAAATTTCTCGAAGAATATTTCACTTTTCTAGCACTATTTCATGCATCACAAAAACTTCGAACAAACCCATCCAAAACTCAATTTTGGGTAACTAGACCTAAATTTAACAATAATTTACTAAATTTTCTCAACAAATTTAAATTGAAACAGACATAGAGCAAGCAAATTATTTTAAATATTTAGGTATTGTTTTTGATTCTCAACTCAATTTTGAAAACAAATGTTCAGAAAATGGCTGTTTCAAATAATTTCTTTAGCAATATATCTCAACAACTTCCAACCAAGATAAGATAAGATACGATATTCTATATTCAGATAAATGTTGACTATTAAATAACTGATGATTTATCTTAATGGCGTCATTAAATTCACAAAACACACATATACATTTCACATAATTTTCAAAAGAAATCTTCCAGGCTTTTTATAACGAGTTATAGTATAGTCATTGTTATAAAATTAGTATCCTAGCCATAATTTACCAGATATATATATTTTTGTTTATGGAAGATTTTTAAATGGTTTTTAAAAGATTTTAATTTCTCAATATTTTTAATTTCTGTAGGTAACGAATTACAGGTTCGAATGGTGACATTAATGAAGGAATTCGTTAAAACTTTTTCCTTATACTAAACACAAGTAAGAAGTTTTGATCTTGAATTCTGTTTATTAGTAAATCACATCAAATGGTGGTAGGTTTTTGATTAGCTTGAAGAATGTCATAAAGGTATTCAATTTAACTATTTGTCTTGGAAAAAGAATTAAACTAGAGATGTAATGCTCTGTTATCAATGAGTTTTTGGCTGAGATATTTAAAGCCCATTTTAATTGAATATCAAGTTTTTATAAAGGACATCGCTTAGATCAGTAAATAAAATGTTTGCGTAATTAAGGTGACTCATAATAATGACGTCGAAAAATTGAATTATCGCACAAGGTGGTAATTCCCTAACTAATAGTGTCATACTTTTTATACCTATAGCTAATTTTCTAACTATTTAATTGAAATGAGATTTGAATTTTAACTTTGAGTCAATAGTTACTCCGACATACTTGAAAGTGTCTACATTAGAACAAGGGCTTGTTTCAAATCAGGATTTTCTGATAATTTTAAAACTGGAATTTATTTCCTTGTTGATGTGTAATTTGAATTGCATTTGTAAATACTGCATTTATTTGGCTTTTTAAAACAATGCACATCAAATAAAACAGTTCTATTACTGTATTCAGGTACATGTAGTACAACAGAAGTCAATCACTAAATGCTTGGCATGATTAGACTTCTAATGTGGTGAATCTCGCTATAATGACCAAAATAGTTTGGAGAACCCTTTGTCCCGGAAGAATATCAGTGCATTGCAATCATGTATTTGAAATTTAAATATGACCAGAGTAGAGGTGAATAAAAAGTTTTGTTGCTTTTTTTTGGAAAACGGTTACCTATCTATTATTGTTCACAACATTTTAATAAACAATTACGTATCATTACTGGGAATTGCGGTACTTAAAAACAAAAGTAAACAAACAACGGTGTTGCATGATGTTTTCAACTGACCTCACGATATTCTCTCTTTCTTCCTCTCTCTATCTCTCTCTCTCTCTTCCTCTCTCTGTCTAT
>CABFPE010000777.1:217385-229082 GCA_900660155.1 Hofstenia miamia
TATATATATATATATGTATTGCAGGAACCGGTCAGGAAATACTTCGAGATGCTGCAATTGATGGACTAAATCTGATTCATGCATGCATAAGATATTTAATTTTGTAACCATTACATTGCCGCGTAAAACCGGTTGTGATATTTACTATTATTTTCAGTTCTGTATACATAGTTGCAGGAATGTTAAAAAATTAATTGTCTCAAAAATAAGTGCACTGTAATAAGTGCAATAAGTGTATTTTGGACTAAACTAATAGTGCACTTATTAAGTGTACTAACTACACTTATTTTGCTCTTTTTCATCAACAAAAAAATTCATTAAATTGTGAATTTTATTACCTCTTGCTTTCAGCATGATTGTTCTGTTTTATTTTTCACAAAATTTTACATCAGACCTTAAGTTCAATGTGTGAAGCAAATGAATTGCAGTTGTATTAAATGTATTTCAGATAGTTTCTTTGCAAAATAAACTACTACAAAAACGAAATTGTGAATTTTTATTTGACTTAAAGAGCTTAGTACAACACTTTGTGCATTTGGATTTATTAAATATTAGATACATACAAAGTCTATCTATAGTACACAGGAACTTATTATTAAAGAAAGTGGCATTGGTTTGCTTGACCAAATTTTGAAACAAATTGGTGGCAGTTAAATTAAATCACAAATCCAAAATCACAACTTTAGTATGGCTTCTACATTTAATAATTCAAAATGAACCCCTAGTGCAGTATAGGCAGTGAGCAATAGGTCAGGAATCATATTCAGGGTTGCCGTTGATTTGAATATATATCAATATATTGATATCAAATCAATAGATTTGATTTGATTTGATATTGATTTTCAAATAAATTGATTTCAATTGATTTGAATTGATTTAAAAATCTCGAAAATTTATAAGTCATAAAATACAATGTACATGTACATACTGTGTTGAATTAGAACACATGAATTATTTTTCATAGTGATTTACACAACAAAAAGAGTAAAAGCGATACATTCTTAATAAAACCTCAGAATCAAATTGGAAGTTGCAAAGAAAAGTTTTAAGTTAGTCCCACACATAAATTTCAGAAAAAATTCATGAGAGCAGAAACTAATCACAAATATTTTGTTTTCTTTAGGCAGAGCATCCAAATTTGATTCACACGTGTCATGCGCAAAAAAGACACTTAAATATGTACAGAAACGAGAGCGATTTAAATGTCTAGTTGAAAGAGGAGACATTGCTCTATTGTTCTATTGTTGTTTTCAGATAGTAGCAATGTTTATGAGTTAGTGATAGATTAGTGCTTAAAAAACGAATGATTTTAATTAGGGATAGATATTGATTTTTATATTTCCCAGACATTTCTTCAACGAATTTATGTTGACAAGGTTCTCTATTCATGAAAACATAACAAATGAGAATAATTTTTTTGCAACGGCTTATAGATTTACTAACGATTTAAGACTGTAGATTTTTTCAGAAATGAGATTTTGTGATCAGTGGCATCAAGCACCTTGAAAATTAAGGAGGCTTGAGGTTTAAAAATAAATGTTAATGATCTCGGGTATATTACGTTTGAAGTTGAAAATTTTAACACAGTTTTTAAGGCAGTACTTGATATTTGTACAGATACAATCTTAAATCTAACCAGTTCCAATTACATGCTGTGGTATGCATATTCAAATAATTGGATCTCATCAAGCATTAAATAATTTTGAAAATGTTGGTCTTTGGGTAAAATAGAGATGCGACAAACGCTTCTTCTCAATATAATTGAACTTGATAAGTTTACCATGTTTTTGATTATTTAATAGTAGGGGATGAACATTTTTTCAATAAAAATTAGAACAAGTTAAGGCAAAAGAGGTTTTTTGCTTGTAGCCCAGCGTGACGCCACCACTTCTAATGCATCAGAAACACTAAATTAATAGTTATTTTAAAGAGCATAGGAATATTTTTCAGTCAAACCCAAACATCATTTTCATATCAGTAAAACGGCAAATAATGAGCGCTTGAATTGGGAAAATTTTTTTATCGATAAATATATTTTTTTTTCGCCCAAATGACTATTACAGCTTATAAATTACCAATATTAAGTAGTTTCAAAATAACGCCTCTAGCCAGCCAGGCACAATTAATAATAAAAAAGTGACCCATGTCCGAATATAAAATGTTCAAAATTATATTTAGGAACAATGCGCTGGCTCTGCCCACATACATGTACATGAATATATATATATATATATATATATATATATATATATATTTTCATGCATGTACTTTGTATAGGTATCATATGTAATACAAATTCATATTAAATGTATTGCACTACACTTTCAAGCAGATCTATAATGTAAAAATTGATTGGCAAATTCTGGTTGAGATATTTTATGAAATTTTCTTCTGTAGTCATGAACCTACTGGATTTGTATGCATGCAGCATTTAGGATAACTATTTACCAAAATATAGCTCTGCTGCAGTGCAATCAAGATTGCACATGAGCTCGCAAGTTAGTGAATTTCGTTGAAATACGTAAAGAATACATTGTATCCAAAAATGTAATACTGTTGATAGCAACAAAAAATTACTGTTGATTTGAATTGATATCAATTTATATCAATTAGCAACACTCTGTTGATTTGATTTGATTTAATGCGACATCTCCATATCAACGGCAACCCTGATCATATTTAAAAATAACTGCATTTATTGCAATGAATTATTTTATTACAATTGGAAATTGCTCTTATATATATTTTTAAATATTTAATCAAAAATAATAGTGCACTTAATTTTTTAACACCTTCTAGTAAGTAATGAATAAGCTCTTCAGAAAATTCAATAATCTCTGATTCTATAATATTTTCAACAGATGAAATTGAACATTTTGATGTAATAATACAATGATCAAATGGATTATGTAAATATGAAATTTTTAACAAATGTGAGATCCAAAATTTTTCCATTTTTATGTGTTGGAAAATTTAACATATATTTGTAGTTTTTTAAACATGAAATAAAGTCAATTTCACAGTTATTTATTGAAAATCAATTTACCCAATCAACCTGTGGAAGTTTAAACTCACGTTGAATAAATTGTTGGAATGCTTTGAGATGTAGAATTAAATTGCGACAATTCTTAAATGCAAAATAAAGTGCTTCTAAAAATCTTTTAACATCAACTCTGTAGGTTCTCGAGTCAGGAGGATCATAAACACAAATGGCAAGTAGTGTATAACCTCCAAATTTGAAAGACCTCCGCACAAAAAATTACATCTTCATTGAAAGGAATTTCTGTTGAAAAAAATTTTTTTTGCACAAAATTAAGCAACAACCATGATTATAAAAATTTAACCTGTCTTGACGAACTACAATTCTATATTGACTATTGGGAATATTTCCATTTATAGTGCAATCTATCAATGTTGCAGTCAAACAAACAATATCACTATCCAATAACACAATGTAATTTAAAAATTTAAGTTTTCCTTCCAAAAAAATGAAACTTTGACAATTTACTTGAAGAATTTGTGTTAGTCAATCTTGTATTAGTGCACAGGTTTTCCATCAAGTGTCAAATTTCGTATCTTAAATCTATCTCTACTTATCTCAGAATCAATTAATTCACACGTTTTTAAAAATTGTACATTCTGTTACTTTGTCTTTAGCTGAAAGCAAATATCGAATGAAAATTGAATTTATAGAAATATTAGTCTTTAGTTTATAGGAATTTACAAGTATGCAACGGTTGGCCCATTCTAAATTTGTTCAACATGTACAACCCGACATTTTTCCAGTTTCAATTTTCCAAGTTTTTGATGAAAAAAATAGTGTTTGTGTCCCAACCAATAAGAAAAACATTATTTTTACAGAACTAGAATCATAATCAAGTAATTCTTCGTAGTTATAAGGTCTTTCATATTCAGGGATGACCATTATCGACTTTGAAAAATTACTAAGCTATCAAATTAACCAGTGCATTGTATCTGAAAAAATATAGATAGAGAATTTGATTTCCACAACGTGTATAGTACAAGAAAAGCTCAATAACATTAAAAATAAACGATGTTGCGTTGCCCTACTTGACCGTAACAAGACATTTAATTCCATGGATTGTGGGAAAGAAAATTAGAAAAATATATTTTTTGTGGATGCAACTAAATTAATTAATAATGAAGCAGAGAGTGGTGTTGAATGGAGAATATTTTTATGCAGATAGAGGGGTGCCACAATGGATACTCTTAAGGCTAATTTCATTTGCATTATGGGTAAATGATATAACAGTCAACGTAAAAAATGTAGCAAAGTCTTTGTGTTGGTTCGAAAACTTATACATGATGTTCATCAGAATTCTAATTTATTATGCAGTCCTAGCTTTTCATTTTGGCGTCTTGTCGTGGGTAAACAGAAAGCATTACATGTAAAATGAGAAATTTGATGGAATTCAAATGTTGTTTTCTTCTACATTTAGAGCATGACAAACTGATATTTAGTGCCGCGTAAATATCTTATACAGAAGTCTATATATGCTTTAACACGAACAGACATTAAGTTAACAACTACATTGTAGAAATTCATTTTGGTTCGCTGTGAGTGTCGGTTGGGGTATGTAGAGCCTTTGCGGCTACGGATTGTGTTGGGTATGAAAATCTGTACCCGTGTCCACTGTCCACCTTGGAAATAGCCCTATTTATCTTTAAGATCCTACGATCAATAGCAGTACATTTCGCTAAGCCCGTTCAATGAATCTCAATCAATTCTTATGATATCTTTCTGAAAAAATAGCAATACATAGAATTATTCAAAAGATTTAATTAGCAACCATACGTACAAGTACTCTGGACAAGCTATTAAATATATTCTTCAATATCATATAAAGAATTGAAATAAGATGTGACATTTTTCAAACGTTCCCATACATTTTAGCAAGTGCAAAAGATATTTTTTGGTAGTTGCGCTATTTCAAATTCACAAGAATTAAAAAAAATTAAGGCTAAATGAAATCAATAGGAATTAAATTTGTGATCAATTTTAATGAGGCATTATCTTCTAGGACCCCTAGGACCCTGTGAGTACTCCAAGCTCAAATCAAGGTCCAAAACCTAAACACGACATTTCGAGTACTCGAAACCTACTCGATGTTAGTTTCAATGGCATCTATTTTTGCCTTTAATGACGAAGAAGCAATCGAACTTTCACTGCTTATCTCCAATTGTAAGCCATCAGGCTTGATTTTTTTCATTTAGTACATTCATACAGTTATATATAGCTTAGCCTAACGAGAAAAATATTTGTGGAATGGGATGGACGTGGAATAGAAATATCACCTTCCTGGTTTTGAGGCAATATTAAATACCAATATATGATTGTAGGACTCAACTTCTTTAACTCATTAGAGAATCTCATAAAGATTCTTCTGAAAATAGGAAGTCTCTAGTGAATTAAATTATTATTGTCTTACGATTTGAAAATATCAAAAATGAATTTCAAAAATATTTTTTCTAAATTTCTTTATGCAAAATGCTTAATTATTTGAAAACGCATTCTGGGAAAAGGGATTCTAAGAGCTTAAAGAAGCATTAAAAATGGCAATTCTAAAGTTCAAGAGCTACTCAATGAGCGTTTGAAATTTGAAGAAGCCATCAAGAATAACTTAACATTTCTAAATGCATTTCTTCAATTTTAAAGTTGAGTATTCTTATTTGACAACAACTACGTCAAATTTCTTAAAATCGCATTTTAAAAAATAAAGATTTTTAATAGAAAATCTCTAAAAAAAATTTTAAATTATAAATTCTTTTAAATCTAAATATCGTAAGAAATTTCTGCATCGGTAACAAATATATTAACTTAGTTCATTAATAAAGATATTTCCAACCCATGTGATCACTTTGTAAAAAGACATATCACTAAACTTTCTTTCAAAAGCCTGCTAAAAAGCATAGCTTCAAACATTAAACAAAATCCCAATAATTTCTATGATATACAAAATATGCTAAAAAATCTGTTTTATACATAGAATTCTGTAAGCTTTTTCCAAAACCTTAATTGGATTTTTATTAGATGTTAATTAAATGAATATAGGAAACTTTAGAATAATTTTGATTTCAGTAACAGCTTCCAAAGATCTCATAACAATTTAACATTGACTTTACACTAATTTATACCACTTTAAGTGATTGCCTAACTTTCCCAAAGAGTATTTTCTACACTGTAATATACTTATAAACCCGAAAGTAATTTTACACAAAATTTCAAAGATGATATTCAATCTGAAATGTTCTTGATATAGATTCTAAAAAGAGACTTTAATGTCAAAAACTGGAAGAATAATGGAAATGCATTAATTAACTATAATACACTTTACGCTTTGATAAAACATTAATGACCGTATTCAACGATGCCTAGAACTATTCTTCAAGGTGTACGTCTGCATTAAATGATAAAAGGGATTTAACTTTGTGTGTACGGTAATTTTTTAAAGTTTCATTTTAAAAAATTTTATTTAACTCTCACAGTATTAATAATCACAAAATGCTCATTATAAATTTTGACAATGACTTCCCAAGTAGCAAGTATAGTATTTGCAAATCACTTTAAATAATTTTATCAGAGCTTGACAGGGGCCAACATTTTCAGGCCCGCGCGTCAGATATTATTTCATCCCAGTTTTCGGACCTTGTTGGAATTTTTGGAGTCCATTTTCGGCCCGTTAATATTTTCTGATCCATTTCAACACGATAATTTTTCTGCTGATTTTTTGCTTATTAATTAGCCTTTTTTAGCAGAGCTTTTTTACCTACTCACATTATTAATAAATTATTGAAGAGATAGGCGTAAAATTTATTTATATTTACAAGCTTGTTACAATTCATTTTATTCAGCTCGTTTTTTTCTGTAATTTCCTAAATTTTGTGACCGGTCCAGCTCGAACCGGACCGTGGGCTAGGCCAGTCCGTGTCCATCTTTGCATATATTACGTTGGGCTTTTAAAAATACGAGTAATATTCGAATACAGTGAAATATATAAATATCGTGAAATTGCAACCCAAGGTAGCTTTCAATTTTTATAAATATGGCAAAGTTATTTAGCAATTTGATATTGAGTGTACAAGTGAAAGTCATTCATTGCTCAAGCTTCACTGGGGACATGAAAGTTTGAGTACCTTCCAACTTCAAAAAACAATTAAATTTTGTTTCTAAATACGGTTGAAATACATGTTTTTAGGTATTTTTGTGTGAGATTTTGCATAGTACCTGTTGTGACACCTGCTATGCTTAACAATTTTTTTTAAATATTTTTCCTCGAAAAATTTAATGAAGGTTATAAACATAAGCAAAATTTCGTTTTTTTAAGAGAAATCGATCATCTTCACCCCTTTGAGTCAATTATTAATTTCTTGATAAAACAAAATTAGAGAAATAAAATGTGTTAACATATTATATGGAATATGCGATTTCGTAAGAACCACCGTCTTATACAGTTTATTCCTTAGGTTTCACTTCATATGTTCTTGCCATGGTCCATCTTGAATTCAATGTCTTAATTTTTCCTAATTCAGAGTATAGTTCATAAACTTCTTGTTATATAATTATATATTAAATAACATATTTAAATAAACTAGTACATATTTACTATTGTGAATACTAAAAACATGGTTCTTCTCAATTGAATACTATTTAAGCCTCGCGATTTGGTCGATAGCCTATTCATTTCGCAGTGTGCAACCTTAATTCATAAGATTTGAAATCATCCTTTGTCTGTGGTGCGTTTTCTTGTATTGAAATTCGCCTGAATAATTAAACCAATTTTATGGATATCATGAATACTGAACTAACCATTTATAGCATTGTCTATCAATAAATAACATTGTGCATTAGATAAAAGAGCAGATTGTTTTATGATTCGTTGATATTGAACTTTTCCTAAAACAGGTATATTTTAATGGATGCGTTTATAATAGAATTTAGATTATAAAAATTAACATTACTAAATTTGTTGCTGTATATAATCTCAAAACATTAACTTATCAATTTAGCATTGCCGTAATATCGTGTGATGAAAAAATATAAGATTTCAAATTAAAAAATGTTGACAAGTTGTCGAATACTAAACACCTGCTTGTAGTACTTGGCTCAGCTTTTGTTATCATTTATCTGCACAAGTAGAAAGTTTGAAAGATTAAAGTATTCTGTCAAGGGCAGGCAAGTAATTCAGTATGTCGAACTAAAAAATAGAATTTGACCGAGTGAGCTAAACCAAATATTGGAGTTAATATTTATATATTTGAAAATTTATAACATATTAAACGCAGACAAACTACATAGTACAATAGTATGTCATGAAATTTATAGCATAAGAATATGTCATGGGACTAAAATCAGATATTTCAAGATACATTTAAACAACAAACGTTCACTTGAGTTTTCTAAGTATTGATTTTTCCCTCATTTGTAAATAACTTACGTAGCTCAGGGGCAAGGTTTTCTAACGGGGGAGGACACCCAGTGATGATCAGCATCAGTGACCAAATAAGGAGCGAAGCCTTGCAAAATTTTTGAAAATATTGATAAAATAGACCTTGAAAACGTATCTTCCCACATTAATTTTATATTTTTTAATTTTTTTTCTGTTTTGGGCAATCAAAAACAATTTGAAAACGATGTGAGGACATTCCACCATGTCCCCCTTGCGAATGCCACTGGCGTAGCTCATGTTAGGCCTATGTAAGTCAAATATGTCGTTGGGATCATTGAAAAATAAAGAAAGAATTTGAAGTTTTAGGTTTACCAGAAGTTAAAATTGGGATTTATTTATTATTCTGGAAAACTTAAATAATCATTCGTAGAATTTGTGTAAGTAATATGTCATGTTAAGACACTTAGACAGGGATGACGACTTGAAGAGTATCACAAACTGAATCCAGTACAGTTGTGCACACAACTATTTTCTTGTGTTATGATTTTTACATCGTTAAAATGGCTGAAACAAAAGTAAGTTTGTAGTAATTTTTTGGAAATATTTGTTCAGGTTTGCACCTCAACAATTTAGATTCAGGAGAATATAACACCTATAAAATTAATATTATGGATATATAAAGTTCAATGAAATCAACATTGAATTATAATTTCGAATCGATAATGCTAGCAAAATTCGTATAAAAATTGTGTCGAGCTGCATTTCTCTGTATATACACGAAATTCATTCCAAAACAATCTTAATTTTGCGTTTTGGTACAGACCCATAAGGCGTCATTACATAAAAAAAACAGTAGAAATATTTCACTTTAAAATTACTAATATAAAGTAATCAATATTCCAAATGTGTAATATTAAAGATATTGTTGAGCATGATATATTGAGATAAAAACTTTTATTAAACTATAGCCCTTTCCAAACAAATATTATTCGTCTCAACATAAATTCATGATCATTTTGTTCAAAAACCACTAATATTTGGTAACATTGGTCAATTCGAAATTTGAATATATATCACATGTATTAACTGCACAATGAACATATGCAATTTAATACTGTTATTTACTAATAGTAAACCTTTTTTGTAATCTAATTGAAACACTGCTTGCACTTCCATTGCTGATCCAAGACCAAACGCAATAATTTAGTAAAAGTAATCATGTTGACGTTATTCTTAGCCGGTCGTTTTGTAGTCATATTTACAAAAAATAGAACAACAATTAGCAATAAATTACTTTGAAAAGCAGGTCTTTACTGCTAATCTCTTTTCTAAAAAATAGAATAAATTTGTTTCAAGGAATTGAATTATGATTTTTACTAAAAAAATTGGACATGTAAATCTATCATTTCTATTCAAAATACTCAATGACCTAGAGATGTGGTTGGTAAATATTATGTGTTAAGTAAATATTAGAACACATCTGTTTTAAAATACATCATGTGCAAAGCGTATTTCCTTCACAAAAGTGAGTAATTTACGACGCTTATTTAATAATGTACATGTATTTCGTCTTAAAAATTAAATAGAATAATTATTGCGTAAAATAAAAACAGATATGGTTTTTTATAATATTTCATTTTAGTATTAAATGGATAATGCCATATATTAAGTTATTTGCCTCTTCATTTTGCAGAGCTCATTACGATAATCTTTCTTCGCAGATTTGAGTGAAATAAATGATTTCATACTAAGTTTCTAAAAATGTTTATAAGTTTATATTAATATTTTCAATCGGTAATAAGGCATTAAAATTGCACTCCAATATTGAAACAGGCACATCTTTTGACATTGCAAAAAATTAAAGAAAAATTTGATTTTTAAGATTTCAAAAATTATTTGTTTACTATTTTTCTAAACGCTTAATCACTGCTTGCAATCAGGGATTTCAACAGCAATTTCAATTTTTTAGACTTTTTTCTGAATTTCGCACTTTCAAATAAATCTTTAAGAAAGTTCAAAATTAAAATTTCAGACAAAATTTATTGCAATTTTGTTTTCAACTTTCATAAAAATGAAAATATTAAGGAAATTTTAATTTTATAGAAAAAAACAACTCTTGTTGTTCAAATGCTTTCCCCAGTAGAATTATTTCCTAATATTTTTTGAATTACTATAACTCAATTTTTGCCTGGTTCTTTTACATAAAAAATGGCAGAACATCTATCCAATTTCTTAATTTTAATTATGAAAAACTTTATTGTTAAATGTAAGTGACTGCTAGATTAGAATTTAGTAAGTTCATAGGCCCTAAGAGTACTCAACATGAGTTTCCTGTGTTTGTGGTGTTCACTTCAAAGAAAGAAAATGAAAGAGAAGGAACTGCTCTATTTTGTGGTGCTTTTAGAATTTATTATATATATATATATATATATTTATTTATTATCAACAATTGCTAAATTGATTTTTAAAAGACATTAAAATTGTGAAAATTTCCATGGCTGCTTAAAGTTAATCGGTAAAAATAACAACTAAATGCAACTAGCAACTGGTCACTGTTTAATGGGGGTATTTGATGTGCTTATTAAATATATTTAGAATTTAAGTGTTGAATATGAGCTTAGTTGAATATATTTAGTTAACGACTGATGTACATTCGGCGATACATCTCTAAGCCACTACGTAGAGTCTCGTTCATTCTTCTGCTGCTCTTTGCATTCTGCTATGTAATTACTATAAATATCAAAAACAAAAAGCTGCATGGATTTTCAGGAGTAGATTTAAGAAATTTAAAAGGTATTTTTGCCAGTTGCTATTTTATTTTCAATTTAGCAAAATGCTGGTCAATGACAATTCAAATCTCTAAGATATGTATTTTTAGAATAGATTCTCATAGAAATTAAAATAGCAAATACTTTTGATTACAATTTGGCAAAAGCAAAAATGTTATTTACTATTTCAACTGCTGGACAAAGAGCTTCTTCTTTCAACAAAAATTATTACTGCATTTTGGAAAAAATTGAAAAGCTCCGAATTTTTTATTGTAAGCGTATTGTAATGGTTTAACGTCTGACATAATTATTGAAAGCAATAATTTTGTTAATTAGAGACACATAATTGACACTGAAATATGTACTTAGAAAGTTTAAAAGTTCTATTTTTGAAATGATTTTTCAAAAAATTTTCTGACATGGTTGGGATAGGAGGAATCTAGAATGCTAATAGCAATCAGGCCAAAATGATCAAACACTCATTTTATGCATTATATATATATATATATATATATATATAT
>CABFPE010000777.1:230601-261195 GCA_900660155.1 Hofstenia miamia
TTGCCATGATGTTGCTATTGGTGCAGGATGAAGATGGGCGGCCACTTCTGGGTTCGTCACACAGGGTGGTTTTGGATTCCGAAGAGAACTGTTTACACCATAGATATACAGTTGATTGTGATGGTGGCTGAGGAAATGCTGATGACGATGATGCTGCAGCTTGCAAATTGTCATAGATGGCAGATGGTCTTAAGCCTCGTGTAGCCTCAATGTACACATAAGCTCGAAACTGTTCTTTTGATAATTGCATTTTATATTCGCTGCACACAGAAGCAGTGATGAGAAAATATTGCACGAAGAATATGAAATGCAGCAATATGGCATGTGCACTTACACAGTTTGTCATTCCTTACTTATTTCTGATTGGCTTATTACAGACACTGCCTTAACAATGCACATGCACCTAGAGAATAGCTGAATTCCTAAAACTTTTCAGACACACCAAGTATAATGGGCAAGCTTGATTTCTGAATTCACATCTTAACTCTATTTTTAAAAGGAGACGATCTGATTGTTGCGGCTTCTGATAGATGGAACCTTAAACTTCATTATTCATCGAAGTCCGATGTCGGAATGAATGGGACCGCCACAAAATTAACTGGTGAGCTGGCGAAAATCAGTAAGCAATACTTTCATACCAATAATTTCAATGTCATACTCAGTGACATGATTCCTTTGGATAGAAGTTTACCTGATCTCAGGACTAAAGGGTAGGTGATCATTAAATGGTATTCTTAGCATAAACATTATTTTAAATTTCTCAATGTTATTGCAGACATTTGAAATCTAGTTATTTTGTCTTCACAGTCCTTTTAAATTTTATTTAACAATCCTAAACTATTTAACATTGAAACCAATTGTAACTTCGCAAGTTGGACGTAGCTATTCATAAGGGTGACCTATATATTTTTTAAATAACTATTTTGAATAATATTTATTTATCGTAGTGCTGTGGGGGGTAAGGCTCTTATAACGTGCTGAAAAAGCAAATTTTTTATATTTCGTATTTGTACCAGATCATTTACACAAGAGCTTTACTCGTACCACGTTTCTCTCAAAATAAGATTTTTCCCGTTCAATTTTTTAAATTAATATTGCAACAAATACTAAAATGAATGGAACATTATGAACCCATAAACTACTTTCATTATCATTGATATGTACATGTACAGGTAACAATGCTTTCTGCTAACACATAACAGTGATTGGCAGTGTCTGTGTGGCATACATATCCACGAGAAATTGTAGCCAGTAGAATTCATTTACGCTGATTGCAATTTAGTTAAGCAACTAGTAATAACATACCGCACCAAATCAAAATTTTACGGCTCTACCGCAAAAAGGAATTTGGGAATTTCACTGCACCACAAAAATTCACTGAATCATTCTATACGTACTACGCTGTAATTATATAATAGTGATACATAATAACCTGTTACATTTATTAATAGCTAATCTTAAGACAGAGAAAATAAGGTTCGAATGATATCTAGCTCTTTACTTGATGATTTAAAGCCCGTATTCAGGGTCTTTACCAAGGGGATTTTAATTTATCAATGTAAAATGATAGGTGATGGTATTTGCAAAAAAATCTAAGGTATAGTGAGTTAGCAAAACACTGCCTGAGACAGCACAGACTGTGTGTTGGTCCATTGTCTACTAAAAGACCATGGTTTAAGTGCCGATTAGATAATTGATTCAAACTTTCAAAAGTTGGTATTTATTTATATTAGAACCAAATATGGGTGTGATGCGAAAATTGGAAAGATTTACCTAAATCTGAGGGGTCTAATATATATATATATATATATATATATATATATATATAATCTGGGCTCTAAATCCAGCGTCCTCTGCCATCGTACATAGAGCCGTGTATTTTTACGCATACAACTTTCTGTATATATTTTGCAATTTTGAATCCATTATATATCACATATATGGTGTGTCTGAAAAGTTTTAAGAATTTATACCTCATTTTAAAATTGAAACGAGATTCCAAAAAAAGACATTATATTTACACAATGTAATCACCACCTGCATTTATCACCCTTTTGCAATGTTCAACTAAATGTTGCATCTCACGTGAGAAACAGTTTTCTTCTATCTGTCTAAACCACTGCAGCGTTTCATTTACGATTTCATCGGAGGATCGAAAAGTAATCTTTCTGACGTGCCTCTTCAATTCTCGGAATATGTAGCGGTCACAGAGATTTAAGTCTGGACTGTAGGCTGACTGCCTAACGATCGTCACACCTCGGCGATGAAGAAATTCCATTGCTGCAGCTGCTAAGTGAGGTCTTGCGTTATCGTGTTGCNATATATATATATAATTTTTCTTGAAGTTTATTGATATACGGAGACACAATTTATAGTAGCCAAATCACATAGAAAATTTCATAATTTAATAATAAACTTTTCCACAATTCAGCTTAATATATATCTGCATGGTGCGTGAGGATAGTCTTACTTGCCCCAGTGTCATACGCTTGATTTTCTCGAAGAAGCACATATTAGTGATGATCAACTTGAGCGATCAAAACTGCGCGAAATTGTCAAAATATTAACAAAATCCATTGAAAAAGCATGTTTGTAATTATATTAATGCTGTATATTATATTTATTCAGGAGTGAATAATAGATGCGCATTGTTCAATTTCCTAGTTTTGGAACTAAGTGATGCATTCATAAACTATTGAAAGTTTATTCAAGTAAAAATTCATCGATGGAAAAACCGCCACGTCTTCTATTTGTATAGCAACTTCAATCCAATCATTATTATGGGATAAGTGAGGGTAATGCTTTCTTTACCCCGTTTACTTTTTCATCAGAAAAATACTCACGATATTATTTGTATGTCGTAATGTTTTGTTACTAGCAGTATAAATTTTCTATATTTTTGCAATTTTTGCAATTTTTTTGGATTTAAACAACCAAAATCAATGTTGAAAACCTGAGGGGGATTCTACCATGTCTCCCTTTTATACTCCGCTGAAATAAAAATTGTAAACAATTAATTTTCACTCACTAATTTTTCTATTGATTTTCAGAAACATGCGTTTCCCAACAGTGTCGGATTGAACTCTATTTCTTAGTTTTGTAATGGTGATGCCTCTAAAACTGATGCAAAAGTCAATTTCCCGTAAAAAATATACTCTATACCTATTCAATTATCCATTGCAAAACCCTGCCCATTGCCTTGTATCGCTATTATTTTGGTGGGTCACAACTCACGTTTGCGTGCAGCGCTGCACTTTTAAATAATTAAAAAAGGGAGATCAAAATTTGATTACTGCATTTTCATGTTATAATTCTCAAAAAATAATGTCCAAAACTTAAACTCTTAATATAACCTTAACAAGAGAGGCTGGGTCACCAATCGAATTTGGCAAGGTAGGCTGAGCCCCTTTCATAAATCCAGGAGCACACCAATGGTTGCATGTTAGTTTCCAGTATCATTTAAATTACTAATATTTGCTTTTTCTGCTAAAATAAGCATGATCCATTTTTATTTAAAGCAACCGACCAGTCATTACTTCTACCTATAAACCCCGACTGGACGCAAACTGACCCAGTTTCGGGTCGATCCGACCCGCTTCTACCTATGCCAAATTCACCAATAGATGTTTACAGGGCTCATGATTTCCAAATATCCTAATATGCTTAGAGAAAATTTTTTGAAATATATGAGAATCAATACCAACCTGCTTAACCTTAAACAGCCTTGAGATTTTTGAAAATATTTTAAGATCCTATTAAAAAATTTTAAATGCTTATAGCTCAAAAACTATTAATGACGTGCTTAATTTGAAATCACCACATGATAGAGGAAAGTTTTCTCATTCTTTTTCACTTTAAATGCGCACGGCACGCCTCAATGGGTTTGGAATATCTTTGCACATATCAAGAAACAGTCAAAGTTCTTTGTTCCCTCCATGGGCTCAAAACCTAAATACATTAACACTAGGTACGGAGAGAATTTAAATCTTTTTCAAAAATTTTGAAATTTTCAAAGAAAACTTGTTAATGTTTTCAACAACATCTGCCACATCAATGCTCTTTAATAGAAATTTTCAATATTTCATCAAAGTATGTTCCCTAATAGACTTATCTATGCCCAAGATTTTCAAATTTGGTAATAGGCTTGGAAAAAATTCTATGTAAATGTGGACAAACAGTTTGTCCTTTAAACAGGCCACCAGACTGTTTAAGGTTAAGAATAAAATACCCAGGAATTTGTATAAAATTTATGACGAACTAATAAATATATCTAAAATCTGAAAAAAGCAACACAATAGAGTATTGTCTCCTCTTTGACTTACGTTCTGTTTTAAGTTAGCTGATACCACCATGGGATTTAGAAATCATGATTATCTGAGAGATAATTTGCATGAATTTCAATTAGCGGAATTTTCATCAAAAAATTGTTAGTTTTTTGAAATTCATCAAGTTTTGCATAGGAATTCTGTACAAATCTTCACCATTTTGCGGGTGCGCATTCACCAACAGTTTGCAAATTTAGAGGAGAAGTGGCTGAAAATGTTTAAAAAGACCACAATCTGTTTAATAATGACCACCAACTTGAAAATTGCTTTGGCTTTGCTTAGAAGTCTAAAATTTTTTTCATTCATCAACTTTTCTTTTTAACACAGGGTTGCAGTGGGATTGTTTTAAAATTCCCATCCCATTCCTATCCCACAGTGTTTCCGTGGGAATTCCCATGGTGACCGAAAGAAAGAAAATTACCGCTAGGGCTCCCATATATGAAGAAAAGAGCAAGGATACGTGAGCATGATTATATAAGTAATTTGCTCTAAACAAATCTAAACATACAAATAGTTCAATGTTAGTCGCTGTTGTCATCCTCGACCTCGCCATAGGGTACGGATTCAAGTGCAAGTTATTTTGCAAAATCCTCCTCTGTCACCATAATAACAGACAATAGATTGAAATATCGTTTGCCGAAATCAATTGAAGATCGCATCTTCTTGCGCAGCTTGGAAAGAAATATTCCGGCAAGACCGAACAATCGCTCAACACCGGTATAGAAATCATAAGCTTAACACAGAAACTAAGCAATAGAATTTCTTTGGAATTTGCTCTAAAAAATTGGGCTGGTTTGCGTGTAAGAAGGGAAATATTTTCGAAGTGACGCATTTCTGATTCCAGCTGGTTAATTAAATAGTTTTCGGTGCAGAATCTGGCAAACGATTCTATTTGCAGCATTCTAATAGCAATTTTTCAGTTTTCATATCGTAAATTTGTACTTTATACGTATTGACAAGGAAATTCTACAACACCCTACAACATTCAAATATCACCCAATTAAAAAAGTTAAGAATTCGTTCTGATGCGATTTGGTTTTTAATCAAGCTTGGAGTTTCAGTTTTTCTGTTAACGACTCATCCATATAGGCAGACGCTTTTTTAGAAGTAAACTGATTTTATTATGAAAGATTTGATAATGACAAAAGTCTTGTTATGTTATTTAGCAATTTAATTTTGGGAAGACATTTTCAGCGTTTAGTTGTGTTTTCTGGATTTTCTCAAATAACATGTGGATTTCAGTTTAGCCAATATTTTTTTACTTGATCATAAAAATAATTGATGCATTTTAATTATTGTAAACATTAACATATGAAATACAAAAAATTTATTGCTGTAACATCTCATTTATGAATTGCTAACAATTATAAAAACATAAAAATTTGATAACATCAAATTACCAAATTTAGGTTTTTAAAGAAAGAGGGCTTAACCGTCGCCCCTAACCCCAGATTTGAAGACACTGGACTCTGGAATTAGTAATACACATGCTGTGGCCTTCATGAATTTTTATGGAAGTTATATACATTTTATATATTTTTATATATTTTGCACTATATGACTATTTAGAATGTAATATGGCATGTAGCAATACATATTTTTAAGTGCATTACAGTAATTCATCTACAGATGTCTAATTTTCATTGAATCCTCCAAGATGATGTGTCAACTACAATACAGCTGTTTGATTAGCTGTGCGACATATTTCGCTTAAGTAAAGCTATTCAAAGTTAGCTCA
Organism: Hofstenia miamia; assembly: GCA_900660155.1. Classification (NCBI taxonomy): domain Eukaryota; kingdom Metazoa; phylum Xenacoelomorpha; order Acoela; family Hofsteniidae; genus Hofstenia; species Hofstenia miamia. Next base: position 236,665 of record CABFPE010000777.1, read on the forward strand.
AGGATTTCATTCCAAAGTAGCAACAGTAATCTATTGTAAAAAATATATATTTTGGCAAACCCAAAATTGCGAGCATTTTGATAGTTCTGTGAAGGACAGAATGCATTTTATTATGCAAACAACGTTTGAACCAAATTTAAAACTTATCTGATCAGAGCGAAATTATAACAGGTCTTCAGATTGGTGGAAATTATATTGATGTTCTTCGTAAGCATAACCTAGTAAAAACTTATTCTAGGCATTAATGAAATTTTCAACCAAAGGTGGACTATGGTCTCCGAAATATATTTTTTAGGCACTGCGGTGGACATTCATTTAGTCCACATCCATTGTGACACGGAATGCCTTGATCCGCATAGGAAGCCACACATGAAACTGAATTTTATAAAATTTTGTTCCTGTTATATATTTTACACCTTCGACAGTCCTAAAAATGGATAACTACCGTTAAAGAAAATCAAATGCCGTTTAATTCCCTTGACAGATGTAAACCTTGTTCTAATAATTACATTAAGAATAATTCTGCCCCAATGGCTAAATCCCAATTTTTCAAACATTGTTTTCTAAACATGTAAAGGATCTGTGATAAAGAAGAGAATGGCGAAGCAAATTTAGTACTCTGAAGAAAAAGAGCTGATCTACCCAAAGCCTCTGACCACTTGTTTTCAAAATTCCATGTCTGATTGCTTTGAATTAATAACATATTTTAGGTGCAGTGACATACACTACGATGTTGACAGTCTTCCAGATATGACTTTAATATCGATATTTTATAACGAAGCGCCCTCTGTAATACTTCGTACAGTCGTGAGTGTGCTGAATAGGTCGCCTCAACATCTAGTAAAGGAAATCATTTTAGTCGATGACTTTAGCGATAGAGGTAAGAAGTTTTTTGAATATTTAGTATCACAAACCAAAATTCTACACTTAAGGATATTAGATTTATAATACAGGGCCGGAAAACAATAAACCGCAACAACATTATGTTAGTATATTTTTTGTTATAAAAACACTTTAAGCATATTAAAAATCATTTTAAAAGTTCAGTGGAATTTAGAGTATCACTAAACAAGTGACAGCCCTGGATAAAGCCGTTGTTTCGTTCTTAAAGTTGCAGGGGGATCAGTAGTCAATGAATCTTCCATGATGATCAATCGCTTGCTGACACCGCCTGGGCATTGATTTAACAAGACTTGTAATAAACTCAGGTAGTATATCACGCAAGATTTCAGAAGCAACTTGAAACAACTGCTGCATCGTATTGATCAATCGACTGTCAAGTTTACTTTTGACGAAGATAAAGCATAAATCACATAAGTCTATGTAAGGAAAACGCTCTCTCCTAAGCATGTAGATATGAGGCAACGTGTAGTCAGCTTACATCATAGAGTGTTTGCGTAAGTGTGGTATACCCTAGAACACGTTTGTTGAAAATGAAATTGACCATTTAGTTAACTAAATTGAAGTTATGTATTGAAGGGTTACAAAAACATAATGAAAAAAGTTTATTACAGGTTTATATTTTCCAGCCCTGTAGCTTGGATTACTGATCTATGCAATGAAAACCATATGAGAGGATCGGAAAGCGATAAAAGTAATGTAAATTGTATATTGAATACCTTGAAATGGTACAAACGAAAACTTGGCATTGTGTTATTTAGATTGTCTTGGTAAGCCATTGGATGACTTCATTGCCAACTATTTACCCGAAAAAGTGAAATTGGTGCGTTCAACTGAAAGACTAGGTCTAATAAAGGCTCGACTTTTGGGTGCAGACCATGCAACCGCTGATGTGCTGGTGTTCTTAGATGCGCATTGTGAAGTAATGGATGGATGGTATATGTTTTACATTTTTTAAACTACCATAGAATCAAATAATCAATTGCATACAAAGTTCATTATCTAATTATAACCAACTTAAAGAGGCAAAAAAGAGGCACCTCTTAGTTGTGGCCTTCAACGTTAAATACTTTTTCTTGTAGTTCACATGTAGTGATAACAATTTAAGCTTTGATTACATCCTTCAAGTCATACTACTACTAAATATGAAAATTTTTAAATTGAGTTTACTAATATTCCCAATCTTATTAAAAGAACTATTGTGAAATACATGCTAAAATTTATTTTGCTTTTAGTCAAGCAAAAATTACCCATTTCCCCAAAAGTGTGTAAGAATGGCTGTAAAAAATAACTTAACCCTAATGGAACAAGGGTGAGGACTTCCTCCCACTATTAAACTTTTGATTAGTACTCAAAAAACCTGGTGAATCTTCTTAACTTTAATTAGCCTTCATAACACCTAATTTTTCTAATTATCTGCTCATTTTATGTATGACGTTGTAGTTCAACCATGCGCATAGTCGTTACCATTGTTGTGATTGTTACTACTGTCGTGGTAATTGTTAGTTCTAGTGTGAAAAAAATGTAAAATGAGTAAGAAATTTCCAATTGATCAATTTTGAATTAATTCTGTTAAATTCCGAGACTTCCACCTTTTATTAGAAGGATTTCAAAAAAACCTAAGGAATTCGATTGTGCTGATATGGGAAATACTTGTGAAAAGTTATGTTTTAGTATCACAATCTCCAAAAAGTCCAAGTAGAATAGACTTAGAGAAAGTAAGGGTTTATCACTAGATATATACTTTTAGGAATAGCAATTGTTATAAGTGATAAAGTGGGAAAAAATGAATAAATATAATTTTTCACTTAATTTTCCACATTTAGTGGAAATATCTTTCATAAAGAGCTTCAGTCTTAGTTCTAGAAAGACGTCATGGAGAACTCCTACCCTTAAAACCCATTTGTAACAGTTTTTTTTAAAATGGTCCACACTTGGAATAGTATACCTTCTAGCAAAAGACATAAGTAATGGGGAGGGTTTTACGGTTGATCCTTAATGAAAAAATCATGCCCTTTCATCAATCTACTTTATACTTTGAAATTTACATTACATCTGCCTTTACTACAATTTGAAATTGAGTTGATATTTTAAAAAGAGATGCCTAGCCATTATATTAAGAAAATATATTAAAAACCTTTCAAAAGTTCGGGTGTTTCTTTGAAAATTTTTTATATTGTAATTATATTTATAAAAATTCATTACCACAAATTCATTGAATTTGAAGAACATTACAATATCTTGCCAAGATGTTTATGTAATCAAAACAAAGGGAGTAGCAGAAGCATTTAAAAATATATAGAACCATAAATCACAGCAACTACTAATATATTAGAAAGGAAGAATTTGCTATAGTACCAAATTTTTTATGGTTTCTATTAGAGAATTCGTTTTTATGTCGTTCAATATTCAAAAACAAAAATAATTTATTAATGATTTTGGAGATGAAATTTATAGAGAAGGTATTGATAAGTAACTATTCTAGCAGCTACATATCACCCAAAATAGAAAAATCATAAATGGAGAGCTTAAGCCTCTGCCACACACTTGCCAACTAGCCGAAACAGAACTTTTCAATGAGCACATTTTTTAAAAATTTTGAGCTTTCTCAGAATTTTTTTACATCAATCTTCCTGTTATTTAAAAAACATTTAAAATATGATTATAAGGGACACAAAAATTGTATATGGAATGAAGCAATAAGAATATTTTGTAGGATCAGAGTAATAGTAGTCAAATTATAGGGATAAGTTTTCGTAATTTGGCCTAAAAATGGAAAACTACAACAGAAAATTAATTATGCTCAAACAAGGCTCTTTTTGAGCTCGTTATATGTCCAATGCAGTGCTGAAGCTCGGCTCGTTGGCAAGTCGGCTCGTCATGCTGAAAAGTATGAGAATGATAAATTGAGTTAAAGCAACATAGACTTTAACAGCTTCCTTAGGAAACAAACACTCATGTTTATCATCAGAAAACAATTCCATGTAATTTAGAGGCTTTTTGTATATTAATATACAATACCTACACCATACTAGATAGCAGAAGTGGTCCAAAAAGAATACTCTAAAATATCGATAACAATTACGTGAATTAAGGCCCTAACCAGATGCGAATTAAGCACTTGTTGTCTTCTGAGGCCGACACTGGGTGAATACCCACTAACAATTTCAGATGCTATTGGAATATCCTATTTGGGAGGAAACAAGACTTAATTTACACAATTTTAGAGTATCCGTTTTTGAATCACTTCACTAACGCAAAAGTTCAAGATTTTATATCAATTATCAACTACAAAATCTAGTAGAATTCACTAATTCATGAATCTCTTCCTTTCTTCTTAAGAAACTTTTATCTAGCGAATGGCTGATATTTCAATAAAGAACAATTGAATTATGGGTTATAATTTTAAATACTTTGTTTACCAATTAGTTTTGATAGTATCTCATTGAATGTAGGTTAGAGCCCTTGCTGGCCAGAGCCAAAGAAGATTATCGCAATGTAATGATGCCATCTCACGATGCAATCAACAATGAGGACTTCTCAATAACAGGTGCGAGCGAAATACATTCACAGGGTACATTTAACTGGGGTCTGCTTCAGATATGGCAGGAACTTCCTGATTTTGACAAAGCCAAAATCACATCACGTACACAGCCAGTTAGGTAATCATATTTGTATTGTATATAAACCTTGACTTTTCTTAACACTAATGTATATTTCTAATTAAACTTTGCCAATTTTATCCCTAAATCATCGTAGGAAATCTTAGGTAACAAATATACCCGCGACATTGATCCATGAATTCAAACCAATTTCTTAGATTCATATCGAATAATTTGCGAGTTTAACTGCATGCATTTCCTTCCTGTCTCAGTCTTTACGAATGAACTTACACAATTAGAATTTAAATATGGATAAATTTTTTGCACTCCTATTTGCAATTACATTTTTAGAGCATTTGTTGTTCTATAACGATATTGATAGATCACTAGAAAATTTTGATGATAGCCTTGAAAAATATATGAGTGTTTGCTCATGAAATAAAAACATTTCTCAAAAAAATTGAAGTCTCAAAACACTTGCAAGATAATGATGATGAGCATCTAGTCTTTAGTCCATTGTATATTTGAAATTACCCTCATTCAATATTTCTCAACTTGTTTTAAAAAGATTTGAAAAATAATTTCCCGTAAGCCAACGATAATATAATTCTAAATTGTGCATGTAAAAAGTTTTTCCCAAATGTATATTGCATCCTTGCAAATAGTTTTTGGTTTAATTATGCCAGTGCCATCATATATTAATTTCAAAATTCTAGGTTCCATGTGTTAAAATGTCGTTTTACTTAATTAATTTTGTCACCAACAATTTAATTGCTTTTAAACTCATGTGTGGATAATATTTTGAAAAACAGTAACCTTAGATTTATTAGATAAAAACAATTCCCTCTTTGTTACTGTGTACGCGACGCGCACATGTTTAATTACCGTCTTAACAGGCCTGTAGCCAGCATCATACCTTAAGGGGTCGACACGCTTTAATGAGGGGTTGATGGGAAATTCGATTTTCTTAAAATTTGAATTGAAATTTTACCAAGACTACACCGTCTTCATTTTGTGTTGTATGGATTGGCGTGGCGGAAATTTCTGACGAGAGAGGTTATCTAGTAATGATTACGTAAGTGATTTTTTGAAAATAAACTTTAGAAATGCATTCCACAGCCTTGTTGAAAGCACAATTGAATTAACACATTTGATGTTTACATGTTGATTTTGTTTTTAGGTGTGTTGACCAGGAAGGGTTGCCTGATCTTGAAGGGAGGAGTTCATCCCTTCGCAAACCCTTTGGCTATGGGCCTGGGTCTTAAGCTTATATAATGNCTCATTCCAATATTACATTATTTGTAGAATTTATATATATATATATATGTATATTAAAATATACATTAATAATATGCATTTTTAGGAATATTTGATTATTTTAAGAGAATAATTTAAAGCACTTAACTAAATTGTATAAATAAATAATTCCCAGGTATTTAACTCTCATTTTGCCATAATTAAATTGTTTTTCTTACTCATGTTATTGATAAAGCGCTTGTCGAGTACATTTGTAGCAAGGCTCTGCTTGGTTACCAACTGACTACTAGACAACTGGATTATCACTGTAGTGTGCATTTAGTGTGTCATCGAGTACATGGTGAAGTTTACTCTGATAGCATCCTTGCAAATAGTTTTTGGTTTAATTATGCCAGTGCCATCATATATTAATTTCAAAATTCTAGGTTCCATGTGTTAAAATGTCGTTTTACTTAATTAATTTTGTCACCAACAATTTAATTGCTTTTAAACTCATGTGTGGATAATATTTTGAAAAACAGTAACCTTAGATTTATTAGATAAAAACAATTCCCTCTTTGTTACTGTGTACGCGACGCGCACATGTTTAATTACCGTCTTAACAGGCCTGTAGCCAGCATCATACCTTAAGGGGTCGACACGCTTTAATGAGGGGTTGATGGGAAATTCGATTTTCTTAAAATTTGAATTGAAATTTTACCAAGACTACACCGTCTTCATTTTGTGTTGTATGGATTGGCGTGGCGGAAATTTCTGACGAGAGAGGTTATCTAGTAATGATTACGTAAGTGATTTTTTGAAAATAAACTTTAGAAATGCATTCCACAGCCTTGTTGAAAGCACAATTGAATTAACACATTTGATGTTTACATGTTGATTTTGTTTTTAGGTGTGTTGACCAGGAAGGGTTGCCTGATCTTGAAGGGAGGAGTTCATCCCTTCGCAAACCCTTTGGCTATGGGCCTGGGTCTTAAGCTTATATAATGCTTTAGGCACATAAATTGTTGTCAACAGCATTGACAAGTTACTAGGTTGTCCCAAAAGTTCGTAAACACTTGAAAAAATTAAATTTTATGCATTTTTTAATTACTATATTTTTTGCGTTTATATTGTTATATAGTAATATTCATTTTTTGATCCAGGTAATGGATAAAATTGATGCGAGTTTTGGTTCGCTACTGCTGGAAGCGAGGTCTTTCAACTAGAAAAGCTGCTGAAGAGATTTGTGCTGCCGAAGGTAAAGAAACAATTGCATATGCGGCGATCTCAAAATGGTACAAGCGTTTCGAATCTGGCGACATGAGTCTTGAAGATATGCCTCGTTCAGGTCGGCCGTTAAAGCTGGATGATGGAGACTTAAAAACCGGGTTGAACATTGCTCCTTCATCGAGCACTCGAGAATTGGCTGGTGAGCTTGGAGTTGGCAAATCGACAATTCACCGACACTTGAAGCAACTTGATTTTGTTCACAAAAAGCCTCACGAACTCACCGAAGCACAAGCCAACAGACGAGGAATCGTACATTTTTCAAGTGTTTACGAACTTTTGGGACAACCTAATATTTCATGTGTCCAAGAAAGAAATTGATAATATTACTAGTATGTTATCACTTTCAAGCGTTTTAAAGTTTGTGGAAAATATTGTTGAAGATATAGGAATACTATCATTTCTGAGTTTCACTCTGCCAAACCCAGTCGTTTAGGTTAATAATTTATAGACATTCAAATTTACATGGATTATTTTCAAAATGCTCATTTGTTAAGAAATGTGTCTTATGTTTCTTAGAAGTCTATTGCCCACATTAGGCTAATGATGGTATTTTATAGGTCACCAACAATGGCTGGAGGACTATTTGCCATTACACGTCGTTGGTTCAATGAACTTGGTCGTTATGATTCTGGTTTCGAAACCTGGGGTGGAGAAAACTTGGAAATTTCATTTAAGGTAATTGGTTCAAAGGAACATTCCTTTGAATAACAAACTAAAATTTGACTAAAATTTACCTCTTAAGGTTTTACATTTCACAAATCATATTGAGAATGATTTTGAATGAATTTCTTAGTAATAATATGTTTTTTAATAATAGTTTAAAGTTTGAAATATTTTTTATTTCCTATAGCAAGTTGAGTAAGTCAGTAGAGTGCACTAAACCTCATTCCAATATTACATTATTTGTAGAATTTATATATATATATATATGTATATTAAAATATACATTAATAATATGCATTTTTAGGAATATTTGATTATTTTAAGAGAATAATTTAAAGCACTTAACTAAATTGTATAAATAAATAATTCCCAGGTATTTAACTCTCATTTTGCCATAATTAAATTGTTTTTCTTACTCATGTTATTGATAAAGCGCTTGTCGAGTACATTTGTAGCAAGGCTCTGCTTGGTTACCAACTGACTACTAGACAACTGGATTATCACTGTAGTGTGCATTTAGTGTGTCATCGAGTACATGGTGAAGTTTACTCTGATTATATATATACAGTATGACCTCATTATTCACGGGGGTTACGTTCCTTACCCCTCCGCGAATAGCGAAAAACCGCGAATATTGGATGCAGTTTTAAAGCGTATATGTATGATATTATATACATTACCAAATGTTTCCCAAACACTCTAAAGATACTTCTGCTCATTAATACAGTAAAAATCTAACAGTATTGCATACGGTTATATATTTTACAATAATACATACGGTTATTTATTTCTCTGTAATGATAATGTAAACACATTTTATTTTTTTACTTCAATATTATACATGATTTTGGAGGAAAAGACGCTTCACTAACAAAGTTTTAAATGATGCAATTGAATAACTTGAAAAGCACATTTGGTTATCTCGTAATAGATTTGCACATATTGGAACTTTTCTTAACCCGCGAATATGCGGGGCCGCGAAAGGCGAACCGCGAATAGGCGAGGTCACACTGTATACATATATACTATTGCATATATATATACTATTGCAAAAAATGATTGTCACTTGCCCTACATTTTAGATTTTCAGAGAAATATGCAATTTTCAGTTGTCAATTGATTTTATTTTAACTTGATAATTGTTTGCCTGCCATTACATATTAATTGACATAGCTCAAGATTGTGCTATATGTTGCTCGCAATTAATGATTTGAGATAATTAATTAAAAATGCATGTTTCATGTTGCTTATATAAATGAATTGTATATGGCGGAAAGGCCTCATAAACTTGATCTTAGACAATTTTGTTGGTGTACATCAAGTTGAAGTATATTCTTAAGTTATGCTAATGGTACGCATAGTCGTATATTTGCATTGCTAAAGCAGGATCAACTCAGAAGATTATTGTACAACGATTGGGCATCACACTTGCAACAGATCGGATCCTGAAACCCCATCAGAACACAGAAATTTTCAATCCAAGAAAGTCTTCTGGTGGTTTACGCATTAATACTGCATAGCAAGGCCATGTAGTTTGTCTTTGGGCACGTCAGGATCAATTCAAATCGTGAAACATTCTCAATGCTGAGTGGTGTCAGGAATGTTCAAGCATGAAGATGGACTGTCAATAGCAGACTGATCCAGATGAGATACAGAGCTCGTCAGAGTGCTGTTACCCCAAAATTAACCACCAAGTTGGGCTTGGGTTAGGCAGTAACGAAACCTGACTGACTGCACAGGGTATTTGGTGGAGATTTCAAAGTCTATACTATTTGCACTAGATGGCAAGCAACACATTTAACGAAGGACAGTGTCTGCATAATCAAGTTGCTGCAGTGAGCGGATCATGCATGCATGTTGCGCTTTCTGTGCAACTGGAAAGAGTGAAGTTGTTAATCTGAATCAGAATGTGACAGGTACCGTGTACAAGCAGATTCTGGATCAAAACTGGGTTCCTTTTGCTCGTGACATATTTGAAGACAACTGCCTATACCAATATGACAATGCTCCTGCACATAGAATTTCAATGTACATAACATCTATGAAGGCTGCAATTAAGCCCCGATTTGAACCAAATTGAGGAATATTTGGAATGAATTTGGGTGCTCAGTTCGATAGACACCCGTCCACCTAACTAATTTGGGGGAACACAGTATTGCTCTGGTTGAGAAATAGAACAAGATTCTACAAAATAGACTTTCGCAATTGGCTGAAAGAATACCATGCTGCTTTGCTGATATTATCGCTGCTTGTGATAGTCACACGACATATTAACATTACCATAAATAAGAAAGCAGCAAGGTGAACACATGCGTCAAATTTCATTTAATTCTGGTGCGAAATACCATTCTACAGTAATTTTTTCCCAATTTAGAAAAATCATAAAAATATTCTATTTTTCATTAGCTCCAAGTAATTTGTTGATAAAGTTTTCTATATATATGTTTACGAAAGAAATGTTTGAACTACACACTTACAAAATAAAGTGATATTTCTCTACTATGACAGGATTTGTTTCTATCATTTTTAGACTACCAGATAGGTTTTCGCTTAAATTTCAGAATGTAACAATCAATTTTTCCAATAGTCTATATAACTAGTTACAAATGAAGACTTGAAATGTTCTCATTCTGAAGTTGTATATCCCCTTTCATTGAATTATATTTTATCATCCATAGATATTTCTATTACACTATTAAGTATATGCATATATTTAAATGCAAAATATAATAATTACATGCATGATATTGTTGTTGTTCTTAAATTTACTATGAAAAACTCAAGGTCTTTTACATTAGTGTGTTCTTACAAGAGTAAGATCTCCATCTAGTTCTAAAAGTAGAACAGTTGTTTGCATTCTTATAAAATTAATCAAATTTCTGCAAAAAATGCAAGTGATAGTTAACCTTAAACAGCCAGGGGATTTTTAAAAAAATTTTCATTATCCTATAAAAAAATTTTAAACGCTCAAAAACTATTAAAGCTATGTTTAATCTGACAGCACCCCCGCGACCTCTGATTTTGCGCATGGCCCGCCTCAATGGGTTTGGCATATCTTTGCACATATCAAGCAACAGTCAAAGTTCATTGTTGCCTCCATGGGCGGGCTCAAAACCTTTTAGATACATGAACACTAGGCCTGGAGAGAATTTAAATCTTTTTCAAAAATTCGAAATTTTCTATGAAAACTTGTTAATGTTTTCAACAAACTCTGCCACAGCAATACGCTTTAATAGAAATTTTCAGCATTGCATTATAATATGAGCTCCACTAGTCCTACCCATTCCCCAAGATTTGGTAATAGGCTTGGAGAAAATTCTTTGTAAATGTGGAAAAACGGTTTGTCCTTTAAAATGGACGCCAGGCTGTTTATGGTTAATTATAATGTTTATAAAAACATTTAATATTGAGTTAATGAGTTTAGACATGGATGTGTGGTGGACGACTAGACACAATACCATGCTCACACGTAGGGCATGTATTTCGAAGTCCCTTTTACAAGTCATCCAAGCCGAATTCATTCAGTCGCAATCAAAAACGATTGGCTGAGGTGTGGTTAGATGACTACAAAGAAATCATTTACATGCGTAATCCAAGTCTACGGGTCATTATTTAAATTTAATTAATACATGACTTTAAATAAACAAAATATTCTTACTATTAGTCCAAATTCATATAGAGAAAGTAGATGTCAAATTTTCAAAAAATCATTGTATTAACTGTTTGAAAGTTATATTGAGTTTTTTTGAAATAAAGTTAGATCTTTATGAAAAAATGAGAATTATGTATAACGTATCAACTATTGAAATTCAAATGTATAAATTTTTATTAGTGCGACAGTGAGGCAAATTCGTCTAACCCAACCCGACTTAACTTAGCAGTGCAAGACTTTTATGACTATTTCCTTTGATCTCAGATACTCTCATCTGATAAATATGGCTTCAACTAAACTACATCAAAGCACTTGACTTTCTGAGAAATTGAAACTTTTGCAATCATAAGATATGATACTTTGAATAACAAACTCAAATATATTTCGACAAAATTATCCGCTGACCAACCCGTCCAATCTTTTGGAAAACATAAAAGTACTTCATGCCACTCCGTCAAGACAATCCATCTTACTGGCAGCTCTGATATACAGGGTGTAACAAAAGTAACCAGACGCTTCATTTTACAAGAAATCTAACTTTATTCAGAAGAGTAGGAATAAAAAACGAATAATTCATCGTAGAATATGCAGTGTAGCGAGTCTAAAACAACTTACTGAGGTTATAATGTCCAAAACGATGAATCATAAAAGAAGAAAGTATTCATAGAAAATGTTCAAAATGATGAGCATCACGTGCAATACATTTGTTAACCTAGTCCAAGAACAGATCGGCACATCTTGTTCACCAAATCTAATGGTATGGCACGAATTTCTTCGGTAATAGTAGATCGTTGATAGTGCGTGGGTTTCCGCCATAAACTTTGTTCTTTAGTAAGCCCCACAGAAAAAAGCCTGGTACAGTCAGGTCCGGAGACCGTGCAGGCCAATCGATGAGGCCTCAGCGACCAATCCACCTGTTGGGAAACTGGTTGTCCAACCACTCTCGCACAATAAGTGAATAATGGGGCTGAGCTCCATCACAGTTAAATTTCCATAAATTGATGTACAGTTTTTTGCTTTCATTTTGCTAGCGTCTGGTTACTTTTGGTACAACCTGTTGGGAAACTGGTTGTCCAACCACTCTCTCACAATAAGTGAATAATGGGGCTGAGCTCCATCACAGTTAAATTTCCATAAATTGATGTACAGTTTTTTGCTTTCATTTTGCTAGCGTCTGGTTACTTTTGGTACAACCTGTTGGGAAACTGGTTGTCCAACCACTCTCTCACAATAAGTGAATAATGGGGCTGAGCTCCATCACAGTTAAATTTCCATAAATTGATGTACAGTTTTTTGCTTTCATTTTGCTAGCGTCTGGTTACTTTTGTTACACCCTGTACATGCTGGTAATGTAAACTAGAAACATGTACTTGAGTTACGCTATAAAAAATTCGAGTCAATTTAATCAATAACTATTTTGTATTTTTAAAATATATTATAGGTAATAATATATCAATTAATCGAAATGCTTTTGACTATGAGTAGCCATAGCTTACTATCATATCAGTCTATTTTTCTAGGTTCAGGCTCTCTGAAGCAATGCCTAATTCTCATGTTTTTTACCTTACCACATTATAAATTCTATCACTAATGATATTTAACCATAAGAATTAATATCAGACTTTTAATTGAAATATATGATATTTAGCATTTGGATGCAGGAGACTACAGTGAAAGAGTGGCGTTAAGGAGCCGCTTGAATTGTAACTCTTTTAAGTGGTTCTTAGATAATGTCGTACCTGATAAATTTGTTCCCACCTTGAAGTTATCAGCTACCGGTGGTGTAAGTCTATTGCATTATGACTTATTAAATGGATATTATATTAAATAGTTTTCATTATAACAAGGTATAACAACAGTTTATAACAATTTTTAAGAAACGACTAGACGTTTGTATGAATTAATATTGGTGAAAATTTTGCAGACTTAACAATATTTACAATGGAAACACTCAAGTTAGATTGTCAAGTAAATTCTAGAAATGCATAGACCAGTATTATTGCTTTGTCAGAATTCTATTGTAATCCATTATCATTGATCATTTAAGTATGAATTAAATAAAAATCTTTATACATTGCAGCGTCATCAATGATGTGAGATTACTTTGCAATTTTTAAAAAGTCTATTTAGATTAAATCAATAAAATATGACAAATGTTTGGACAACAATAACAGAGATTCCGGTTTTCAGCCAAAACTTTATTCTTGCCATTATGGATATAATCAGGTGAGCTTACATCTTCAATATTATACTATGAATTCACACTGCTGGAAATCTTAAATGATCACTTATCACTAAATGTCAGAGCTGGACATGGGCTACATGGTGTGACTCATGGGCCCATCAGCAACACAACCCACGATCCAAGGTTTTAATGTCGTGAACAGACACATTCTTTCATGTGAAACCTAGATCTTAGCTACATTTTAGCTTAAAAAACATGCAACAAATTTAAGAGCCATCTAACTCATTGACCCATGCCCAGCTCTGCTAAATGTGATGCTTCTTTGAATTTAACCCAGGATCTATTGCAACTAGCTATCCCATGCACACTTTTTAAGAACTATTTAGCACTTTTTTTCTAACATTTATCATATTATTGAATGTTTCTGAAGATGATCATGAAATATCATACGTTACACATACAACAAATTTGCTGGAACAAAAAGAAAATTTGCACTTTTTTTGTTTAAAATGTTCAGAGATTGCACCATTTTTTTTGCATCGAAATGTCTTTACAATATTTTTGTTTGAAACTTCTCCAAATAATTAATTTAATCGTTTTTATTTCATTCAATAGATCTATCCAGTATTATCTTAAGGTTTAGAATGTCTAATATTTGAAAATTTTATTAAGTGATGTGGATAAAAATTTCAATGAAGATTTCTAACTGCATTTTATTTGTTTAGAAATTCGAGCTGACGATAAACAATGAATTGCGATTGGGCCTTGATCATTGTCTTGATATTTTTCATACGAATGATCTCATCGGACATGAGTGCAATGGAAACAAAATGCAGACGTCATGGTTACATTCCCATAGCAATGTACGTCAACTTAAAAATCATATGAGGAAAATAATTGATTTAACAACAGGAATTTGATGAAATCATAGTTTAAAATATATGACGAAATTTATCAAATCTAGGTACTTCAACTTCCAATTTATTGATTTACGTGGTGTTGTGGAAAATCGTTTTTTGGATTTTCTACAGACATAACGGAAAAATCATTGCTTTTTAGTTCTAACTGGTTCTTCCACCGGCTAATATACCAACTCGACTTAATAAGACTTCGACCCATTGCGTCCTAACATTTACTGAGGTTCATATCTGCTTAAAATCTAAATATTCGTTAATTTTGTACATGATATTGTTTTTCAACCGGTCTTAAAGTTACCCAATATTTAAAAAATCTTAATATTAGTATAATAATGACTAAAAGTATGTGATGTAAGCAAGAAAACTATATTGAATAAGTTAAGAATGAATTCTAGTGAACTACATCATTACTAACTGCTAAAACCAATGTTTAATATAGGTCAAAAAATTCCAAATTTTGGACATTTGATGAGGCCATTAAAAATAATGATAGCATCAATTTTCTGAAAATTCCCAGCTGATTGTGCTAATATGATAAATACTTTTTCAACGTTTTGTTTTGACGTCATAAACCAATCCTTTCCCACAACTGAATAAGAAGACCTGATGTTGCAAACAATTGCAATTATTTATTATTCTTGAAAAATTTGATTATCAATGGTTTTGAATTAATGTTATTATCAAAATATTGTCTATATATCCTTTTAATTAATTAATTGAATTTGCTCTGTTTAGAATACCATTGTCCACAATATTGTAAACAAGTGTCTAACAGCCACAAGCACTGGGGATGTCATTTTGGAAGCATGTGAAAACACATTAGCACAGCTCTGGTCTTTTACACACTATGTTCAGTGAGGCACACTAAACCTTGTGCAGTAAATTTTTGAATTTTTGGTGTTTTTAAATTTATATTTAGTTGTAAAGACCAAATTTTATTGACTTTGCAGGACATGTAATGTCATCAAAACAACAGATGATTCTCATTCATTCTTCATTATTAACTTACTAAAATTGTTGATAATGTCATTTCTTTAAGATTTAACCCTTTAAGGCTTGGTGTTGCATGTGTGTACCACCTAAGCAAATCCGTTTTCTAGACTGCTATAATTCACAGTATGTTTGTATTTTGCATGATTAATCTTAAGATAATGGCAAGTTAATATATTTATAAAGTGTCAGCAAATTGCTAATTGTTCCTCGAACTTTTTGTATTTTCTAATTGAGCATGGCATTGCTGTTTGATCAATGTGATCAGTGATTTGGAAATTAATATAATTAAGCGAATCATGTGGCTAAAAAGAGTGTTTGTCAACTGGTATGTGTGAAAAGTCTTCATTCTAGTTTCATTTCATTCATTTTTGGCAATCATTAATAGACTCCCTTAGGGGCTGCAGGTACATATATGTACCATCCTTTGGTAGCATCATAGATGCATTTCAAAATAAAATTTTGGCAATAGAGCGCTTCTTACCATCCGCTTAATGCAAATTATTTGTTTTTAATATTAAAGCAGCTTCCGTTAAGAGAAATACAGTATAATCAAATTTATCTCAATATTTTGTCACGGAATATTTTTAATAAGCTTTTCTTAAATAATATTGAAAGCCTTACGCCTAAAATCTCTATTAGCCTTTGGATGGACAAAAAGGGTGAAATGCATCCCATCAGTATTCAGAAAGGGTTGATACTGAATTATATCTTACTGGAGAGCAGTAGGTTTACACAGCCTTACATTTACAAGGATGTCATATATGAAAAGATTCGTTTAATAGATATAAGTATCTTGTTTTGGGATGTACCACTCTGCTCATTGACGTTGCTATATTTTAGTATTAATGATGCCTTCTAAATGATTTGTTTTGATATAGTACATTTTCCTCTATTTTGCCTAAAACACTCTACTATTGTGTCAAACTTAATAATGGGATGGGGTGGCCCGACATAGTGAGAACTCTTGATTAGAACGGTATTTGAGATGAATTTTAGTTCTGTACGATACGGTTTTTGAAAAAATCTCCGTGATTTCGGTTCAGTACTTGGGTTTTTGGGTAGAAGCACTAAGCAGATTGACACATAAAAATTTCAGTTACTTCTTCGAGTGGTGTTAATATTTAATGACTTGTTCAAGAAATTACTAAAATGGATACAGAATTCTATCTACAGGGATTTGTTTGCAGGGTTAAATTAGGAAAATGCCATTTTACCGGTCTATGTATCAGTCACAGTACGATATCCCATTAAATTTTAGTCTTGATTTTATCAACGGTACCCTTAGTTTATTCCTTACGCTGGTTACATTTTTCCAATTCATACAAACTGAAGTCCTACCATTGTTAAAAAACCAAAATTATTGATCATAATCACTAAAAATATGAATTCTCTCCTTAGCATTGCCTTAATACTTATCTTCTAGTTTTAAATTGCATTCTTAGAATCGTAACCAAAAAAGCAAGATGAAATCGACAACACTTTGGAAACCGACCAATGACAATAGCTATTGTCTAATTGGATAAAATGTTCGAATTGCAATGCAGTATATAATCGATGTTTCATCAAATTTTTTTCATTGATGAAATGAATCACACGAATGCAGAAGCTGACGAGTTCTTAGCCAACTGCATTTTGTATACAACTGCAGTATGCATTGCCTTTATCGTTGCAATCGGCCTAATGGGTGTAATGGGCAACACCATTGTTCTAAGAGTGAACTTTAGCAAAAAACAATGGACTTGTTCCGACGTCTACATCACAGTGTTAGCAATGATCGACATGGCGTACAACACGTTGGGTCTCTCAGCGATTGTTTTTGCGAACTATATGACGACAGTATTTCATCATGCATTAACTCCTTTAGCTTTTAAAGCGAGCGCATTTGTGTGCTGTTTTTTCAGCTTCACCACATGCTGCTTCATGCTTTTTTTGGCTTTGGATCGATTTGTTGCTGTATATTTTCCATTTTACAAAGGTATATGCATTGGGTATACATTACACTTTCTAACATACTTATAGGTTTCACATCGCATCTAATATTTTGTAACCTTTGCTTAGCTTTCGACAAAATTGGTTGAAATTTTTAAATAATACTAGGAAATTGACCCATGTTATGCACGGTGAGTTCAATGGGCTGTATAAGATATTTAGTAAATGAATAAACTTTAAACAAACCAAATGTTGCGATTTTAATACTTTTGGAACGAAATAAGTATAATAAATGTGATCATCATAAATTAGTAAATGATTTTTATTCACAATTTTAGCATATGACACTCCTTAATTAACCATTTAATATTCTAAGCATGGTAACACCTACTGCAATGCAAAAGAGTGTATAGAGTCACACCAAAATCGAGTCCATTATTGTAGTTGTATAGATATTAAGCCAACAAATTTCTAGTATCAGTTATCAATATCGGTTACTAAATTCCTGCCTTTTTGAAAAAAGTCTGTCAATAAGATTTTTGTCAGTAGCCTAAAATTTTTTTTCTAAGATACTTCCTTCCAGATTTATACAATAAAGTTTACTTTGACTTTATTTTAAATTCCTAAGCCATGAGCAACATATTTTTTCAAATATTTCACCTTTTTTATTGTGAAAAAAATGTCATGGTTTGAAGTCTTTCTTCAAAATTTTTTCGCCACACTTCAAAGTACAAGTGTTTCTTCAGGTATTTACTTATAATAAATTATATCTCCACTTTTGTAAAAGAAAAAATGCAAATTAACCGTACACTCAAATGAAATTTGCTCAATATTACATGCAATTTCAAAGTATTTTATGTAAATAGAGCTTAACAAATTTCTTAGAATAATTTACAATCAAGATACACTCATTGGAGTTTGAAATGCTATGCTACAATACCTTGCTTTGAATAAATAATGGTCTGCAGATGCATAATACAATTGAATTTGACACTATAAAGCCTAAAATAACTATCGGATCAAATGCAGAAGCACTAATTCCTAGAAATCTTCATTAAAATAATGGTGCTTATGTTTTTGTGAGATACGACAAAACAGTGGTATATTTGCTTTGGATTTAATTATGTTAGCCAATAATTTTTGTATCATAATGATTTATAGTATAGTCTATTTCTCATTCTGCTTTTTCGTTTTCCCCACTAATTTATATCTTAAAAGACAAAATAATTTTAGTAAGATAGCAATTATTTTGTAAAATATTACATCAAAGTTACAGTGAATTGAATTCAATGCGACATTGCCTTTATTTATTTTCCTTCGTCCATTGTTTTTAATTGCAAAATTCTATTTTTCTATGTGAATTCATCAATTTTACTATTTGAAATATTAGTTAGCTCAATGATCTAAAAATCAATATTGGGTTCGACGTTCTCATTGCAATATAAATACCGGTTCTTTTAAATCAATGCATTTTCTGTTGAAAGTAGGATTTTGAAATAAACGTTCTATTGTCACATCATGATTTGGTCAAAATGATCAACATTAAGAATTTAAAATATTTGTTTCATAAACAATAGTAATAATTATATTATTAGGTAAGTATCACATTTTTGAATATGAAATGCGTCTTAGGCTACTTTTCAAATTTTAATTTCATTACATAATTGCGAAGCTATCAAAAATTCGCTTGAAATTTCTGAGATAAGAAGTGATAGCAGAAAATTCCATAACCAGCAATTGGTGCTAGAATTGACTCATAACTTAACGAAGATTTCAAGACTAGGGAAGATATTTTTTATTATACATGAATTAGGTACCATGTATTTTTCACATCTTCCTGCAATGTACTGTATACTGTATGTAGTCTGCTTAAGATAAAATAGTCCTACTCTCCAAAAAATAAAATAGTCCTACTCTCCAAAAAATAAAATAGTCCTACTCTCCAAAAAATAAAATAGTCCTACTCTCCAAAAAATAAAATAGTCCTACTCTCCAAAAAATAAAATAGTCCTACTCTCCAAAAAAATAAAATAGTCCTACTCTCCAAAAAATTTTGGTCATTGTTTTGCCAACATTGCACTGTTTTTGCAAATGGTATTCAAAAAAAGAACATGGATGAAAGAAAGGAAGTGCGATGACCTTTCCTTCCACATATGGAAGCTAAACTTGATACTTTTAGTTTATTAAAAATGTATTTAAAAATTATTTGAATANTTCTATTGTCACATCATGATTTGGTCAAAATGATCAACATTAAGAATTTAAAATATTTGTTTCATAAACAATAGTAATAATTATATTATTAGGTAAGTATCACATTTTTGAATATGAAATGCGTCTTAGGCTACTTTTCAAATTTTAATTTCATTACATAATTGCGAAGCTATCAAAAATTCGCTTGAAATTTCTGAGATAAGAAGTGATAGCAGAAAATTCCATAACCAGCAATTGGTGCTAGAATTGACTCATAACTTAACGAAGATTTCAAGACTAGGGAAGATATTTTTTATTATACATGAATTAGGTACCATGTATTTTTCACATCTTCCTGCAATGTACTGTATACTGTATGTAGTCTGCTTAAGATAAAATAGTTCTACTCCCCAAAAAATAAAATAGTCCTACTCTCCAAAAAATAAAATAGTCCTACTCTCCAAAAAATAAAATAATTCTACTCTCCAAAAAAATAAAATAGTCCTACTCTCCAAAAAATAAAATAGTCCTATTCTTCAAAAAATAAAATAGTCCTACTCTCCAAAAAATAAAATAGTCCTTCTCTCCAAAAAATAAAATAGTCCTACTCTCCAAAAAATAAAATAGTCCTACTCTCCAAAAAATTTTGGTCATTGTTTTGCCAACATTGCACTGTTTTTGCAAATGGTATTCAAAAAAAGAACATGGATGAAAGAAAGGAAGTGCGATGACCTTTCCTTCCACATATGGAAGCTAAACTTGATACTTTTAGTTTATTAAAAATGTATTTAAAAATTATTTGAATATATGAATCGTCTTCAACTCACGGGTGTCTTCTAAGCATAACCTACACTTAGAAAGCGTTTCTTCCATATATATCACCTGCATTCTGTTCTAGTTTCAAAAATTTGAATGATGTCTCCGCAGAAATATGCTACTAAATTAAAATAGCTGAAAATTAATTTAACCAACTTCTCTGTAGGTATTGTATTTACTAAAATTAGTATCATCAATGAAAAAATCTGTCTTCAGTTGAAATAAAAATTCACTTTTTTTCAAAACATGCAGTAAGTATGTTTGCACTTAAAAACCCATACAAATATGTAAATGCATATTGACAAAGATAATGTCAAACTAAGAAAAAATAAGACTAACTTAACATAAAATCCTCCTATTTATAAAACAAATTACAAAAATAATAAAGCCAAAAAGGAACATAATGTAAACGACGTAGTGAAAATACAAAATTTCTGATTTGAAATTCCAAGTGAAGTGTTTAGAAAGCCAATGCTTTTAGAAAATGATACAAAAGCATAAGTAAGCATCAAATAATATTTGAATCATTAATAAACATCCTGAATTTATGAAGAAGCGATAAATAGAAATGGAGAGTTGCTTGACTTTAATTTGATTTGATTATTTCTCTCAACTGATATACTTATAAATTGTAAGAACCGTTAGGCAATTCACAATCTAATTGATCTGGTGCGCCAAATTACTGGAATTCAATAAGAGTCAACTTTTTGTTGAAAGTTTTTAATAGCCAAAGTTCAAATAATATTGAAATTAATGGACAATTGTTTGAATCTCGTTATTTCAGTGGAATAGATTTGAAAAAATTGTGAGCATCAAAAAGTTCTAAGTTATTGTTTGACATACTCGTGAATCCCAACTAAATTTTGCTAAAGAAATCATGAAAGTGTTCATTTTTCTAACTAGTTTTTGAGCCAATTGTTCTACTGTGTAGTTTGAAAAGTAATATTACGTCTACAATTTGAAAGTTATATACTAATAATTGACTATATCATAAGTTAGATGTACGTATAATTCGAATAAGTATAGATTTGAATTTTTTTGGAATTTATAGTAAATAGTCGATACAGGCACCTGAATTTGCGATTTTTATGATGTGTTATTGCTGGTACTATTTTTTGTCGCAATTTGCAAGTGGACTTATTGCAGTCAACATAGCTAAAAGTTTGAAAATATTGCAAAAATTTGTGAAAGGTGAAAATTGCTCTAAAAATTGCATAATTTTAGGCTACAGCATTTTAGGCATTTTCCAAAATACTATTACAAAAATATTTTGCTAGGAAACAAAATTGTAAAGTATTCAACATATTTATGAATGTTTTCTTTCAAAAAGCTTTTATCTTGCAAGAAGTTTGTTAAGCAGAACAAGATGAACGTATTACACAGAGTGCATTGAAATTCTTTAGGGTACATTGCAACATAATTCAGAAATCAAATCTGCTCTCTTTTTCTTTCAGGATTGACAAGTGACTAAGAAAAAACAATGTGCAATTATAACATGGAATTGCATCTAGGTATCAATATGAGATGTGTATAAGAGACTATGGTACACATTTAAATGTTATTGTGTGAATATGTAAGTAAATCAAAATTACAAAATCCGTTCTTTAGAGGAGACCTACATTATTTTCAAACTAAAATAACTAAAATACAGGCATTTTCAACATAAAAATTAAAAAAAATTTTACGGTTTATGAGGCTATAACTATTCTTGGAAATTTGCAAAATTTTCATTTATTTTGCAATAAACACTCTACATTGGGTTGTACCACTATGCTGGGAAGTCATTTTCATTTGTTCCAGCTGAAAGCAAGTTTGTACCATTTTCAATTTCTATTGAGATTAACAATTTTTCTAATAATTTGTCAATTCTTTTAGTGAAAATGTAACAAATGTATCTCTAATATTTGGTCTCGCCTAAGTACGAATTTTTGCAAAAAAGCAGTTTATCCTATGCCGTTTGTAGAATATAAGAGGTCATTGTCGTTTGAGTAGAAAAATATTTGATGATAATGGGGATGTTTATGTCTGGTCATTAAACTTACATGTGTATATTTGTGCTATTTGATGTACCAAATAATCCAATGAACCCAATACAATAGATTGTTTAGAGTTCAAAGATTGAAAAGTATTTGTTAAGTTACTTCACAAAATGAGAAATTAATGTTACATAACAAAAATTCTACCTCAGTAAATTTTAAAATTACACAAGAATTCTATTTTGCTTAATGTAAAATTTTCAAATTCAAATTCTGGTTTGTAGATTCCTATTATTACTGATCTTTTAGAAGTGTTTGGAGAATGAAGGCCAAATTAACTGCAAATATCAATTATTCTTCAAGTAACCCTATCTTCACGATGAATTTTTCAAAATGTCTGATGGGTTCTTAAAAAAGTTTTAAACAATTATTATTCATGAACTAATGAAGATATTTAAAATCTGAGAACAACACAAAATAAAAAATTTTCTCTTCTTTCTCTATAAACTTTAATTTGCAACCTAAACGGGGTTCGTACTATTTTTCTACAAAAGCAAAATATTTTAAGATAGTTGTTGTTTTTATGGAGATTGGATAGACTCACTATCTGAACAGTGGGAATGGAAAGGATTTGAATGTTTTTATAATAACCGGCTTTCTCATTGAAAAATATGTTTATATATTTTAGGCACAGGAATAATTCTCAGCACAAATCATGCATAAGTGTGCAAAAACCTATAAATGTATATATATATATATATATATATATATATATATATTTCTTAACAGGTTTGTTACTTTAAAATAAACCTAGTGTCTACAGGGTTAATAAAATATATGAATTTCTAATAACAAATTTTTTTTGATTAAACTACGTTAATTCATTGAAGATTCTTAGTAATTCCAAATGCCTCGTGATGAAATAGAAAAAACCTTCTAAAAATTATGATGAAAATTCAATAGGTAGTGTTTTCTCCTTTTCCAAAAAATGACAGAAAATTTAATATACAAAGAAATACTAAAGAATATTCTACAAGAAAGATGGTATAAAACCAGAAAGGAGAGAAAAATATGTCAACTTTTTTGTGAAAATATTCTATCAAACGAGCAACCATTAGTGTGGAAGCATTGAATTCCCAAATGAGAAAACATTTTAGTAACAATAAGTCTATGCAACCGACAATTGTTGATGGAAAATTTAGATGGCTTTATTATAAACAATAGAGAAATATATAATAATTAAATATTTAAAATCTTTATGTCGGAATTTTCTTTCGAAAAAACAAATAAAGGAATTTGTCCATAAAAGCTTTATTTTTGGTTTATCCTGAAATTACTGAAAATCATTTGTAAAACATCATAAACTGAATGACATATTTTTAGGCAGAACTGTAAAAAAGGCAAAAATCCAGTTGGCATGTTTACTGATGTTTATACCAATGTTTGTTTTCGCATCTTGGCATATGGTTCAGTTATATTATTTAACATATACTGTGGCTGCAAGTGTCGTTTTCTTCTACTTTATGGTGTTGAAAAAGGTATGAAAAATTGCAAAAAGGAATAAACTGTAACAAAACACCTTTAAAATTTTTTCATTTGATAGAAAAATTTGAAAAATCTTGATATTCAAGTTTCGGCAATTAGAAAATTGTTTTTTCTACAAACTTTGAAACAAACACATTCGTACACAGCATTACAATCACGTTCTAACTTATATTGTCCTTAAGGGGAAATGCGGGACCGCTGATAGCACGATATCTATTAGAAACTTTTCAAACACCCGTTTTTTTTTCTCATCGAAAATCGATTTTTGTACTTATGATACGATAAAAAAGTCATTGATGTAAGCTTGACAATGTCTAGAACATATCTAAATAATGTATTTCTTACCATTACTATCGTCCGCGATCGACAAAAACTGCATGAAATACACCCTTTTATATGTTTAGTAACAGTCCCGCCAAACCATTTACATTCATCGAACATGCATGTATTTGGTATCATTTTAAAGTACTGCCCGGCAGGAATCTGAATTTATTGACCGTGGGAAAATCTAAAAATAAATGAAACCTCAAGATTAGCTTTTATTCTCCTATAATTTGACCCAATTTAGTATGATCACGTGAATATCACGCATCAACTGACGCCCGATTGGCTAGTCGGCTGTCTAATTGAAAAA
>CABFPE010000777.1:296310-331513 GCA_900660155.1 Hofstenia miamia
ATATATATATATATATATATATATATATATAGTTCGTTTTTTATGCATGCATGCATAACATTTTGCACTCTTCTATTTATCTATGATATACGTTCCCGCCTAACATTTCCTCAAGAGTGTTTTGTTATTGACTGCATATATTTAGTAGTGGCCAGCTTACCTACATAACAGTCTTTTTCAATATTAGTCATTCGAAAAATGGTTAATGTATAAACATTTATCAATGATAAAGAAATTTACTCTCTGTATGTTTGTAGGCCTTTTGTTTTTTCGAATGCATTCTTTAGTTTCTTTAGATATCCATTCCTTCCGCGTTTTGTTATCATTCTTTATATTGTATTTTTGAATCTTTTTAATTGGTCAAAGCTAATGATAAATACTTGTTCAATTATCAAATATAAACATCATTTTTTGATTCACTATTGTGCCAAAGTAATAATCATTCCAGTTCAAGTTCATCGTGATTGGTAATTTTTCTTTGCTCGGAGCAAAAAAATTTTCTTCAACAGAAGCCGGACTCTATTTTCACTGCTATTATCACTAATGTGACCATTATTTGCTTCGGTAGTCGCATTTCCTAGAAAAGTAGCAAATTAAGTTTCTAGTTCCAAGCTGGCTGGCTCACAATTATTCGAAAGTAAGTTTATGCGAACTAGCAAGGTAAGATCATATATAAGCAAAAATAAATCGATCATTAAATGCAAACCATATAGAACCTGCAACTAATGGCTAATTCAAGAGCCAACAAAAATCCGCCATCTGCTTGTACTTTACTTGACCGCTTGCCATGTTCGTCTGAGACTTTACCTAAGTCAAGGAAAGTGACATGTTGACCATACTTACACCAATTTCATAAAATGCTTTTAGTATTTCACTGAACTCCTCCTTGTAATCTAGGGAGCGATGTTTGTTAAAAAAAATTAGTTTCCCGAATTGCCTTCAAACAAGCTTGAAAGTTTTCATTTTTTATTAACATACGAGTATCAGGTCTAACAAGAACATCTTAGTGTCAGCCAATCTTGGAAATATTCCCTTTAACATTTTCATGGCTTCAGCATCCTTGTTAAATACCTTAGTGAAGTTCTTAAACATTCCAAATTGAATATGATGTGGTCAGTGATGTACATTTAAATCTGAAAGAAATTAATTTAAAACAGTTTAAATTATGTGATTATTTGAAATGATTGATTTAAATTATCGGGGATACAAAGAGCAAAAAAATCAAATTTCATTCAATGAGTTGCGATAATAAAAAATATAATCAATGCAACACAAGTCTGTTTTTGTTACTGCCAATGCTGAGTGTTTTTCCGGCGTACACTGAGCTCAGCAGCATAAGAAAATGATCTTTCCGCATTCGCAGGTAATGGCACAATACTCAGACGTTTTCTTGCTTCTTCTCTCAACTTCGTTTTCATTTACGGATCTCATGAATAAAGAGGTTTTTTCTCCATCGGAATTCATTTTTAATCGCTTGAAAGCTCCTGAGGCAAAAGCTTGTTCATAGTCAATTCCGGCTTCCAATTCTTCTGGAACTCCAGTATCAATATCTTCATTTTGTCGTTCTTCTGGAACAGGATCAGGTTTTTTCAAAGATAGGATATAACTGCGACCTGCTTCAGTTTCCGTTTCTTTCAGCAGGTCACGAAAGGATTTGTCGGGATTTATAAGAGCAGTGGTCAACAGAACATTAGGGAAACTTTTGAATCGTTTGTCTTGGTACACGACGTTGTGAACTCTTGAAAAAAAAACTTTCACTGGATCACGGCAATTCATATTCAAAATTTTCGTTAGATAGGATTGAATTTTACGGATTGTCGCATTGCAAGTATTAATATTGGTGAGGTTATCAGGGATAATGTGAGAGAGAAATATTCTAAGTGTTTTAAGAAAATTGTTAGGAACAGTGTTTATTGTCCCTTAGAAATTTGCATCGAAATAGATAGAACCAATAATTTAAAAATCATGAGATTTATTAGTAATAACAAAGTTAGAAATTATAATTCATAGCAAATTTATAATTTTATATGCAATTTTCCATGAGAAATATATTCCTAAATACTTGGTAAGCTTATAAACACTGCCGTTTGGTTTCTTACCGCAAAAAACAAAAAGATATTTTTAGTTTGATATTACTGATGATTTTCCACAAATTTAGAGTAAAAAATTCATTGTCTTTCTTAATCTTCCCATTTCTAAGTTTCTATCAAGCCGTTTAGGAGAGAGCTGATTGGGTAATAGTAGACGTTTGCTGGCTCTTAAATATAGATTTAAATCAATGTTTTTTTAATCAAATTTTACCTTGAAAATAGTTGTTTATGATTAATGAAATTTTTTAAACTTGAATGATTTGTTTTCATATAATATAATCTAGGAAATTTTAAAGTCATGTTTCTCTGAAACTGTCCTACAAAAATGGAATTGGCATATAAATATTGGCAAAGCAAAGATACTTTGACTTGCGGAAAAAGTATAAAGTCAAGAAATATTACAGGTCATTATCGGTTAAGATACTTAAATGCAAACATGTTATTAAATAGCATTGAAGACTGGAAGATTCAAAATATGAAACAGTTATCTTCCTTGGTCATGTCACACTATGGTCTATAAAGAAGGTTACTAAAATATGATTCTTTTGAACATCAGTTTGATAGATTTGGATTTTTACTTTGAAAACTGAGCGTACATAAACTCTTGTGACGTAGTATGTTTGGCACAATTTTTATCTGCTCATGAGAAGTATCGTGGAAGATAATTTTTCTACATAGGTCAAAACAAGACTTTCGGAATTCTGCTTTGGCAGTTTTTGGAATTGTGTTTTATGAAACACGGCCATATATTTTTTGGAAGCATCGCAAAATGTTTCTTGCAATAATGTGTTATGTCTATTCAAATATAAAGGTATGTCCATAACTCTATAAATGTTATAGTGCTTCTCTAATTTTAGAACTATGTAAACCCAAAAATGTTAATAGTACCCTGCAACAAAATATCCACCCCTTTGAGGCCTTCTCAAATAAAAATAATATCCAATCAGTCCAAAAACTACATAAGTATAATGCCGCAATTGATTTTATATAGTTGTACATATCTAAGATCTTTGTTAGATGTCATTATGGACAATAATCAATTATAATTTTCTGTAATTTATTAATCAATTTCGGTTTTGTCCTCGTTTGTTGTCTTAATGACAACATTTTGTGTACCATTTGTAGCAATGTTGTCAATGAAAATGAGTAATTATCTCAGGTTTCTATTGTAAAGATGTTAGAGGAAGTAATTCTTAATTGTACCTTTTTATTTGCATTGTTAATTTTGACAGCGTATCACTCGCTTGCATTCTTGGATTAGTTTAATTAAATGATGTTTTTTCTTTTGCATAGATTTATGTTTTATTCTATATATAAGTTTCCGCCTTCAATAATTTATTGCATTTTTAAAAGTTGTTGTTTAGGATCTGTATAAAGTAGCTATTTTAATTTTTGCAAACAAGCAGGACGTGGAAGGATGCTTGGCACCTACAGATATTTCCAAACAGCTTTCTCTCACATCATTGAAGACACATCCATGGCACATGCAGTCTTGTTGCGCACTCACAGGCGAAGGGTAATTTTGTTTTGTATTTAAGGTAGCCAAAAATATTTTAGTTTGTCTCAGGGCTTAGAGTGGATAGTTTCACAGGCTAGAAGATAATAAATTCTATATACGCATTGGATTATAGTGCGTGAAGTTCTTCCTATAGACTGTAATCGGGGTGGGATTTATTAAAGACTTGTCATCATGGATTTATTAGTTCTGACAACGTATTTAAATTGAAATAGTTGTATTTATTTATAATTGTATTATAGCTTTGTGTAAATGTCTGCTAATCAGTTTGAATAAAAGTGACTTATTGGAATAAATACCAAAGCTTTATTGATTTTACAACAGTGCTTTATTTTTAGTGCGCTCAAATATATAATTTATATCAGTGATTATCATTTAAAATTTTCATTTAATAACATTTACCATTTTGGAAATTTTCATTACAAACTTAAGTTTATAAATTAATAAATAATCGTTTGAACAAAAATGGGTCCGAATTTTCCATATATGGTCAAAAATGTGATCCCCCAAAGAAGCCAAATTGGTACTTCGATATTTCTGTTAGTTTTCAAATTGAGTACGAATCAAATTTTGACGCGCTTTGTTCAATAATTATATTATTTTACTAAATAAAAGTTTCTTATAAAGTGGATTTTTTATAATTTCAAGATATCTACCATTTTACTTAATTAAAGGTTTTGTTCATCTATAGTATAATGGTTGTGAATGAGCAAAAACTTTGACCCCTAATCCGTTTGATTCAAAAAGGTATTTTTCACTTTCAAACTCCTTGGTTTTAATATAAAATGCAGTTTATTGATCAAAACCGCTATAAAACCCAAATTATTATGATAGCAAAACGTAATCAAGTAGCTAAACTGTGCTTATGAGATAACAATTAATTGTGTTAAAGGGCCTTTATATATATATATATATATATCCCGCTTTTTGCTATGGAAAATGCAAAAACCTTAGATTTGGCGGGAAACGGTCCGAAATTTCTAAGGCATTTAGCATTTCCCCCCAAGAAACCTACCTCGCTCTAATTTTTTTTCCTTAAATAATTTTTTATGCGTTTGCGGATTTACTCTTAAAATAATATACAGGGTATCTCCAGGATTTCGTGTTAAACACAAAATGCCTGTAATTTCAGAAAAATCAGTTTGTATGAACATTTGCGAATCCCCCCTACTTTTTGAATGAGGAGGATTTACTTTTTTCATTTCAGTTTTGTGATTATAACTGATTATGAACAATATATTTTTATTTATAGAGGACCATATATATGTACTACTTTATAAACTGACAGTAATATTTGCACTCCAACCTTAATATCCAATCAGTTTCACGATCATGCATTTTCACTGATTATGTAGTTTCTCTGCTCAAAACAAAGCGAAAATGGTCATCAACAATATTCCAGCAAGATAGAGCGAGGTCATATACTGTGTATCAAACTTTCCAGATTCTCGAACTCGAAGTTTCCTAGACTGGTAATTTCACAAGCGTATTCACCCGATCTTTCACCAGTCAATTTTGCTTTCTGGGGTTACGTCAAGGGCAGAATACACTGTCGAAACTTTGATGATATACAGGATCTCAAAGATGCCATCACGACTACTGTGAGAGAAGTCCCACAAGACTTCTACAGGTCGGCTTTTGAATCAATCATCAGAAGATGCCACGTGTGTCTTGAAGAGGGTGATGATGTGTTTGACGCATAGATTTCGCGATCATTGTATTTATATCCATTCCCTTAAATATTAATTACTCATGATAGAAGAGATTATTTCAGTCAAGGATTTGTCGTTTTTGCTTCATTGACACTCGATGCGTAAAAAAAGGTTAGGTTTTTTAAATAAAAAATATTGTTCATTATCAATTGTAACCACAAAGCTGAAATGAAAAAAGTAAATCCCCCTCATTCAAGAAGTAAGAGCAATTCGAAAATATTTATATAAATTGATTTTTAGAACTTACATAAAGTTGTTTTTTTTAATATCAAAACAAATTTTTTTCTATGGCGTAGTGTCCATCAACCACAATAAAAAATTTGTGATTATAGTTTTAAAATTAATATAGAGAGTTTTAGCTGCGTCCTAGCTAATTTAGCTGTTTGTCATCAGGATTTCTGGAAAATTAATCAATTGATTTTTATGAAAAAACGTATTTGCCTAACTTAGAAATTTACTTGTTTGAAACTTGATGCAATTTTAAATTTCATTCAACACACCAAGTTTTATTCCATGATTGCAAATATGACTATTCTAAATTCTATTAGACCAAGTATTGGGAAGATAGAAGTCTTCCCTTTCATTTTGACAATTCCAAGAGTAATACTTTTTATGCTAAAAATGAACTCAATGTAAAATATATTTAATTCAAATTGCGATAACAGAGAGCAAGTTATGACTGCTCTAAATATTTTACACAAATGGGAATTGTGATGATTTCTTGTTTAACACAACACCAATATTGTTTTTCAAAATCTTAGTAAAAATCTATAATTGAAGATTGAAAGCAATTAATTACATTAATATGACCTTCCATCAATCAATAAGAACTTAGAAATTTGTGGCCTCTATTCAATGTCAATCACAGAAAAATGTATTATTGGGAAGTTTTAAATGGAATTACCAAACTAAATCTTTTCTCAACTTTAGTGATCTTGGGTATAGGGTGTTTTACAGATTTAATTTCCCGAGACTTGATAAAAATGTTTTAAAGGAATTGCAAACAAGAAATATTTAGGATTTAATATGAATGTTTTTTTTTACTGTCTTCAATCAATTAATTGCATGAAGGCCAAACATGTAACTACAATTCAAAAACATGCCATAACCTAATGTAAAGGCGTAGTTATTGAGTTCATAAACATTTTGGGGTTGTACAGCAGAAATCGAATGTTTTTAGGCAATAACACTTTATCAGAAATGTCTAAATTAAAATTATTTTAAATACTTTATGACCGGTATCTTAGCCTGGACATCAAAAACTGCGAACTATCAGGAGTCGTATTTTAATTAACTAAATACATGCAGCTGTTATATTTTGGCTTATATAACATTTTTCTGTAGCACACATGTTTCTAAATACCCTTAAATTCTGATATATTTCTAAAGCGAAGATTTTATCAAGAAGCAATAACTAAGATATTCAAAGGTATTTGTCTAAATTATTTACGTACATGCATATTGCCGTAAGCGTGGGTAGTTATTTGAATATTGGAGTAACCAAAATAAATTTGGGTCTGAGCATTGTAAGAAATGGCATTCGTGTCAGAAACACTGTCATGGATAATAGTAGTGTATGTAATCTATTATCGTAACCATATTTTGTGCAAATAATTGCATTAATTAACAAAAGAAAAGAACAACAAAACTATTTAGAAGCTAACTGAAGGAACTAACCAAAAGCCTTAAATCAAATGTATGCTAATGTAAATAGAAGGGGAAAATTACTTCTGTAGTTTTTCAATTATTCATTATTAGGTATTTTGCTATTTAGGTGTCTATTTATGATGTTCATAATTGCAGAGTTATGTGTGTAATCCAGGAGGGGGCGCAGGCCCCCACCTAAAATTTTTAAAGCTAACATAAACTTTGGTCTGAATACTTGTTGAAAAACTGCTCAAAGATTACCAATTTCAACTACCTGCCACCAAACTCATTAAAATATATATTTTATGTTTCCTTGTAAAACTGGAATAAAAAATATAGAAGATGAGTTCATTGCTTGTCTTACTGACAAATATTTAATGTATAACATAGTTTTTGCCTAACTTTAATTTCAAGAAAGCATTTAAACTACCTGTAATGTTTTTTTCTATTATCCTTAAAATATATATGCATAAAAAGTCGCTCCCGCGCGCGAGGCACATGCATGCACATAGTCCCACGCCCCCTAACTTGGAATCCTGAATTCGCCCCTGCTGTAATCTATTATACATGTACATCGAATTTGTAATATTGCAAGGTAGTAAGAATTGTAAATATTGAACTGGTGCTTTGTAAACGTGCTGATTTAGTTTAGTTTTGTTGTTAGGAAATGAAGATTGTTTTAATCTAATCTAAAGATTACGAGCTATCGCGGCTAAGGAGGAAACGTGTTCCTGATGTCTCCAAAAATTGATGGAAATATAAAATCGTGAGATGTTGATGCAGGTTTTCTGGAATGGTAGCAAAAGTTCATATTCACAAAA
Source organism: Hofstenia miamia (assembly GCA_900660155.1). Lineage (NCBI taxonomy): Eukaryota > Metazoa > Xenacoelomorpha > Acoela > Hofsteniidae > Hofstenia > Hofstenia miamia. Next base: position 304,097 of record CABFPE010000777.1, read on the forward strand.
GTGGAAATCCCGTGGAAAATGCTGCATATGTAATAAAATATTCGGAACATTACTTTAATGCGACGGAATTAGAAGCCGTACTTGTAGTGGTAGTTGTAGTAAGAGACTTTATTAGGAATCAGGCAAAACCATGAACCTGAACAAAAATACAAAAATAAGATTTATTATTTTCATAGAAATATTATTGTAGTAAACGGCAAATTAGACTGATATTTGATAAAATATGAAAACAAATTATAGCAAATCGATTCTAAAACTAAATTCTGTAAAGAAATTCAATAATATTTTCCTGTGAAGATAGTTTTAGAGCATTTCTTGTTTCAACAAAATGATCGACTTACGAATGAAAATTTTTAAGTGACTTTTTTTTGAAAACTTCAAAAGTTAGTGTAGATTTTCCTCAATTTGCTCAAAGTAATTAGAGCAGGATATATCATAACAATTTTGCCAGATTTTTGAGTAATTGTAATTTTCAAAGATTTTCATTCGTAATAGTTGTGTATCCCTGGTTACTAAATTTGACAGTACATATGATTTCTGATCAATTGGAACCTATATAGTGGCGTACGCATGGAGGGCTTCCTGTCAGGTTTTCAACATTGATTAAACAAACATTTTAAAAATAGCAAAAGAAATTAAAACCTAAGGTGGTAAGAAGCATTTTTTGGAACTATTTTCCAATATTTTGACAAATTCGTAAGGCTTCGTGTGCTCTTAGTCACTTAAGTTGATCACAACTAAAGTGTTCCTGCGGACGACCCTGAACATAGTTTGTCTAACAGCAAAAATGGGTTGTCTAAATTCAATAATGCTGATTCTTTCACACATGTTTTAATTTGTAAATATATTTTATTTAGCTGATACTTTTCGTTCTTTTTCAGATGGAAATTAAAAATGCTTATTTGAATTTTTTTGAAGTACTAATGGATTGTATTCAACACATTATAGGACCAACATCGGCGAGCCTTACCTCGGTACTCATTCTGTGATTCTCACCTGGGCACTTTTAGAACAAAGTTTCCTGGCAGATAATTTTCTAGTTTAAGCACTATCAGAGTCTCTTAGAAAAATAAAGGAACACTGGTAGTCTCAAAGATAACAATAAAGAATGTTGGGCCTAGCTTATTTGAATACAGTAACATGAACCCTGTGACTGTGAATTCTGAATGCTACACCAAAATGAAAAAGTTTATTGAAGTCATCAAAAGAACGAGGAACATTAATATTGAAACGGTTATCTTCCAGCAAGTTGGGCACCATTATACTGTTCAAACAAAACAATTGATTATTTGAAGCAACACTTTTCTGAATGCAAACTTCTTTCTTGGCATACATACAATCCATGGACTCTGTACTCATCAGACGTTAACCCTGCTGATTACTTTCTTTGCGATTATTTCAAAGTAGTCTATACAGATAATCCATGGCCAAATGAAGAACTAAAGGGCAGTAAAAGAAGAAAGATCCTGCAGAGATGCCTACAAGAGCAATGGGAACCTTCAATGTTTACCTTGCAGCTGTTATTCAGCACCTCAAAGTGTGGAATGAACACATTATTCACTTAATTATTCGTTTTTAAGGAATTTTAGCTGTTTAAATGGAAATATAATCAGCAATATATTTCGCTAATAATTATGAAATTAATGAAGAAATTAATTTTATAAATTTAACGAGAACATTTTATTGAATGTAATCTTGTGTTTAAAGTTGGTTTTAAAGCTTTTATATAATATGATTCAGCGACTTTTAGTGTAAATTGATCTTTCATCATGCAAACTATTTTATAATTGAATTCATAATCACAGATCTTTAAGTTATTCCATATTTCTGTTGATGTTCTATGCTCTTGAATACTACATAATTGTCTTGAAGATTTTTCAACATAAGTTTCGCTACAGCCCATGTCATTTTGTAAACAACGTTAGTAGATGGTGTTAAATTAAGAATAGATCTTATTTTATATGTCGCTGATATTATTCTCCCATTTTGTTTTGCAAATTTAATTGTTTTTTTAACATTTCTTTTTAGGCAGCTTGTATTCTGTCATATTTATAGTCTCCTCAATATTGCGATCCATAAATTGTATTGGATAGCGATTTTTCGTAAGTGTTAAAATTTCTTGAATTTGAAGAAATATCAGAGATCCTACATATTGCACCGTGGATGAATGATCGTTTATAGCTCATTGGATATATTGCATTGAAATTCAAAACAAGATTTTTTCCGTCTGTTTTCTAAAATTGTTTGTAGTAAAGTTTGGCATTTTTTTCGAATAATATGGACATTTAGAAAATGAAATGAGATGTTAGATTCCTCTTCCATTGTAAATTGCATTTTTTCATCTAATCTGTTTAATTTCTTTAGTATATTTTCTGCTTCTTGATCATTTGTTACCATGCCGAAGACATCATCCATGTATCCTCCACCGTATATTAATTTTATGTTTTTATTTTGAAAGTGTTGTTGAATTGAACCTGTGAAACTTGCAAAATACTTCATTTTACAATGTACTTTGCAAGTTTGATTTATTTTTTGTAAGTACTTTATAAGTTTGCCGGGCAATGATATTTCAGACAAGTAAATCTTGGTTCATAAATTCGGTGTGTCTGCTTGCCGTTCTGGTTACGCCAATTTCAAAGGTCAAGATCCAACTAAATTCTTTTCCAAATGTTTGGAATTAAAGAAAAGATGGATATTACCTATTCGGTAGAGACTTTAGCTGCAATGGAAAGATAACCATTTTTTGAAGTCATTTTGTTGATATTAGTAAGCTTTAAATGAAATTGGAATAGTAAACCTATTTCAAGGATTTTTTCATTTTGAAAAATGTTAAATGTGTCACTAACACCTTTAGAAACAAAACGCGGATCGCAAAAATTCCGCTAAGATTACCTTTCCAAATTTTCAGAAAAACCTGGATCAGAAACTTAAATGAAATTTCAGCAAAATGTGTTCTTGGTACAAATTGGACTTTTAGACCTAAGGATATATTGTTTGGACAATGAACTTCCAAAAATAAATGAAATATTAGTTATAAACAGTAGTTTAAATGTAAAAAATATTCTTGAATGTTGTGAATATCATCAACAAAAAAGTGTCAACAATCAATTACTTAAAGAACTCATAGCAAATTATGGAATTCTTGAATAATCTGAAACGAATTTAATAACGTCAATAAAATGAGTGTTGTAAATTATTTGTTGACTTCTTGTCAAAAATGTTGATTTGTAACAACATTCATGTGATATATATATCGGCTTATAGTAGCAGTTCGTGAACCAATAAATTCTTGCACCAATATCGTCAAATGCGCAGAGGACACAATGATTACTGCTCCTGTTTATTGTCACTTATCCTTAGTAACTGAACTTGTAAATATCTACACCATAATTTTTTATTATATCATACACCACAGATTTGAATTATGTTAGTTTTGCGGAAAATTATTTTAACTAAGACTATCATAACAGTCTTGTGTTGCAAAAGATAAGATATTCTTTATTGCAATAAATATTAACAATTAGAAACTGGTGATTTATTTGAATAACGTCATCAAATATACAAACATTACACAAATACATTCAATAGAATAAAGCAATGTATAGAATTAATCTATCAGGCTAGGGATAAGTTGCTAAAAGGATTTCAAGAACGAAATATTGTATAAACATTATTGTAGAATTTGTATCCTAGCAAAGGCTTTACCCGAGATATACTTTTTCTTATCTCTTTAGCTAGTGAGTTCCAAATTCAAATAGCGAATTAATGAATAAAACCAGGTATTGAAATAGTATTATAAGGCGGTAATTTTTGATAAGTGATTAGCTGTCTTGGGAAAAGGATAGACCTAGAAATAAAGTGGAAGAATTTTTTTTGAAACAATTACAGCCCATTTATATTGGATATCGAGTTTTCAGTAAAGAACATCTTTTAGATCAGTAAATATATTTGTATAACTCAGGTTACTCATAATAAATGAATGAAAAAATGAATATGACAGAGCATGTTAATTGTATTAATAACATTGAAATACTTCTTATACTTAATGCCAATTTTCTTACCATTGCATTAATCTTAGATTTTAAATTTAGCCTCGAGTCAAAATAACCTCCTAAATACTTAAATTTGTCTCCAGTTGGAACCTTAGCATTGAGATTCAGAGTTAATGCTGAAATATTGTAATTAGACGCAGTGGGCTGCAAAATATACTATATTTTCATTTATGAATAACTTATGCATGTTGAAAGACGTTGATAATTTGTTGCAATTATGTGCTACAGATTCAATTGCTAAATGCATGGATTTACTATCGCTGAATACTCACGTATCATCGTCATCAGCATATTGAATTAAATTGAAATCAGTTATCGTATGCATGTCGTTTACATATATACTGAAAAGAAGGGGACCTAAGATGAATCCAGCAAACAGTTTTTTCATTTAAGGTAAACACGAAACTCTTGTGAATAATAAACCCAAAAAGGCATAGTACTGTTGAATGCCATTTTCTCAAAGCGCAACTGACATCGTAATGAAAATGGGATTTGCAGAAACTCCTCCTAATCCAAACATTTGCAGAGATTATTTTGCTTAGGGGTGGTGCTTATGCCGCAAAGTTCATTCTCCGAAAAAATGAAGGAACATGTTGATAATAATTTGAAACGTGCATATTAAAATTTCTTCTCTTTAGCAAATTGACATCCTTTAAAACGATTTCTTTTCAACAATCCTTAAAGATTAATAGCTATTCCAGGGAAGGGAGGCAGAGAAAAATTCATTGAATTGGCTCAATAATAAACTTCCTCCAGATATTTCTTAATCCCAATTAATTCACTTATCATTATATTTTGCCATTCCCCTAAAAATGATTCTGTATCCACTCCTTTTCTTCCAATATTGATCATCTCAAATATTAAAAGCTTTAGTATATATAATATATACAAGTTTGCAGCATGCAAACGTACTATCTGACCACTAGTTAAGCCAATTAACTAAAAACTACGTCTTGCTACCCTTTGTGACAAAAATTTATTTTGGAAATTGAAATTTCTACTTGATAAGGTTTCTCAAAAAGATCTTGAACATTATTAGAAGATATTTTTATCAATGACCTTCTGTGATTGAAAGCAACAGAAAAAATGCAAAAAATATAATGTGGATGCATCAAGGTGAACCCTAAGTGGTCGCGCAACATAAATCTTCAAGAAATTAATGAAGTAAGCTACTACAAGACTATAATATCCGTAGCCTAAAATGACGCTTTACTTGTATATATTTCATGTCTTTTTTATTATTTTTGTACATTATTGACGCTATTTAGGGAATTTATCAGTTTCTGAAATTGTAAATAAAAGTCTCTAAATATAGAATATCTTATCTTATCTTATGAATACTTATGTATTTATGAAATTTGTCTCTTGAGATGTGCTTTGTATCATTTGGTGATGCATCTATCTATTACTTTTTTGTTTGTATAGATGAATGACAATTTACTACGTTTAAAATAATCTCAACCTTGCTGAAATTCATTGTTACGCGTTGTTTTGGATTGTTATAATTCCCATGAAAACTTTACCAGCATGAATGGAAATATTTGGGTGTTTATTAGGCAATGTAAAATAATAAATTGTAAGTTTATAAATTTATATGGTATATGTAAAAATAACAAATGTACTTTACTCAGCAGTATAAAACTTAACAGATAAAAACAAAATGAGTTGCTAAATAAGAAATGACTGTAAAATTCAAGTTCGTATCAAATCTTGAAACTTAAATAGCGGTCTGCTCAGTTCTTGTTTGCCCTGCAATCGTTGGTGGACTATGGAACTTGCTCTGTTTGATTTGGCTTCTGCAGATTACAAACGGCTGCTTCATTATTGGTGACATAAACACATAGATCCATGGAGTGATGGCACTACACAAGTATACTAAAGGAATCGCTGCACTCCATGCTAGGTAGAAAAATGCGCTCTAAATAAGGCAAAATTAGTATGTAATGTTATAATAGAATTATATAAAATAATACATATTATTTCATGTGAATGGTTTTGGCAAAATTTGCAAACAATTAATGTACAGGCATGAACTTCTATAAAACTAACTGGACTGGAACAAATGAATAAATAACAGCAACATTTGGCCGATTTCACTCAGTCATTTATTAATTCCGCTCTTCAATTCACTCATAAAAGAGCGGAATTAATAAATAATTGAGTGAAATCGGCCAAATGTTGCTGTTATTTAGTCATTTGTTCCAGTCCAGTTAGTGTTATAGAAGTTCATGGTACAGGTGCGGCTCATTTAGCTTTTAATCGAAATCAAATAATTAAAATATTTTTAAAAATCTAATAGATTATAGCAAATTAGTAATACCAGTTTTCAATTGAATATATGTAGTGGCTACATGTGAATTTAGCTGAGAAATTAAAGAAAATGGAAACAAATATAACTATAATTTCTTTCAAAATTAAAATTGTTTGATAAATTGAATTATTGAACAAACTGTAAAATAAGGCCATAGAACAAATTTTTATAATTTATGTTCTTCACTTAGACAGAGTGCATGTATTGTATAAAAATGATCAGATTAAATTCCAAGTGCCTTAATTCCCACTAAAAATTCTATGAAGTCGATTAGATATTCAGCAGTGCTCTTGCTAGAGAATTTTCGCGTTTCGGCAGCTAAGCATAGGCGCCTCTTGAAAAATATTTTATGCATCTTCTAAAAACACGGCAATATTTTTATAGTCAGAGACCAATTTTTTAAATGGTTTCCTTGATTTTGTCACTAGTTTCAAGATAAGGAAAATCAAGCAAATTTTTATAAGAAACTACACTCAATTGTCGTATTTTAGCAAACTTTTTCAAAACTGTACTATAAATATATATAAAATAAATAATAAAATTAATGTACATGTACATCTGTTCTTACTATGTCTGACAAGTCTTAACATCACTTTTTAATTTGACATAATTAGAGCTACTTTTGTTTCAAAGTATCTCAATAATTGTCTGAGATTAAATAATAACATTTATTTTATGGAATTATATGATTGTAGGAAGTCTTACTTAACATTAGTTGAATAATTTTTTTTCAGACTAGTAAAAATATGTCACTTTCGTCTGCCATAGTTTTTGAGAGGAAACGGTTCTCGTCAATTCTCATTTCCTTTGCGGAAATATTTTTATGTGTTCTAACGCAGAGCGTCGATTGAGCTGGATCAAAAAATTACATTTCATTAATGAGTTTTATTGATTCGCCTACACTTTTCAGTTTTCACTTTGATTAAAACTGAATACTGTTTCGAAATAAAACTAGCGCTGCCTCCATAGAACATCTTATTGAAAAAAGAAGCACGCTTTAAGTAATTTTGCTAAGCATTTAAGAATAGTAATAGATTTTTAGTCATACCTAGGTAATGCGCGACCTAAAATTGGATTTTTACTTTAATATTAAAGCCTAATAAAGAAGAAAAGCAAATTTTAAAAATCCCAAATTCTTAACAAAAACCTGACAATTTAATGAGAAGTATTTTTCGGTGATATATACTCTAGGGCTAAGCTCCAGTCAACAGCGTTCAATATCCCTATTCAATTGTCCTACATTCTGCAATATAGTCTATGCTTACACCAAATTTGCCATTTTAAGATTCTTATCAAAACGTGAATTGCTAGAAGCATTTCGAAGAATTAAATTTTATACAAATTTAACGATTAATAACTGGAAGCTAATATGTGTATTGCTAGTCTACCACAAATTCAGTTTAAAATGTTTTTTTTCGGAAAGTAGACATCATAAACTTTATAAAACTGTTATTGTCTATAGTTGAATCATCAAGCCTGTTCTACTATCCAAACTATGGTAATAACTCTGACTCAAAATCTAGAAAGTAAATTTTTGTTAAACAAACCTTATCATATGGATTGGGGGTGACATCCAATACGGCTTCCTCATAAATATAGACTAGGGCGTTCATAGCATTGAGGAATCGCAGAATGATAAAGTTGAGGCTGGCCAGTAGAAACATTAAGCTCATCTTGCACACTACTCGATTCTGTGAAGGCTATAAACGAATGATTTAAGCAAATTTTAATATAGTAAGCAATGCGTGTATTCAATTGAATACATTTTGAAAAATATTTTATTTCTAAACAGTGATCAAATAAAATTTGACGACCTTAGTAGTTAATCATGTATTAATAAATAGATTGCAATATTGAACTTCGAAAATGTTTACTTGAATATTCCTTTGATAAAAATGGCATCCTTGACTATGATGAGGACTAGAGAGTGACAGTGGAGTCCGCAAGGGAGGAGCATGGTGGAACGTCCCCCGTCAGGTTCTTAAGAGGGATTTTGACTGGCTAATTCAAAAAAGTTTCAGCTAAAAATGGAAAAATTTAAGATCTAGGGTCGTGAATGCATTTTCTAGGGTCTATTTTGTCAATATTTTCAAAATTTATCTGCTTTCGGTCATGACTAAGATGTCTCCTGCCAAAAAATCCTATGTAAGCCCCTAGAGAGTAAAATCGGGTACCCGATAAAACCCAACCCGGTTTCGGACCGGGTATCAAATTGTCGGGCCAGATCGGGTGCGGTAACAAAGATTAGAGTGATTATTAAAAACATACTGATCTAAATCACCGCTTTATTTCAGAGGGATTCAAGATGTCAAGTAACACCAATAAATTGGTGTTTCCCATATCAGAAAATGGTTGATGTTAATGATCATTTGATTAGATAGAAATCCATAATGTCAAATCGAAGTAAACACTTCGGGTTGGGTCAAATTCGGGTATTAAATTTTCAGATAGTGTTCGCGTCCATGTTTACCTCATATTGTCACTCTCTAATTAGGATCAGTTTTCTTTGCAAAAATCCTAATTGATGCAACTGCTTTCTTATCCTAGTAATTAAACAATTTACTTGACATTTCTTGATTATAAAACTCGATTGCTTAACATTTTATAAACCAGCTTTTTCTAAATACTTAACAAAAATGGTGAGATACCTTATTTTAACAACTTTTCATATAAAATATATCTGTAGAAAAAACACTATGTCTCGTAGAGTTATTCTACAAGCAATAAAAATGGATAAGAAATTCAGTGAAGAACGAAAACTTTACAACTTCTCAAAAAAAAATTTCGTACATTTTTTGCATCTCAGACTGACCCAACCAAGACAATTGTTGCCCTGCCCTACTTCCATTACCGATGTATGTACACAAGTCTGTTTTCGAACTTATGAATTAGAATTTTTTGTCAAGCCCAGAAAAATTCGAGTATTTTTACGTTGTAACAAACGTTATAATTATAAAGAATATTTGCTTATATCTATGTATGTCATTTATTCCATTGAATTTACTGCATTGGGTTAATTTTTACTCTTGTCAAGTGTTATATCACCCTACTTCATTCTTGAATGACAATAAATAATTGTATTATTTGAATTTAGTTGATTCTCTGATTGCGCATAGCACACGTCAAATCATTACATTTTAGATTCTCAAATTAAATAACAACAGACACTACAATGACATATCGCATGGTTTGAATAAGGTGCTTTATGTATTTAGAGTAGTTCTGAGAGAATAGTCCATTAAATAATGACAAATGCAAATTGTGTTCGTACTTTGACACTTATTTTGATGTTTTCAAACTTTAAATAGCAACGATGGATACGCAATATTAAATTCACACATTATAAAATATGCCATTTTTTGTGGGCATTAAGGAACTTGATTTGATTAAGAAAAACTTTAATATATTTTGTCTGTAATTGCTTCTAGTTTGATTTTATCAATTCGGAAAGTTAAAGATAGATTATTGTGTCAGTTTTAAAAAAAATTTCTTTAAATTCAAACTTTTTCCATACATGAGCTTCAAGTATCTTAACCATCATCCTTGCATATAACGCTTGTTCGCAAAAAACACACATGAATTTTGAAGCGAAGGGGGCATAAATTTGTTGAAATTAAATCGCATGCATGCAGTTGGTTATTAGTTTTTGGGATGAAAAAGGATTTATTTTTTGAAAGTTACACTTGTACGTTAGTATTTCTAAAGTAATGTACTGTAGCGCTAATGCTTGCAAATAACTGACAAACGGCGGCTGCATATTGCAAATTTCTCAACAACTGCATAATAAAGCCAGGCCACCACCTGCATGAATTACTCAGGGCAGACTTTAGCATAGTATTTGGTATACAACCAACCCAAAACGAGCCCTTTTTAAGCAAAGCAAATTTATGGTACTTCTTGTTAATTTGATTATGCAGATTTTTCTTATTTTTCCATTCAATATGCCTTTCTTATAATCTTATTTTACAAAGGTTTATTAAATAATTGGAAGAGCTATGTAGAAAACTCTGAGAGCACAATCACAATATTTTTAAAAAAAATATCGAGTTAAAACGAACCTCATTGAAAATTTTATGTGGCGAATCGAGCCGAACTTACTCAAAACTTAAACGAGGCGAGCTTGGAAATTTTGGCTCTTTGACAATCCTGACTCAGGGCAACCCGCAGGAATTTTAGTTTGTATCTTACTACACTCGTCAAATTTTCCATACTTTTTTCCAGTATTCCTACTACCGGTCTACTCCAATTATAGTTGCTCCAATAAATAAAGATGCAAACTGAAATTCTTTAAAGAATTGCCAAAAAGAACTGGTTTAATCTACACACAACATTTTTTCCTAAAGGCATTTATGCTTTATGAACTAAACAGAGGAAATGCTTTGCATCAAGTGAAATGAAAATGATGACATGCACTAAGCGATGAAAATATTTTTGTCGTATTGGTATTTTGAAAAAAAAATTTCAATTTATTATTTTTGGCACTGTATTATTGGCTGCTATGACTAAATGTAAGAAAAAAAGCATTTATGCTAGCAACCTATTTCGGATCGGACTTATTGTCTACAAACCGAATTTTTTAAGCTTGGCTTGTTTTCCTTTTGAGAATTTTCGCCTCGGCTCGGCTCGGCTTGCCACATAGAACCTTTCAATCAGGCTCGTTTTAGCTCGGTAATTTTTTAAAAAATGCATTGCGCTCTCAGAATTTTTTACATAGCACTTCCTTATTATTTCTTAATCATTTTAAAATAAGATTATAAAAAAGGTGTATTGAATGAAATGTTAAAAAAATCTGTATAATATAATTAACAAGCAGAACTATAAATTCGTTGTATATCCAATGCAGTGCTTAAGCTCGGCTTGGTTCGTTGACAAGTCTGCTTTGGATATATTATACTGAAAACATTTAGTTCCCACAAAATTTTAATGAACAAAGTAGTTCGTTTATATATAATTGAAGTGCAACGTCATTATTGATATTCTTGTTTATTCTTGTAATAACTCAGAAGTGCGAAGCGGAAGAGAGTTTTCCTCTTCCATGCGAATCAAGAGGATGACTGAAGGGTAGTCTAGTTTACATAAAAATACTTGGAGCTTTTCATCATGCTTAGGTTCCTATCAGACATCAGGCGTAATTTCCATTGTACGTTGTTATTATATACCATCAGAGTTGTAACCGGGTATCGACTCAACTGAGAAAAATGAATTTATTATGAAAATAACTGAGGGCATTGGATAATTTTGATTCTGTCTATTTATAATGAATCATAATTGTCATATTTGTACGGCACCGGATTAAGAAGAAGTAATAGGTACCAGTAATTTTGGTACCAATTCCAGTGTAATTTACTTCTTAAATTAATGCATAGATTTGGCATCAAAACCTTCTCAACGAGAAACTAACAAGCCAAACAACTTCCAAGCTCTTGGTATGCAAATGTTTTATTAATTTGCTAGAACCCTTCGATTTTCCCTGCTGGCGTTTTGATTTTGAGAGACAATTACCCTGTGAAACTAGGAGAAATCGATTTGCATAGTCGTGGTGCCGCAATCAATAACAACGATGGGAATATTACAGATTTGATATTTTGATGATACAATGTAATTTACAACTAGTCAAATCGCATACATTATTATTCTCAAATTCTGAATGCTTATAAACATTGTGTATTAAATCTCTAAATATAGACTAATTAAGTAAATCCTCCAAGAGACTCTAAATTTTTTAAGCCTCGTTCCTTGTACTTGAAGTATAAAAGGCTTACAAATATTAAGGGTTTATTGAATAAAATCGTAGCATAATAGTAATAGCAACATAATCGTAACTCAACAAACATTAATTGACGATGCAAAGCCTTTATACATGCAACATCCAGTACTCGTCGGTTTACCTTATGACAAAGTGGTAAACGTAATTAATTAAAATCAATTAGTAATAGTTCATATCAGTACTTTTAAAATCTATTACTATATGCTTTATTGAATAACAATTTAACAGGGTGTGAAATTATTTTTACTTGAAACATACTGGTGTCCTTTTCTCTCAATCGTGTTAAAAATTAGCCCTGATGTGTGTTTTTTATTTGAAAATGTCGATTTCTTAAAAAAGATTTCAGGCTTAAATCACATAGGAGCAACAGTGAAATTTAACTGTTTCCCCATGTGTAGATAGTAGTTTTGTGTGGGGAGAAATATTGTGTGTCCGCCCAACTCGTTTTGAAAGGCAACGGGAGAGCCGTAAGCCCCCCCCCATTTTCTTCTGCGTCCGATGACACCGCCCTTTCTCCGCTGTGCTCCAATCTGCCCCTCCATTCAATATAGAACACTGATCTACATTGAGTTTGATTTCTAACAAAAACCTTAGAAAACCGATCGAAATTCCAAAAAATGATAGACTAAAATTTGCCAGATATCATATATTTGTAAACAAAGGCAAATACATCTAAAAGAAAACTTTAAAGGAAACATGTGCTGAGCTCAATTATTCACATAGGTTTCTGGGTGAATATTCTTTAGCCGCGCCACCCGATGCCTGCGAGCTTTATGGCCGCCCGAAAAACAATAGTAGATAGACTTTCCAAATTCACCGATTGGCAATATTTATATATTGATATGAGTAATATAATTTCTGCTCTTTATAAATCCCCTTAAAGAGAATTTTCTGATTATGCCGATAGTATCACAACTAACGGTAAGAATAAAAAGTTGAAATTTCTTAATGGGGATCACATTCAATAACCAAGAACGTCACAAAGCAATCCAGACATTGTCAAAGTATAGCAAAGCTAAACCTTTAAAATTCACCCTACCATTTTCGCTATAATTTTAAACATTTTATGAAGCTAAAGACATACTGAGTGTACCCTTGAATGCATTCGCTCAATTTCATGTGGAAATTTTAGTAAATTGTACCTAACTTTGGAGATCCATATACTATGTATGACGTTTTAATTAGAAAATTTAACCTTATGCTCAGATAACAACCAAGTCATCTCCACACGGATTATGTTGTCCACAATGATGGATTTTAGATTAGACACCCATTTTAAAATGAATCTAAAAGAAATGTGAGATTCCCACAGAATTCTTCAAGTTATATTCTTTTAATTGACTCTCATGGGGATTTGAAACTTCAAGTGTCACAGTGCGCACAAGAATGATTTCTAAGAGTACAGTTGGCACATGGTGCCATTTCAAATGAACTACTTGTGTTAATCTCTAATCAAAAACCATTCAAATTTGAATTTGAATCATATAAGATGTGGTGTCATAGTAAGGTGACAAACTACCCACTTACGCGTAGTGCTGCACTGTACTTGCATGTAAAAACTTGTCAATACAAGACAAAAATTTTTCAAAAAATTTTCATTTTTGGCTGTGAAAGTTATTTTATTCACGTACGATAACTGATGAATGCACTTTGATTAAACTTCATTTTGGATTTCGCATGACTGCTTCTGGGTTGAAGGTTATCCTTAACAGAAAGAAATAATTTTAAATTCTATGTATAAATTGCAGTTTAACTTTTAATTAATTCAGGATGCCGTGCCATTTTAATAATCTGAGTTGTCAACCAGGCATATGACAGAATCCACTTCAACTCTACCATAAACCAATGATTTATTGCTTCAGGAAATTAGATATAAACATAAAATATGTTAATTCTCATGACCAAAGACTTGGTAGCAGCGACGTTTCAGTAAAGTTGTGAACGCTAAACTGGTTGCATGGACGTGTTAATTACCGACACAGTATCGTTGAATTTGCACGTTTATTTTAAAAGTAGAATAAAATTTATATAACTATTTGCACAGATGCATACAACTGCAATTAGTAAGCCAGAACTCTTAGTATTGATGGTTCATTACAATAGCAAAGACGTATTTTTACCATTATCAAGAAAGTCCTTCTATATATTCCCTTACAAAAATTTACTAATAATTTTGTCCGATATAAATTGAAATTAATGATGTATATTTTGATTACAATAAGAAATAATTTCTTAGAAGCAACATGAAAGAGTATAAAGTATGAGGGTATTTTACAAGTTTTCAACCAATTCTAATTTAGTGCTCAATAAATATTATTGTCATTTAAATATTTGTCGCTATTAAAATTAATAAGTAGAATATTTGTTTTTTTATCATATTGGCATAAATTCACTTGATTTATGAATTTTCATATACATTAATAAAAGTTGCCTTGTGCGAAATATAATAATAAACACATACATATTTGCCGTCTTTAGCTGTTGTTGAATACTAATTAATGCAACTAGAATTTTTTATTGGGTAGTAGTATTACTATATACATTATATGTTATATCGCAAAAAATTACTTGATCTTGATGAAATCATAAAATTTCCAACCATATGAAAAACATTTTTTTTTAAATTTGCAAAAAATTCAGTTCTTTTAACAAAAAATATTTCAAATCATTGCACCATTGCCAAATATCAATATAATTGATTTTTGTTATGTTATATTATTGAAATATTCGCAAAATTGATCATAAAATTGATCATCATAACTTATGTGTTGGTTGGACGTCGTCATGGAGACAGAAATGTGTAAGCACTACACTTATGAATAGACTGCTATTAAGTGAACTCATTACTACGGGAATCTATTCCACTATATACTAAGTTGAAGCCAAAATCGTCGAGGTTCGCATTGTGAAATTAAATTAACTCGTTCCTCCTCTGGTCTGGAACGAGGGGTGAATATCCACATTCAGGTCTCTAAACAGTTTTTGTTGTTTTGCTATTTAAATATAACATTTTTTAAGAAATTTTAAATACTAACCACTTTAGATGGTAAAATACACTTAAGTTTAAGGGCTATATAATTTTTGGAATATTTTGACGCTATATATGGAGCGGTAATTAATCACTCAATCTAATCAAAGCAGGGGTGCCCCTCACTCCTATTTCGACGAATAATTTCAAGTAAATGAGACAAAAGCACTTTTAGTAAATATGCAACCAAAAAAGTAACTCAACTTTTTGCAAAAATTTGGTGTTAGATGTATGCTTCAAATATACATGTATATGCCCAAATATCAACAGTTTTAGAGGATTGATAACCTTCTAAATTTAACTCTGCATAATGATATTCTCAAATTACGTGAATGAAATAACTCAAAATAATTTGGCAACCAAATTCAATAAGTAACTAGTTTGGTAGGTTTTATTAATAGCAACAGACCTTGCACATTGATATCAAGGATAAATATTAATTGCATTACTTCGACTCCTCCCTGAACTCAGCTGAAGTATTGTGTAAGTTTATGAGAGGCGATGTTAACACCTTCTTAACAACGATCAAAGTCATATTTTCACGAACGATAACAATTTTATTGATTGAAATCGTAAATTCGTAACTAAAAATTTGAAATTTAAAATGACATTCACAAACAATTGCTTCGCAAATTTAAGAGATTTTCTAATTTTAGAATTTTAATCATTTTGTAGACTACGGATTTTATGATAAATTCCTACGCTCTGCTAAAGTAGAGAATTTTTACATAATTAGTGAAAATCTAAGATTTCGTATTTCAATTTATGAATTTGAAATTCATTGTGATTGCTTCCTTTAGGTATTACGTTACTCTCCTTTCTTCGAATTATGAAATGCGAAATTGATTATTTAAATATTTTAAAAAAATCATTTAAGACATTGCAGTAAAATTGAATCTGACGCATTTTTCATACAAAAGAGAAAGCATTAACTACGTGATACCGGTTCTGTCAATAAATTTTAGATCAATTTTCAGCTGAATAGATTTCAGTTAAATGAAAGATGCCAAACACCGTCTTTTGTAAGTGAATGGAGAAGTCCTTCTGAGGCCTTTTTAGGAATGGCCGCATAAAATGTGATTAACTTATGTTACTTGTGTCGTAATCGTTAAATATATCTTGATTAGAAATACAAAATTAAACTAAATTTAGTTAAGTCTCAAATTCTCATAATGCATTTAAACAACGGAATAAAACAAAGCATTAAATGTCAATATGAGACAGAATTTGGACGTTTTAATATAGTTAATAGAGCCAAGGGAAATTCAATTTACTTATCATTGACTTAATAAAATTGGCATATCATAGGCTACAAAATCTTAACTTATATCACTAATATTTTAATGCATTGGATAATAAATTCAACAAAAAGTTGTTTAACTTATTTTAATTGATGGAAGAGGTAGTGATTACGCGTTGAATGTTAGGCTTTGTATTCGTCTACATCAATTGCCTATGTAAGAGGGCGGACAGAATGACCATGGATTGTGATAACTATACCCCAATTTGCACACCGTCGAGCTACAGGCCGCATTCTTGCAGGCCTTACTGGTCAATTACATATTAACTTTTTAAATTAGTGTAAATACTGTAATTAATGTAGCTACTGTAAGTAACTTTAGTGTAAAAGCGAATCCAGTGAAGAAGAAGTCTCTTCCATGGTGCATGCAGTACTATGCTAAATACATAGAGAAATAAGTCGTAGTAAGGAAACAACTACAGCACGTAGCAGGCTGCTACCGGCTGTAAAATATAATGGTAGTTTCCATCTTGGCACATTTGTAGAAAACCAGTGTGTCCTCATAAAATAAACGATTTAAGTTTTAAAACTTCGACATCTTGAAGTTAAACAAGGCTTTTATGATAAAAGTCTTCTATAATATATCAATGCTTCCACCCAATTAGAACCAACTGATTATTTTATGAAACTATTTAGCCCAAAATTTTTACTTACGAAAAGTATAATACCACAAATTTGATATGCTAAATTTAATAGGTACCTTTTCGCCTTATTAGAAAAATATAGAAACTATAATGCGTTATCATATATCACACCATACCAACTTCATCAAAGCTAGTTTTTGTACAATGTTGTCTGTACCTATCTGGAAGACTACGCAGGAACCATCAGTAATACCTTATTTTAAGGATTTTTTACAACTCCACATTTTGAAAAAAGGGCATAATTCATCCATGTGTGGAAAAATTTAAAGCATAAAATAGAGCTCAGAAGGCACAATTGATTTTAAAATAGGTATATAATATACAATAAGTAAACTATAAGTACTGACGAAGAACGAGACTAAAACTGCACTGCGCGGCATTCCCCCACTCTCTTCTACTGTATGTATGACGGGTATCAGAAATACACAGCTGCTAAAAATGTTCAAGGCTTTTTACACACTTAGGAAATGAATACGCCTCAATTTTACAGCTGTACATTTATGGATTTACAAGTGCACATTTATAAAGTACAACTGCAGAAAATGGTTACAGCTGCACACTAAGTATGTTACATAATCAATCATATTTGCGTTTGATTTTAAGATTAGATTTCTAAAAATATACATTCACTAAATATTGAATTCAACCCCATTTCAGGGGTTCTTAACCGGGGGTAAATTTGCCCCCGCCGGGGGGGTAAATTTTACCTATTGAAGGGGTAAATTTACTGAATTATAAGCTAAAGCAAACTTCAATTTTGCGTATTGAAAAAGTGATAGTGTTGCATTGGATTATAATTTAAATATATAACTTCAGTTTATCACTACGAAAGTGTCATAACATTTTCATTTCAGCAGCCTAAGTATGTTCCAATTTTACTGTTTACTAGATAATTTGTTTGCTAGATAATTTGGACTTTGATCACCAAGAAGATGGGGGTAAATTATACTTTTTTCATTCGGAAAGGGGTAAACGAGACAAAAAAGGTTAAGAACCCCTGCCCTATTTTAAGAAAGTGAGCAAGGTTTTTACACGCTATTTTACAAGAATTCCAACGATACAATGCTGCATTATTTCTTAAATGACTTACATGTGAAAAGTGTCAACCAAATTTTAAACATATATGTGAGTTGCTCAAACTGGAGATATTAATATCTGAAGCGATCAAGCAACTCCCGGTAAAGGTTATGTCAAAACTAAGGCATTGTCTAAACTTATATTGAATACTTGCTGTGTGACTAATTTTTATTCGATTCCCAAACGAGATAAATATACGTTTGAAAAATATGCATTATCACAGCCCAAAAATACACGTCACCGAATGTTAAAAATTATGAAATTTTTAAAACTTTTAAGTAAACAATTTCCTCAAAATTTCTTAGTCAGTATTAAATTGTCACATTTGTAAAATTTAATTAATTTTATATAAGGTGAAATGTGCATTGCGATAAGCTAAGTTCATTTATGGTATTCAGAAAATTCTCAGCACTCGGAAGAAGCGGTTTTCTATCATAAATAGATATAAATGAAATGGGAAATCAGCCTTTTCTAAAATATTGATAAATTCTCAGGTATCATTGAAACTGTCGTTGAATATTTACTTTACAATTACTGGATTTCATATATTGAACGTTTACACCAGACTCAAATATTTCTTATAAATTTCTGATTTGCTGCAACATATTCTGTAACCAAATTTAGGAAATGAAATGATAAGCTATGTATTACATTTGACCTAACAGCTACGGAATTTCAAAACATATACAAGCAGAATTCATGAAAAAAGTAATGGGCTGAGAAATACAAACTACATATATTTTAATATTGTAAATGATAGTTCATTTGAAATAAAATATTCGTGTTCTGAATTTCGTAAAAGAAGAAATGACAATCTTCTAAACCATTTAAAGATTTTTTCAGAATTTATTGAGCTTTATAGTTGAATATGGAATTAGATTTCCTAAATGAACTTTCCATCATGAATATTCTTTGTTGTTAGGCTTCTATTCCTTTATTAAGTTAACGAACCAAAACTTCATAGTAGTTTTACTTCAAAGTGAAGAAAACATTTTAGAATGATGCTATAAATAACACTTCTACTTAAGACTTACATAAGATTGGATGTTTAAAAATTTAATATTTTAAAATTTTGAAACATGAACAGTAAATAGTAAATGGAACCTTATATTTGATAAAAATGCAATTTCTAATATTTTTATTGTAATATGTTCAAATTGATAATACAAACATTTCAAATGTTGTTGAAATAACAAATGCTCAGTGAATTATTCATTGTGTATAAAAAGTTAATTAAATTCTTAGCACCTTAGCGAATATATATATATACATATATATACAGATTTATACATATATATATATATATATATATATATATATATATATGAATATATATATATATATATATATTTAAGTGGTAAATATGAACTTAACTCAGAAGAGTATTTAACGCAGAATAACGAAAGCATAGTAGAAAGATCAATTAATTTCTACCTTCAAAGTGAACAAGTGTACCAAATCGAAAACGAAATTTCAGTTCTTTAGAAGATCTACTGCTCTAACACAATCTCCTACGAGAGAAATGCAATTGAATTGCAACCTCAATGACATGAAGAAGAAAAATATATGTAATTTATTATGGAAAGTCTTGAAACTGAACATAATATATATTTTTGAAATGTATTTTCAAATAATTTTGAATAAACGTGATTTACAATTAGGGAAAAACAGTTTTAATCACAATAATTGAATATTTTTGTAAATATGTAGTTAGCTACATTCTAACAAAAATATGAAAGGTCATTAAGTATGGAAATTTAAAATTAATGATACCATAAATATAATAATGCATATTTTAATAATTTTATTTCACTATAGCATTATAAATCTGTGTAACTTTTATTAAAATATGCAGCTGAATAGCTTTTTCTTTTCATAGAAAATCCTTAATCATTGCATTTGTGGGTGTGGCATTTAAGTAGTTAATTTAATATTACACTAGTGGCTCTGTGGCTGCATTGTTTATTTGGATATGTTATTATTAAGAAAGCATATATATCTGTATATATATATATATATATGCTCAATTTAGTGTGCTGAAAAAATTTCTAGGAACATTTTTAGCAAAATTAGACAATTGTTTAGCACATTGATTTATGCATTGTAAATTTTTAGTTACTTTTCATAAAAAATATTTTAGTTATTCGAAGGTATTCAGTTTATAATTTTTTGGTGAAATTTGGCATTTCATGCTTTCCAGAAGTTTCTATATATATGTTCATATATAAATAAATTATCTGAGCACCCATGCTTTTGTATTTCAGTTAATGTGTACACACTCATAGAACGGCTTACAGCCAATGGTAAATTTTTCTAAACATTTCTCTAGTGGAAACACCACCTCGCATTATATATGCAGTTTTGATATATTGCTGCATCAACCACGTTGCTATGAAGCTTGAGTACATGTAATTAAAATCTTCTTGGCAAAACAACAAATTCAGCATCGTTTTTCAAATGCCTTGATCACAGCCAGATGTCAATTCCCAATTAAAAATATCACGTTACATTAAATGCAAGTGTGGACCACAATAATTACTCAAAATTGTGGACAACCCGATCACCTAGTTTTAGTTTCTTCACATTTTTATATTTTGATTTCTGCATTGTATTTAGCTGCTTTTTTAATCTAATGCAAATATTTCATACAAGTATATGTTCTACAAAGTTCAAACTCCGGGCTGGCCGGTATTTACTGAACTACAAATTTCAGAGCGATGACTAGGATGATAAATGACAAATTTCAACATATATGTCTCTATTCTTTAATTAAAAGTTTATAATTAGCCGTAGCCACAATTTCCGAAAAATTCGTCTCAATCTATACCTGAACCGACTCGGTAATTTTCAATTGTGTGCATACCAGTTACAAATGTGTTGACATTTAAGACAAGTCAAAAGGACAGCCATTACGTATTCATTTATGTTATGAGGCCCAATTTTAACAAAAATTTGGAATACAATGAAAGACTAAATAAGTAATTTGATCCAATACAAGACAAAAATCAAAGGGGAAATTGAAACACAGCCCAGGGTCAGCTCTAGTGTAAAAAATAAGTAAATAATTTTTTATTTTATTGTTTACTAAAGTGGTTTTTGAATAAAAAATATGCGTCACATACGAGAATGACAGTCGGAAATTTGTAAATTAATTAAGAACACCAATCTGTCGTGTTTATTAAAAATTCGCTTTGTGTTACGACAAACATTTTTTCAAATACCTGTACTAACTACTCTACTATAAATATGATTTAATAGTGAAAGTTCAAAGAAATTCACTTAAATAACAAATGTAGCCATTTCAACATATGACGAACTTCGTAATAATTCTTATCATATAATCTTTATTAAATATTTATTATAAATTTATGCATTTCAAAACACAATATACAAAAATATGCATTTTCCCGCACAAAATGTTATATTAGCTGTTTAAAAAATTTGAGTGTAGAAAAATATTTATGATATACTAATCGAATTAGGCAATAACATTTTACAACAAACAAATTTTACTTTCATTTTAGGTTTTAATATAGCTTTTGCCAAATTGTCAAGCATGTGGCTAAATAGTGCTTGCATAACTTGAAAATTTGGCTAATCGATGATACCTTTTCCACTAGTGTTAATAAAACGAATTTTTGTACAATGTTTTGAAATTTGATGTGAAATAATGGCATGATTAAGTTAATTTAGGCATAAACCGTCTTAATTTGGTGTTTTTCGATTAGTATTTCTATAATTTCAGATAATTTTAAAAAGAATCTTAGTTTCAAATAATAAACTCCTAACGAGATATTATGTTTAGCTCATCAAAAATTCGAACTAGAGGTGGGGCCGCCGTCAGCCGACTACTATTGGCGGCGCAGACCCGAAAAGGTCAGAGGCGGCGACAGCGCAGTCGGCTGAACGACATTTATAGATTTGGATTAAAGTGTATAATATTCCATATAGAAACCCTATGAGGCCAATAGCTATGTAAAACGGTATATGTTGCAAGCAGTATTGTGAAGCTATCTATCTGCGAAAAGGTTCATCATGCGCTTACAGGCAATCCGATTAATAAGACATAACCTAAACTAATATTTAATAAAAATAATAAAAAAACTAAGACACATTTAACGTAATAAAAAACATAATAAAACGTAAAAAAGGTTCATAGTTGGGGAGAAAAACTAATCAATGTTAAACGTCACTATAACATCAAAAACAGTAAAAGCGGTTGTTTTTTTTGACACATTAGTTTTGTCTTGAAATAGGTTTAGTTATCATTCGGCTCAGCCGTCTCANTTTTTTAATCTAATGCAAATATTTCATACAAGTATATGTTCTACAAAGTTCAAACTCCGGGCTGGCCGGTATTTACTGAACTACAAATTTCAGAGCGATGACTAGGATGATAAATGACAAATTTCAACATATATGTCTCTATTCTTTAATTAAAAGTTTATAATTA
Organism: Hofstenia miamia; assembly: GCA_900660155.1. Taxonomy (NCBI): domain Eukaryota; kingdom Metazoa; phylum Xenacoelomorpha; order Acoela; family Hofsteniidae; genus Hofstenia; species Hofstenia miamia. The sequence continues at coordinate 326,729 of CABFPE010000777.1, forward strand.
GCCGTAGCCACAATTTCCGAAAAATTCGTCTCAATCTATACCTGAACCGACTCGGTAATTTTCAATTGTGTGCATACCAGTTACAAATGTGTTGACATTTAAGACAAGTCAAAAGGACAGCCATTACGTATTCATTTATGTTATGAGGCCCAATTTTAACAAAAATTTGGAATACAATGAAAGACTAAATAAGTAATTTGATCCAATACAAGACAAAAATCAAAGGGGAAATTGAAACACAGCCCAGGGTCAGCTCTAGTGTAAAAAATAAGTAAATAATTTTTTATTTTATTGTTTACTAAAGTGGTTTTTGAATCAAAAATATGCGTCACATACGAGAATGACAGTCGGAAATTTGTAAATTAATTAAGAACACCAATCTGTCGTGTTTATTAAAAATTCGCTTTGTGTTACGACAAACATTTTTTCAAATACCTGTACTAACTACTCTACTATAAATATGATTTAATAGTGAAAGTTCAAAGAAATTCACTTAAATAACAAATGTAGCCATTTCAACATATGACGAACTTCGTAATAATTCTTATCATATAATCTTTATTAAATATTTATTATAAATTTATGCATTTCAAAACACAATATCTAATTCGAATATATATATATATATTTTTTTTGTAATTCCTTGGGCATCTAAGATCGGAAATATTTCTCCACAAACAACAACCAAGTCTAACTACTTTTAAAATTCTAAAAGAACCAAGGAATTAAAAATAATGGAGGCTCTTTACGTTAAAAGCAAAAATATAGAGCAATTAATGGAATAATCAACTAAGTACTAAAATCCTAAAAATATTTTAATTGCATGCATATTTATAGTTTTAATGTACACGAGAAGTCCATGTAGTTTATTGTAAATTTATATTGTCGCAATTTGGTTCTGACGATGATTTTTAAAATCGAAAATATCAGGGGCGGATCCAGAAACTTCTGATTTGGGTAAGAAGCTTTTAGACGAGGTTTTTCTAAAATATTGTTCATTCTAGATATGATTAAATTTTGAATTCTCAGACATTCCTCTACCTGTTATGATAACAATTTGAAATTTTTTGCTGATGTTGTAGTTCGGACTTTCAACTACTGCGTTTGAATTTATATATATATATATATATATCTATTGCTGCCCCTGCACTAAAATTTATTTTGCTAAAATTATGCATTATTAACAAAACAGAACATTGAATTGGAATGTTACAGACATATTTTAGTTTAACAGGTAAATATAATCGCAAATATTCAATCAAATTGGTACAGTGTCAGTTGACATTGATCGGTTTAGTACCGATCCTATCTCATATCATTTTTGTTCCCAGTACTGCCACTTGTCGGTATTAAAAAACCAGTAATGAAACAATTTCCTCAGGACTGTTGACTATGCCACCATCATTGTTTTGTGAAATCTGGCGGGAGAAAAAGACATTAGCACATAGACTATTAATTTTACTGAATTACTATTAATTTGCATTGGTGGTTGGTCAATCTTTAGAATTTATTTTTTTCTGCAACAGTTAGTAATTACAATTTCAAATTATTCGAGTATAGAAAAAAAGGTCTGGAAATGGGGGATGTCTCATCAATAATTTTTAAACTCGTGCTTTTTAGAAAATCGGTAATTTGAGAATTGAATAATCTTAGCTGAATATAAAAATTCTACGTAGAAATGAAGTTGCATTTCTGTAGGTTTAGGATCGAAACATCTACAATATAAAGCAAAACACTAAAAGGACGGAGATGATGTATCCCTATTATTACCAGGTTCTTATTTGAAATGAGTAATTATTTTATACAACAAAATTTGAAAAATTAATGCAAAATTTCAGAAATTTTTAAAAAGTTGTTACAAATATCCTAAAATTTTAAACATATATAAAAATCAATAGTATTGTGAATAGACTTTGACCATCATTTGAAATATGTGATATGGCAAATAAACATGTTGAAGAAAAAATTAGCACATGGACTTCAGAAATTCTTCTCTCCTAGATCATCAGCGGCAAGCATCTGGAGGATTGAAATAGCTCACACTTAGAAATATATGGTTTTTCTAGGACTTTAGTTTAACTCTCATAGGTGTGGATTTATTCAGTTATTTTTGCAAAAAGTGAAGAAATTTTTGAATTTCTTATAAGACAAAAGGACATGTATTTTTAGGCAAGACTTGTAGTTTTTTCGAGAATAGTGGCGACACAAGTGCTCTTCCTTCGTTTTGCATTCTCATGGGAATGATTTCGGTCACATAGTCTCCCTTTAATCCGCCACTGATATATATATATATATATATATATATATATTAACGTTAAAATGTATTAAAGACTTACACCTTAAACTTAAAAATCACAATATATTATGTGTATTATGTATGTTTATGAATTATTATAAATACCGTGATGCCTTGACAATAACCACTTATAATAAATAATCATAATCAATTCATGATAAATATAATCATTCCCGTAGTATTTGGGTTAACCAAACTAGTGTTCTGAATGCAAGTTCTTATAAAAAGCTGGAAAATAATATGACTTAGATCACTGAAGTGGTATTGGACTCAATTTTGATACCACTGATGATGAAATATAGTGTAGCGTTCTGATAACATAACGAATCCAATTGACTTTCCTCGACTTTTCCTAGGTCTTTACTGAGCCTTGAATGATTGACTATTAAACTCTGTTATACTATGGTGGGGAATGATCTACATATTATGGCGATATTATCAATGTTGATATCTTTTTATGCATAATCTATTAATCTAAAAAGCAAACAATAAAATGAATAAATTATATATAGATGAAATATTGAAATAACATAAACATATATGGCGGCAACTAAAATATATTGCTCAATTGCCTCGAGTCGATTTTTTTGCAAATTCAGCATATTTCATGCTGATATTTCGTCCTTTTCCGATTAGCCCATGATATGCTTACTATTCATAGACTCTGATTCTGTAGTTGTATGGATCTCTACCAGGTAAGGGGAACCTTTGGCAACCTTCAACATAAAATCCTTATTTGGAATTTTGGATTAGATATATTTCCAATAAAATTCAGGCCTTAAGTATGCCAATATCCGAAAGATTGTATTGACCTACATTTCGCAAACGTCTGTAACTTAGTTGAGTGTCATGCATGGTAATAGAATTAGGATTGAATCTTAACCTATATTTTGTTGATTAGAGAAAATTTCTATTAAATTATAAGAGATATCTCAAGAAAAATAATGTATGTAGTGTATAATGTATTTCCTTTTTCTAGCAATTTCGTTACTTAATTTACTTAAAACTAAAGCGTCTTGGTCCCTTTCATCAGAAAATCTTTAAGATTAGAATATCTCTAATGTTGTAACATGATGCAGGATGCAATGGACTGAACTAGGTATAGGTTAAAAATTTGAAGCAGCATTTTGTTGATTAGAGAAAATATTTTTCAAATTACCGGTGATATTTGATCAAAAATTGAGTTTTTACTCTAGAATTTACTTGATTTCTAGGGAATTAATATATCTAATGAATCTTTTTAAATAATATATTACATTATTTTTTATACAAAAATTTTATTGTAACTACACTTTGCTATTAATTAAATGTTTGAAATTTCTTTTCGAATACTAAATAAAAAAATTATCAACTTGCTGTTGCACAATCACACAAGCAATTAATAAGTCGACCTGCTTATCGAATTGGGTTAACGCAAAAAAGCTCAAAGCTGTATCGAAGGATGCTTGACCTACATGAATACAAGATGTGTGATTTGTTAACTTAATCATTTAGTTGGTGTACTTTCTTTAATCAAGATGAAGATCATGTGGTAAGTGGAATAACAAGTTAAAAATTGGTTATCTGTTCTTAAGACATTCATTTTGCCTTGTTTGCAATTTGGAATATCGAAATCCATAATGACTTGAACTATTAATAAATTCTTTCCTCATGAATTTCTTGAAGACAGCAAAACTCTCTCTCTCATACTCAGCATGAACTGAAAAGCTCAAAATTTTCATTGAATTCAGAATTCATAGACAATCCGAGACTCCAAACTTTGAACAAATAAAGTTCTATTGAATAAACTATATTTAAATCTAACTTTATTGGAAGAGCCGTAACAACTTTCCACATACAGGATAGAATATAAGCACCATTTGGACAACAAATTTGACAAACCATTTCAGGCATCAATCTCAAAACATGATGATAATTATATAATAAAACATTGCTTAGCAATAGGCTAGGAAAATATAAAAATCCTAAGCCAGGATAATATAATCAGTACAACCGCTTGATTTTTTTGCATTTTTTGATTTTTTGTTAATATTTTTGCCTACTATTGAAAATGAAAGAACAGTCGAAATATATAGAATCATTCGGGAAAATTTAGCGAGTTAGAAATATTTTGAAAACTTATTAATATTTAATAAGACAAATGAACAAAGGCGAGAAATATTGATTAACGCCTGAATGAGTGATAATTTATTCACAATAATCGCTGCAATCATATCTGTTAGTGACGTTTTAAAAGCTATTATCCACAAAAGAATTTAAAGCAAGTAAAGTATTTAGTATATGTAGACATTAAATGGGCACTCTTTTTCTGTACATCTTGTCCTTAAGAACTTATGTTGCATAAATCTATGAAGCAAACTGCATTAAATGAGATCTTTATGTTTGATAGCTATAGTGCTTAAAAACCCTTAGTGACTATGTTTGTACAAAATTAGCAATATTGGTTAATGCCCATAACATCAATTTTCAGTGATTCATCTACCCATCCC
>CABFPE010000778.1:0-11742 GCA_900660155.1 Hofstenia miamia
GAATGAATAAATGTAATCGTTTTGAGCAATATTAAAAGTTGTGTACAATTTTGAATCGTAATAATCAAAGTTTAGACTTTAAAGTTAAGTAGAATCCTGAAATTGCATTTTCCGCAATTAAAATTTTTACATTAAAAGAATAGCAAAATTAATCCATAAAAATATAGTTGTATTTAGCAATATTTAATAATTTTATGAAACTTTCAATAACAATGTGTATAATTTAGACTTCTACATACAGTAGAATCCAGCAATTCCTTTTTCCGTAAGTAATAAATTAATTTTTTGATGAATAGAAATGATTATTCCGGAAAAAATAAAATTGTTTTGAGCAATAAATAAAAGTTGTGTACAATTTTGAATCGTAATAATCAAAGTTTAGACTTTAAAGTTAAGTAGAATCCTGAAATTGCATTTTCCGCAATTAAAATTTTTACATTAAAAGAATAGCAAAATTAATCCATAAAAATATAGTTGTTTTTAGCAATATTTAATAATTTTATGAAACTTTCAATAACAATGTGTATAATTTAGACTTCTACATACAGTAGAATCCAGCAATTCCTTTTTTTGCAAATAATAAATTAAAATATTCAGGCAATGTATTTGCAAATCCCATTTCAAATCCAAAAATTAAATTCTTTTGCGTAATAACTTACATATCAAAAGCATTTGTTGTTATAGTTAAGATTAAAAAATTACTTTGAAATATGAAAAAATTTAGCTATTTACTCTAAAATAGAAATGTTTGCTCTCGAAATAACTTTTATTTAAATAATTTCAGTAGCTCCGAGAATTTTCGAGATCAGCCACTGTAATATTTCTAGATTGGCATTTGAATCCAACATGATTTCGGATTTGGATTTAATTTCCTGTATTTAAATTAACATTAAGTTTTGGAAATTCGACTTATGTCTAAGTCCAAATTTTGCAAGAAATAGCAAACAGTTAAAGTATTAAACTTAATATATATTTGCAAATAGAGGAATCTCTTAGAATTGATATTTTAAAATGATGATTTGAACTTGCTACCGTTTTTTGTTTATACAAAGTATTTTCAAAGTTTTTTATTTCACATGGTAAATCATGGAAGATGTTAGAAACATGTGCTTATAAAGCGAGCTCAAGATTTCTCATATAGCAGACGACCAGTGTGATTTCTTGAACTTTTCAATGTCTATGCAAAGCCCTGCCAGCAACGTTATTAAATTATTTAAATAATTTTTAGATGGAGACATTTACATACGGTTTCGCTGGATGCCAGGTAAAAGATAACTTATGAGAATTAAGATTTTAATAGATATTAATACATTAAATATTTATTTAAATTAGTTTTAAGTTTGCATATGTTATTCTTTTGTTTGTTATTTCAAAATATGTTAAACATGACAAATCTGTAGATTAACTTATAATTATTGAAAAAGTACACTGCTATTTAAATTTATCCCAATCTTTAAGGGAAAATATAAACAGAAATAGAATGAACATTTATTCTAAACTATCTCACAATTTATACAATTCATTCTTACAAATATGATTTTAGAGTTCTAACACGCCAACAAAAACGGTAAGATATATATGTTACATTTGTCTTTACTAATTAATAAAACATGAAGAATGAGTTTAGAGTTTAGTAGATATTAAATATTTACTAGTTTCTAAACACTGTGTTGCTTTTATCTTAAATCATAATAAATTTTATTATCTTCCCACACCCCAGTTCACTTAATTCAATTTTTAGTAATTTGAAAGAAAAATAAAGTGCAATATATAAATTTAAGCTATTTTTAAATGAAAGGCGTGCACGCAGCACCAAAAGCAGAACGAAACTCCGAAAATTAAGAAAATATTAAAAATACATACCCTAAAAATGCATTTCAAGACAATAAACATAAATTTTGAAATGTGACGTGGGCATTCCACCACGTCTCTCTTGCTTTTTTCCACTGTATGGACAGTAAATTAGCTTAAATTCTATAATTACCTATCTTACTATAATGTTATTATTATTATTAACAATGCATTCTTACCATTATGCTTTTAGCAAAGGCCAAGGAAAAGCAAACTAAGTATTATTTTGGAATTTTGTATCTATTAGTTATTAAAACGTGATTTAATGAATTTAGAAGATATTCCATATTTCATAGTATTTCAAAAAATATTTTGTTTTCTTTATAAGTTTTTTAAATTATAAGTAATATCATCATCCTTTATGCCATTCCATTTCATTCAATTTATTCATTATATTTATGAAAAATCCTATTTTTATATACACAAAAATCCATAAACAAAAGTTATCTAAATTTCTATAATAAACAATTTTGCTATAATGTTAATAACAATGCATTCTTACCAATATTTTAGAAAAAGGCAAAGCAAAATATTGTAAGATTTGTCTTTTAATTTTGTATATATTAATTATTAAAACATGATTTAAGTAATTTCAAACAACTTTCTGTTACTTTTATCTTTCTCAAAATATGAGTTATTCATTCTCCTACCACGCCAGTTTATTTGATTCAAAACTTTTTATCAATTTTCATAAAATGAAAGAATGATTTAAAAATTTATTCTCAAACTAAATACATAATTAGAAAATTAGAAAATTCAAAAGAGAGACTATTGTATTTCTGTACGAATCTAATCTAAAACAATAAACATATTTCAAAGAAGGTGAAAAATAATGAAAAATATAATTTATACAAATTTCTATGCGTGTTATTGATTTATAACAGTTTCAAAATAATTGAAATCCTCATTTAATAAACAAATTTTACTATTAAAATTTTTTTAACACTTCAAATTTATTTTATACTATTACACTATATATATATATATATATATATATATATATATATTTATTTATATTAAACATTTTTATGAATTTTTATTTAGAACATCAAAGAAATGTGTACTAAAATAAAGAAAATTAAAATAGATTAAAAAATTTTTTTTAGTCTTGTTTAAGAAATATATTAAATATATATTTTCTCCACAAATATCTAAAACTAAAAAAGGTACGTTTTTGGATAGGACACAAACTTTGAAAGTTTGGTGGCTATCGGACTCATAGGGTCGCCGGTAGGGCTAAAAATCGTGTGAAGTCAATTGCATACATACTTCGTTTTGATATACACTACAATTTCGCATAGTTAGAAATGTGTATTGCTAGAATGCATTTAATTTTAGAATATGTAAGCAGTGCATTTATTTATAAACCTGATTTCTATAGGTGAAAATGTATATTTGTTCTAGTTTTAAAGGGAATGACTGTGTAAAGAAGTTTTAAGTATAAACCAGAGAATTATTGGAAATTTAAAGATTTTGTTGCAATCATCTCATTGGTTATATTGTATGAATGCAAAAATAGTCTGATTTTCATAGGCAAGCTTCATTACACACTGTGTTTTACCAATGAAAGACATCATTTCAGTTTTGTTTGAATTTTATTGATATAACAGACATTTATAGAAGTTTGAAAGTTGAATAGTTATAACTCTAGGAAAAAAGACATTTTTTAATAGCAAATTTTGAAATATAAATATATTTCTATTCTGAAATATAAATAATTAAAATATTATTAAATATTTTTTCATTAATCGAAAGTAAAGTAATTGCTTTGGCTAGCATACAATAAAATATCATAATTAAAGACCAAGTGGCTTAGTTAATAAAAAACATACTGTAACATTTGCACATAATTTATTCAAATATTCTTCTATATTACGAAAATACTATATTAATATGCATATTAATGGTACAAATTCATTCTTTCCAATACAATCGATCCTCTATATAGATGATTGTTAGCTATATCCCAAAATTTCATTTTGAATCAAGAAATTCTTGCAAACACAATTTTGACATGGATAACTGCATATAGAAAACATACATTAGAAACATCTAAATATTCCAAATCAGAACAATTTTAAAAACTACTGCATGGTGGCCCAGGTACAGCTAAATCCCACTTTTGCCGATATATCACAATAATTGCAGGACAATTAATCAAATGTGCTGCCTCTGCTTGTGTTGCTTCAACATTATTATTACAGGGTGAAACAATTAATGGATTACTTGGACTTATGAAAATCAAACCATTTTTGTATACACACAATATACCCAAGGAGCTGATTGCAAAAAAATCTTTAAAGTTCCAACAATTCTCTTGTTTATACTTTAAAGTTCTTGACACAATTATTCCCTTTAACACTAGAACAAATATACATTTTCAGGCTTACAATTAAATGCAGTGTTTACATATTCTAAGGATATATGTATTCTAAGAATACACATTTCTAACCATGCGAAATTGCAGTGTATATCTAAACAAAGTATGTATGCAATTGACTTTCCACTATGAAAATTTAAGTGGAGTTTGTTAGTTTGTCACTTTGTTAGGAATCTGCACGCGTTTCAGCAAAAACTGAAATTTGGCAGGTCGAATCGCGCTATGAACATCCAGTGCAGAAAGAAATTTGGTGGCGATCGGACAAATAGGGCCGGCGCTAGGGCCAAAAACGGGTTTTTCGAACCTCTGTTTTAATTGATTCCATTTTTGTAAGTGTGTGATGTCAGATTTGACTAAGCGTGGAAATTGAATCTAAAATTTCTCTGGTAACACGTGTCCTATAAAATTTTTTTTTTGTACTAGATACCTACTAGAGATTGGGTAAAGGCAATACCTCAGGTATGCCTCAAATCCTGTAAAGTCAATTGCAAATAATCTTCATTTAAACATAAACTACAGTTTTGCTAAATTAGAAATGTGTATGGTTAGAATACTTGTATCCTTGGAATATTTAATTATAAGCCTGATTTGTATATGTTGAAATGTATATTTTTAGATATACATGTATATTTAGGTTAGATATTAATTTGTTTGTGTTTATTCTGATTTTACATTTATTAAAAACCTATATTTCTTATGTATACATATATATTTAAGATTGATATGACATTCCTCTTTGCATATTCTAATTTTTGTATTTCATAAAAATGTATATTTCGTATGTATACATATGCATTTAGGTTTCATATATCATTCGTCTTTATATGTTCTCATTTTGGAATTGCATAAAAAAGTATATTTCTAATGTATTCATATATATTCATGATTGATATGACATTCCTCTTTGTATATTCTAAATTTTGTATTTCATAAAAATGTATATTTCGTATGTATACATATGTATTTAGGTTTCATATATCATTCGTTTTTATATGTTCTTATTTTTGTATTTCATAAAAACATATATTTCGTATGTATACCTATGTACTTAGTTTTCATATATCATTCGTCTTTATATGTTCTNGTATGTATACATATGTATTTAGGTTTCATATATCATTCGTCTTTATATGTTCTCATTTTTGTATTGCATAAAAACTTATATTTCCTATTTATACATATATATTTATGATAATTACTGTATTTTCCATGCGGTAGAAAAAGCTAAGAAATAGTGCATTATTTAAAAACTTCTAATTAAATTGGTTTGAAACTAAGCGGAATCGCTTTCTAATATATTTTGACTTCTAAAAACTTTTAGAAAATATATAAATGTTATATTTGCCATATGGTTGGATCATTCCCGACATGGCGGGATATCATAGAATGTTAGTAGAAAATTCTTAGAAATTAGGAATTTAAAATGAACTTTAAGTTTTTTACTCTGAAAATGTAATACGATTTATATATTTTTAATTGTAAAAAATGAATTGGAAATCTCTAGTTATGCTGCATGTTTTATTTTAAAATACGTTAGAACCTGTAATTTAAAACTTAGAGACTAACATTTTTGGCAATATAGTTCAAAAAAATAAATATAGTAGCAAAATTAAAAACAAAGAATACAATTTATTTATTTACATTTAAAATTGCATGAAACATCGAATGCAATAGCACAATTGACTTTAAAAGATGACTGAAAATTTATAAAATATAACAACAGTAGTGTTGTACGACAGCCATCCTCTATATAGNTTTGTAATCTATTCTGAACGAATTCCTCAAGCAATTTTACAGCATCAGCGCTAAAATTCTTGTGTAATAACTTTTCCATTAACAACATGTGGTCGATGCTATCAAAGGCTTTGCTCAGGTCAAGGAGGACAATACATGAACAAAGGTTAGAGTTTAAGTTTGATCTTATGGTCTCCGTTAATCTCAACACACAATGAGAACTTGAAGATGACTTCTGATATGCAAATTGATTGTCTGAAATTAAATTATTGTCTTCTATATACTCAACTATTTGTTCACAAAGTAGCTTTTCAAAGCATTTTCGCGAAGGGATTGGTGATGGCAATAGGGCGATAGTTTGATGGCAATTGTTTGTCTCCACTTTTGTATATGGGAATAATGTCTGATTTTTTTAAAGGAGTTGGAAAAACGGAGCTGCTAATGGCATCATTTACAATGGACTGGAAATGTCTGAGGATACAGTCATCAAGTTTTTTAATATTGTGAATTGGAACGCCATATGAACCAGCCCACTTGTTTTTCAAGCTATTAATTGCCCGTCTGATTTTGTATAGTGAAACGCAGGAGAAATGGAAAGGCTTACCGTCANTAGTTTGATGGCAATTGTTTGTCTCCACTTTTGTATATGGGAATAATGTCTGACTTTTTTTAAAGGAGTTGGAAAAACGGAGCTGCTAATGGCATCATTTACAATGGACTGGAAATGTCTGAGGATACAGTCATCAAGTTTTTTAATAATGTGAATTGGAACGCCATATGAACCAGCCGAATTGTTTTTCAAGCTATTAATTGCCCGTCTGATTTTGTATAGTGAAATGCAGGAGAAATGGAAAGGCTTACCGTCACACCATCTATGAGAACGAGTCAGTGTGGTATATCTATGAAGACCAAAATTTCCCATGTTTATGAAAGCCTTATTCAAAAATTCAACAATTTGTTTTTTGTTTGTTATTATCTGATTACCATTTCTAATTGATTGTATGTGACTGGATTTCCTACCGAATCAAAATTAGTCAACAACAGTGCTATCATATTACTTCCTATATTTATCCCAAGCTGAAATATTTTTTTCAAATGAGGTTAAGGAAAACAACTATATAGAACGTGCGACCCGACCCGGTCCACTTCATAATAACCCACCACCGGTTGGGTTGACCGGTTTCCAACCCGGATATGGACACTGAACATAACACTTATATTTCAAATCCTAATACCATTTGATAGANCGTTTTCCAACCCGGATATGGACACTGAACATAGCACTAATATTTCAAATCCTAATACCATTTGATAGATAAAAAATTTCTATCTATCCATTCTATATATCTATCTTTGTATATGTATATTGGGAAAACTCACCTTCATATACATTTACAATAAAAATTACAACATATCACATGCAATATTACACTAAGCCACACAAAATTTCACCTTCTGAATTCTGATATTGCATTGATAACATATGTCATACTTATGTACATAATATTTTAACGTAAGAATCCTAAGTAGTGAACATCAAAAGCCGTGCCATAATGTTTTAATTTCAATAAAAGGAACTTCCATATATTGCATATACATATTTTTATGTATGCGGCCTATTAACCGGCCATGGCCACTACCCAAGTATATATACAATTCAACTGTATTTCTAATGTACTTACACATCTATTCCTACACATTATAAGTTTTTTTGGAATAACAAGCTCAGTATATATTAATCTACTTATATATCTGCCGCACATTGGTTAAACTTATGCTTTTGTTTGATAAGTATACAGTTGCGCAACCAGGTTTGAGGCAACCTTGAAAAATTCAAAAAAAATAAATTCATTATACATTAGTTCTATGAGTATAAGACCTGCATTTTGTGGACTACTATACCATAAATTGTTAATATACTTTATTACGAATAATAATCGATTTGAATAGCCGCCTGTAATTTTACAAAATAAAAGTGTCTTCGTATAATAAATTTTTTCCAAAACCGCCACAGACAATTAAAAATAGAAAATTTATTAGGGAAAATTAGATTTTTATAAAAAAATTAGGAAAGAACTTCCCAAAAATGTAATAAATTATTAATAAAAACTAATTTTTAAGTTTTTTAACATTAATATACTTTTTTGTGTTTTATAAAATAAAAACCATAATTTGTACTAGAAATAATATACTATTAATAGAAAATTAACTAACACCTAATAATAAAAAAATATTGCACATTTAAAATCTTATTTAATCAATCATGTTTTGCAAATAATTCACATTTATGAGAAATTTTATTCCGCAGTTAATTGAAAGCCATCTTTTCTTCTTTATAAGACTCAAAATTTTCTCCAAACTTTTAAAAATGGCATCTAAAGAAATTATAAATAATTATATTCAAAATATAGGAATATGTGAAAANGTTGCTTTCAGTGACATGATCAGGGTTTTTTTGTGTTATAGTAACATTAGCAGCGTATTAATACAAACTCATATTTTTTAGTCCTTCTCCTCTATTGGCATAGAATATTATTTTTTTGCATATCACTCTTTTTATAATAAACCTTATTTCTTAATTTCATAAAACTCTTAAAAGCATAAAAATTTATAAGCGTGTAGCATTTATTATATATAGTGCAATCAAAATACAATATGGTAAGTTTTTGTTTTTTAAGCAGTATTGTGAGAAACAGAAACTATAACAACACATTCAAGAAGTATTAAACATCATTGATTGTTTGTTTTATTCTATAAAATAAGCCAAATTTTGCATTAATCGGAGAATGGAGTGCTTCCAAGGCATCTTCTTTAGAAATAATGTTATATTTCAAAATTGAAGAATATTTGCCCCTATTTTTCTTATTATTCTCAAAATTTGCTTTGAAATGCAATACAGATTTATAAAATAAGAATAATGGTTTTGTTATTTATAAAATTATAAACATCGAAAGTTTGGTTTTTTTATAGCATTGATAAAATGTTTGGGAAGGACAGTTCAGGATGACATCAAATGCATTGATTTTATCATTGTACGCCCTGGCAAATATTAACGTTTATGTAGACTTGGAAAAGCATATATGATTAAAGAAACATTTGATTGCAGTTATTTATAACTTTTGATAGAAATTAGCTTGGAACCTCATATTGCATTTATGAAGATGTCTAGAATTAAAATTTTTGTTCACTTAGATAAGAAAATAATTAAAATTTTTTATATATGTCGTAAGAGATTTGTATCAACGTCTACCAAACTATAAGAATTTGCAAAAGTTTTAGCTAACATTTGTTGTGGTAGAAAACAAAGGCGACCCTTATAATGGGAGTCGCCTTGTAGAAAACTGATTATAGGCCTTCTGTTAAAATTAGTAGTTCTAAGATTGGTTGTTGTTGTTCATTTATACACAGACTCCGAGATTTATAAGAAATAGTTTTTAATTTTACACTTAAACAATAAATAATAATTTGGTACATAAAGGAATTTTCAATGTTCGGTTGCTTTAATTAAAGACGGCTATATTGATTTAAGGTCACATATTGGGGATTGAAAAGAAACATTCAAGCGTTCGGCTATTACGAGCAAAACACATTGAGAAAATGAACACGATAATTGGAAAGGCAGCTTTTAGAGACAGCAGGATGAATCACGCATCAATGTTTATAAATTGTGTCTTTAATGCACTCGTGTTGTGCGCTGCATGTATTATTTTAAAATACGTTAGAACCTGTAACTTAAAACTTAGTGACTAACATTTTTGGCAATATAGTTCAAAAAAATAAATATAGTAGCAAAATTAAAAACAAAGAATACAATTTATTTATTTACATTTAAAATTGCATGAAACATCGAATGCAATAGCACAATTGACTTTAAAAGATGACTGAAAATTTATAAAATATAACAACAGTAGTGTTGTACGACAGCCATCCTCTATATAGCTGATTGTGTGCTATATCCCAAATTTTCACTTTCAATCTTAATAGTGTAGTTGTTGTTAGTATTTGGGATGTAGCTTACAAAATATTATAAATAAAGCACCAAAATTGTATTAGAACTGCAGTTAATTTAGTAAAAATACGTTATTTTCCATGAGAGCAGTTATATAATTGAAAGACTAGGGCAAAATATGATTATCTTAATTAAAAATGTTAAAGGGGTTTAGAAATTAGAGGACTTTTATAAAGTAGAAGTAAAATTTATTAAATTATCCCTTCCTCCAACCACTTGAAAATGAATTGAAATGTTAGAACAAGTTGTAATTGGTAATCAGGTGCATTTTATTTATTAGTAAATCACAAGATTAATTCAGTTCAATATAATTACATAATTCCTTTTTTGCTTTAAGTTTATCAAGGCGTTTCCAATCGGCAAATGAAAGCTTTAGTAATCTAATATCCTTTGATAATTTTACTCGTGTTAATCCTACATAGACATGATGAAAATTTGATGACTGACATTTTCCAGGGGCAGATGAAATATCAAGGATAACTTTGTTTAAAGTCATCCCCTGACATTTATGAAAAGTAATGCAATATGCTAGATTACAGGGGAAATATCGAAATTTAATCATTGGCACTTTACCCGATTTTCTTCCTAGAATGTCTCTGGGTATTGGTATGAGATTGGGATACATTTGAATTTCCAATGGAATTATTACGCATTCTGTGCTATCCACATCATATTCATTCCATTTAGTAATTATTGTAACTAAAGAATTTGGCCAATTTTTAGATAAAGATTTAGGCACTAAAATGTTGATATTGGAAGGGCGCGGAATATCAATTATATCACCTGGTGTTGCATTTTGGATTAGATTAGTATATTCAGTGAAATCGTCAGTATTTGTGTAAATTATTTCATGCAATCGAATTTCTGTGCCATTAGCAAGTCCAAGGGGTAAAGCTACATTATCAGTGAGAGTGGCAATAGCTCCCTTTGCAAATAGAAATTGAGTTTCCGGCATAAATTCTTGCAATTTTTTAATAGTATCACTTTTTTTTAATAGTATCACTAGATACATTAGACGCATTAATAAATTCATAAGATATTCGTAAAACTGGCACATTATTCCTGGTAGCGTAATCTATAATTTTGTCTTTATTTATCATGTGTCTAGAGGCATTTCCTGCTACAATTACTCTAGCCGTTCGCCACTCAATATCATTGTCATCTTTAGATAGAATTGAATATAAGGACTTCATTTCATTAATTGGAAGCTTATAATCGTGTCTACATTTGTTAATGATATTGGTATGCAGTCTATCCATTGATCGCTGCTGTATTTTAAAATCAATTTTTTCAAATTTTTTAAATAACTCTGATCCTAAAGCTCCCATCGAACTCTTATCTCTATAGTTATAATGAACAGATTGGAATAATGGCATACTTTTTATAGGTGGTAGTTGAAAAAAATCTCCTACAAGAACAATACTTAGACCACCAAAGGGTAATTTATTTTGTAATATTTGTTGCAATCTAACTGATATAATTGCTAAAAATTTATCCGAAATCATTGATGCCTCATCTAATACTAAAATACAAGCATAACGTAATTTATTTTGAAGAGAAATTAGAGTAGAGTGGGATGGGACCTTTGGGATATCATTCATATTTGTCACACTAAGTCCAAGTAATCCATGAATTGTCTCACCCTGTAATAATAATGTTGAAGCAACACCGGTAGGGGCAGCACATTTGATTAATTGTCCTGCTATTTTTGTTATATATCGACAAAAATGGGATTTACCTGTACCAGGGCTACCATGTAGAAATTTAT
>CABFPE010000778.1:104433-121227 GCA_900660155.1 Hofstenia miamia
GAAAAAGTGCCTTTAAAAGCCCCAATAATAGGCCTTCAGTGCTTTCACACTTCAACCTTTTAAAATTTATTCTATTTTTGTTTGAATTTGTTTGCAACTTCCGTAACAGCCTTAATGTTTAAGCTGGTTTTGTCAAATTTGAAGCCCATCATTCTACAAGTACAAATGAAAAATTCAAAAACTTTCTCAAAGCTTTTACTAAAATTCTGCAAAAGTTTCAAAATCACAAAATATATTTGTGCTTTGTCAATATTTAGTATATTTCAAAAGCATAACTGCTGCACAATGGGAATTATATTTATTTACATGCAAGTGTATTCATAACATGTGCTAAAATTACGTTTTCTCAAACGCAAATTACGGTTTCTCAAATGCAAATTACGGTTTCTCAAATGCAAATTACGGTTTCTCAAAAATTACGGTTTCTTAATCAAATGCAAATTACGGTTCTCAAATGCAAATTACGCTTTCTCAAATGCAAATTACAAAGGTGTAGTACACCTGTTAATAAGTGTGAATATCTAGGTGTAACAATTTATTAACATCACAAATATATACTATTATTAAAACATGGTTGTTGGTATTAGAAAGATATCCCATGTTCCCAACAGTTAACCCCATTTGCACTAATTCAAATGTTTCATGCTTATGTTATGTTATGACCAATCTAAGCTATGTTTAATATTTTAGGCCTGAAACACACGATGAATATTTCTGCGCGGAATTCCTGAGATAATTGGTTGTGATTAAAATATTCACTGTTTGTTCGTTATTAAATTTTATGTGCTGGTAAAAAATCATCATTTATTTGTAAATTATTTTTAATCAGAAACAATTATCTCTAGAAATCCGCGCAGAAATAATCATCGTGTTTTTCGGGCCTTATATCCTAATATAACCAGACTAATTCTAAAATGCTTGGAGTTCAACTAAAATAGCCATTAAATGTTTGTAATAAAAACAAAGGATTATATTTTTAAATCAACTCTTTTCCCAAAGAGATAATTATTTACAATATTATTATTTATTTCTTCAAATTCATTATTAAAATCTGCTTTATGATGAGATATCATTTTCGACACTCTGTCGAGAACAAAATATACGATCAAACCACAGTAATTCACGTGCTAAAGTTAATAAAATATTATGAGCCAGTCTTTTATTTTAGTTAAAGTGCTTGCAAATATCATTCAATAATAGTTTCTAATAATTGTTAGTCTTTCTAATGAAACAAAACTATAGTTCTANTTTCTCAAATGCAATTGGAAAAGGTGTAGTACACCTGTTAATAAGTGTGAATATCTAGGTGTAACAATTTATTAACATCACAAATATATACTATTATTAAAACATGGTTGTTGGTATTAGAAAGATATCCCATGTTCCCAACAGTTAACCCCATTTGCACTAATTCAAATGTTTCATGCTTATGTTATGTTATGACCAATCTAAGCTATGTTTAATATTTTAGGCCTGAAACACACGATGAATATTTCTGCGCGGAATTCCTGAGATAATTGGTTGTGATTAAAATATTCACTGTTTGTTCGTTATTAAATTTTATGTGCTGGTAAAAAATCATCATTTATTTGTAAATTATTTTTAATCAGAAACAATTATCTCTAGAAATCCGCGCAGAAATAATCATCGTGTTTTTCGGGCCTTATATCCTAATATAACCAGACTAATTCTAAAATGCTTGGAGTTCAACTAAAATAGCCATTAAATGTTTGTAATAAAAACAAAGGATTATATTTTTAAATCAACTCTTTTCCCAAAGAGATAATTATTTACAATATTATTATTTATTTCTTCAAATTCATTATTAAAATCTGCTTTATGATGAGATATCATTTTCGACACTCTGTCGAGAACAAAATATACGATCAAACCACAGTAATTCACGTGCTAAAGTTAATAAAATATTATGAGCCAGTCTTTTATTTTAGTTAAAGTGCTTGCAAATATCATTCAATAATAGTTTCTAATAATTGTTAGTCTTTCTAATGAAACAAAACTATAGTTCTAAATTGAATGGAGATAAATATCTATGTACTATTTAAGTTGTACTGTTCTATATGTTTTTAGTTGCTACGTAGAAAATATATTTAATATATTTTTTCATTTAAAGGAGCAAAAAAACTATTTAACAATGCTGGGGTAAAAAATTACCCCAGTGGTCGTAAATGTAATTTTTTCTCTTAGTTGTTGGTGGGTTAAGAGACCCCACTTGCACTCAGTCCACTATTCTTATTTCATAGTTCAAATATATATATATATATATTCATATTTTGTAAACTTATTTAGTGAGGAACATATCTAGAACTAATTTTGCTAATTTCTGTTACTCCCAATTTAATAAATCACAAGGGTGGTAGACAAAGTATTAGCTATAATATTAAACATCTTCCTATAGTAATGGCAGTAAATTCAGTATTATGCTCATTATGAAAACAAATGTGGGATAAAACTCAAATCGAAAATATTTGCTATTCTTACAAAATTTTTAAACAAAAAACACACTTTGCATTTATATTAGCAAATAGTGCAGATTACTATTTTGTCTTGTTTTATTGTTACATACTCCAATACCAAATGAAATTTCTTTTCTTTAACTAACTTTGAAAAGTTGGTTTGATCCCAATACTTTGAAATCGAGTTTTTACCATCCTCATTAGGAAACACAAAGTTCATATGAGATACTGTTGCGTTTCCATTTGATCTAAATCAAAGGTAAGTCTTGAAGCTCACATTAATGAAATAGTGCGAAAATTGGCTATAGGTATAAGAAATTCCCAGCATGTGTCATAATTAAAATTTTGCATTCATTTATTATGTGTCATTAAAGTAATGTAAATTTATTATTTACTTATTTAAGAAATGTTCTTTTAGAAAACTCGATATCGCATTAAAATGAGGCCTAAATGTTTCAAAAAAAATTCTTTTAAGAAGCACATAAAAATTGTCATAAGCAAAAGTATATCTCAAGTAAAGCATGAGACGGATACTAATTCTACAATAATGATTATACAGTATCTTGTTCTTGAAATCCTTATAGTAATTTATCCCTGGGTTGGTAGATTTATTATATATATCGTTTTATTCTATTGTATGCATTCCAATAATGTTTGTATATTTGATGACGCTATTCAGATAAATTATTCACATAACTGTTAATATTTATCCGAATAAAGAATATCAATTTGCATATCAAATGGTATTCATTTTTCATGAATGAGCTTTAGATGTAAAAAAGTATCCAAATACATGCAAGCCCCATACAAATACCTCCATGCAGATGATAATATCAATCAATCCTAGTAGTGTCTAGTTACAAAAGGCTTCCTATCTATTGAAGTTGAAAAACAATGCCTTAATAAGGGCTAATTCAGTCGCTTTAACATTTTCAAAAGCTATGAACATAGTCAATTTGCAACTTTCTATATTTTTACAGCTCAAATTTGCAAATTTGAAACCAAACCAGAAATATCATGACATTTCAAAGATGGAATGTCTTATAAACCTTTTGATTTTATACTAATAAAAAATATTATGTATGGGATTTTCGAAGAATAGTAGAAATTTAATACCTAGCTATTTGAAACATAGATTTCAGAGAATCAAAATAAATGATACATTTTCTGATTGGCTACCTTTAAAGAATGGCATGCCTCAGAGGTCAATATTAGGTCCCCTTCTTTCCAGTGTATTTGTAAGCGACAAGCATTCGATTACTTTTTGCAGTTGAATTCAATACACTGACGATACTTCCATCCTCAACCATAATACTTTATAACACGATTTAGAGCAGTGGTTTATTCATAAACAGAATTCCCAATCAAAAAACTTTATCAGCATTATGACTAGAAAAAAATCGGAGAGAATTTTTGCATTAGGACCATTATTCGAATTTAGAATTAATTGTAGAAAAAGAAAAGAAGATTGGAAGATTTAAGGCTTTTAAAATTTTCAATAAGCAAAAAGTATATCCCACGGAAATCCTACTTAGGGTACAAATTATACGATGATGATTATAAATTTTCAGTAAATTATCGATAGCTCGGTAGATATATTATATGAATTGTGTTGTATTTTGTATATTTCTATGCGTTTGCGTATTTTATGACACTACCAGTTTCTCATTAATATTTATCTGAAAATTACCTTATCTAATGAAACTTTGGTAACTTAAGCAAAAATATTTATATATATTTTGTGAATTCCTAGTATCTTCAGGAAAATTTTTGGCATGAAATTTTACAAAGCTAAAATAGAAAAGTTTAGAATACAACAAGAACATTTTTTCTAAAATACGGTCTTACTTAATGTTGGGTACAGATCATTATGTAATAAGATTCATTTGTTTTAATATAATTACACTGCTTTACATAACTCGCATTTTACAATAAATGGAAATGAATTATATTTATTATGCTATTAAAACAAACATTAGTTATTAAAAAAACAGTGTTTTCAATAAATTCCAATTAGGCTGATTGCAAGTTCTTATGACAGCATCAATAAGAAATTATCTGATAAACTAAATGCAATTTTGTCGAAATTACCAGAAGCAAAAAGCAAATCGAATTCTAAGCAAGGTAGTAATAAGTTCATGGTATCATATGATATTAAGATTATACTAAGGCCCCTCTAGATAAATCAATAGACGTCACAATAAAGTTATTGAAGAGCAAGACAGAAAAATATATAATTTAAATTTTGTGTAAGTTCGATTCGGCTCGCCACATAAAATCTTTGAATGAGTGAGCCAATTCAGCTTAACCGAAATATAGTGGCAGAAAGTTTGCGAAACTTTATAATACAAAAACGGGATTCCATACAGGCCTCACATAAATGCAGGGCGTGATTTTCCTGCGAACTAGCAGCGAATAACGCCGCTTTATAATTCGCGAAACAGCGCACAAAGTGCCGAGAAAATTAGTCAATCGGAATCTGTTTTGCAGTAAACTATGTAGAGGCAGACGCCAACTGGCATTTATTAGAGCTTTTGATCGCAAAACCAATGTTATGTCTTCCTCTAACGAGAGCTCTAGTTCGTAGAACACTGATTCGGAGACTGAAAATGTTCCTCCGCGCATTTCATCAGCCTAACCATCCCGTAAACGAGTAAAAAGCTCAAAAAATGGACTCACCTGATTCATGACAGCTGCAGATCCTGTACGGAAATTTGGAAACCCAGATTTTTACGAAATTCAAGCTGTACTTGAATTTTGGAAAGCCAATGGGCTGAACTTGCCCCATATATACGACATCACGGTGACGTAGTGCTTCTTGATGCCTTCGTCATGTCAAAACTCTCTTTTGGAGCATTTTCGTTAACCAATTCGACTTCCGAGTTCTTGAACATCATTCTTAGTTTGTCGCTGTTCTAAGTGTCGTGCAGTTTTTTGATGATAATATAGTTTATTATTATTATTACAACAAGTTTCTGGCTTCAGAGCGACGCTCACTGGAAGAAAAGACCCTAAAAAAACTGATATTTATTTACTTTAACGCCGCAAAATAAATAAAATTTTCATTTGAATTTAAATTTTTACCGCGAACTTTGGAAAAATCTGCGATTTTTAGGGCAATTTCTGACTATTGGACACCGCAACTCGCAAATTTTCAATTTTTTACCTTGCATTTTTGTAAGGCCTGGTTCCATGTTAGAAATTAAAACATCAAAGGTTAAACCTTAAGTGACCTTTGTAGTTATTGTGAACCTGATATCCAAAAAAGTTTTGAGAAAGCTTCAAATTATTAGCATATTAGCAATTTCAATATCCAAAAATTACGAATTGAATAATTCGCCCTTATTATAAAACAAATATGTACAAGATCACATTAAATAAAATTATGAATCTTGATAAATTCTTTGCAGATTATGTAACAACGAAAATGAGATATTTCACTGTACAGCCAAAATACCGCAAAAAACCAGCAGACGACTATTTTTTCACTTACTTAGTATATCGAACTTTGAAACAGCAATTTAATATTGTATAGAAAGCATAGTCCTACCCCAAGATTAAAATTATAGCTGTGACAAACACAGAATTTTACACACGTAAATATCTTGGGTGAATGAGTGTCTATTAAACGTAATACTTTTAGATTTTGGTGTTTTTTGTTTAGTTTCCTTGTTTTGTCCGTATGTTCATTTATTGTTTAGTTTTGTCTATTTCCCCGCTATCTCTTCATGTGTTTTCACCTTTTTTGTTTTTCCTTTGTAAATATTTAACTGCGTTTTTAGTAACTTGCTAGCAGCTTCCTTTTTGTTTTTCGTTTGTAGAATACTCTTTGTTAACTTTACATTAATATATACTGAAGTATAGTCTGTGAATGGTGACGGGAATGAGGCATTGTAGTGTTTTTCGGTACGTAATGACAAAAGAACTTGCAAAAACTTATATTCTGAATACCAGTTATGTACAGAAAAAGGTGGGTTGGCGCAGAGTCCTGTTGGAAAACATCGTTTGGCAACTTGATCCATCCATGGCCTGACCACTGACGTCAGAACACAGATGCATTGAGTCGGAATCGTGTTTTTGAGGTTTTCTCTCGATTGTTTCTAGGCTGTNATGAAACTTTAATATACCGAAAAATAGATGAATGATACATACTTTAAGGTGTCAATTTTGAATGTGGTCTAAAGATCGTAATCATGCCAAAAGAATTCATTCAAAACTTAGTTTTTAAAAATCAGCGTGTTGAAGTGAAAAAATGCTTAATATCGCAAAGAAAAACTTTTATAACAATACTAAAAAAAATCTCCGATGGAAAGAACAAAATCGCTCCAAGTCAACAATAAAACAAAATGAGGGTTAAATAGTTACTACTACTACAGAATAAAAAAGAATATATTACAATGAACAAATTATATTAATAACTACTACACAAATTCCAGATGGGCTGCCAGATGATCGTTGGCAGTTGGAGGCAGCTAACAATTAGACAAACAACAAGCTCTCAATTCAGCGTCCTTCGCAAGTAATCTTGATTGGGTGTGACGTAATGACTGATGTTGAACAGTCGAGACTGATTACATTTGATATAATCTAGTACTGTGTTTAAATGTGGCATTAGGTTTTTAATATGATCGCCAGAGAGAGTAGTTTGACTCAAAACTAAATCCAAGCGGACAAAGAAGCGGAGGAGGTGTTCTGCTCCATAGATATCACACATGGAGCGATCAGTGTGCTTCTCGAGCAGATCTGAATACTGTGGTCTTTCGAATTTGTAAAGCAGCTTTACACCTAACATTGCACTGAAAAAGTCTTTGATACCATAGACAACCTAAATTTACATTGACATTAATAGTACTAAGTAAATATAAAACTTAGATAATCAACTGTCTTATTTCAACTAAGAGATTTATAATGATGCATGTTATGGCATAAACCTCCATTGGTATGTGTATTTTACCACATTAAATATTCAAATACATACAAACAATTGAACTAACAGCAACGACAACAAGAATGTTTAACTCAAATTTAAGAAGGATTGGCAAAAAATATACACAAAAAAACTTTTTAAACCTTTAAGAGAATGTTTTTTGTTATTCGACAGAACCAGTTCATGGTACTAANGCATTGAGTCGGAATCGTGTTTTTGAGGTTTTCTCTCGATTGTTTCTAGGCTGTTGTCTGGCGCAGCTTCATAATCATTTCGGATTTGTAGATAAAAGACTTCGAATTTCCAAAAAATGAAAAAACGCCTACTATGGTTTTTCGAAGCAAATGTGCCTTCCCAATCAGTTGCACGTCATTCTACATCTCGAGACACAATGGAAATTTTGTTTATTTGCACCAAATGGTTTTAGATGCGCTTTATGTAATAGAACACTCGGCATAAATAAAAGTAGCATCAATGGCTAAAATGGCATTACTTGACGACATATTCCTCGTACTGTTGTGGAAGCATGCAGATGTTCCCTAACAACCAATTTGTTAGTCCAGATTTATCTGGAAGACCCTGCACTTTCCTTCACAGCAGTATTAACTATGTGTTATATTCTTCAGAGATGGACATGGACATGCGCTTAACAACCAATTATTTTGAAAAGCTCAGCAAATCATTTGAAGCAAATTTACAAAGATGAAACTTTAATAAACTGAAAAATGGATACTTTCAAGGTGTCAATTTTGAATGGGGTCTACAGATCGTAATCCTGCCAAAGGCATTTAAAACTTAGTTTTTAAAAAATCAAAGTGTTAAAGTGAAAAAAAATTGCTTAATATTAAAAGTTGAAGCTTAATATGGCAAAGAAAAAAATCTGCAATGCAAAGAACAAAATCGCTCCCAGTTAACAATAAAACAAAATGAGGGTTAAATAGTTACTACTACTACAGAATAAAAAAGAATATATTACAATGAACAAATTATATTAATAACTACTACACAAATTCCAGATGGGCTGCCAGATGATCGTTGGCAGTTGGAGGCAGCTAACAATTAGACAAACAACAAGCTCTCAATTCAGCGTCCTTCGCAAGTAATCTTGATTGGGTGTGACGTAATGACTGATGTTGAACAGTCGAGACTGATTACATTTAATATAATCTAGTACTGTGTTTAAATGTGGCATTAGGTTTTTAATATGATCGCCAGAGAGAGTAGTTTGACTCAAAACTAAATCCAAGCGGACAAAGAAGCGGAGGAGGTGTTCTGCTCCATAGATATCACACATGGAGCGATCAGTGTGCTTCTCGAGCAGATCTGAATACTGTGGTCTTTCGAATTTGTAAAGCAGCTTTACACCTAACATTGCACTGAAAAAGTCTTTGATACCATAGACAACCTAAATTTACATTGACATTAATAGTACTAAGTAAATATAAAACTTAGATAATCAACTGTCTTATTTCAACTAAGAGATTTATAATGATGCATGTTATGGCATAAACCTCCATTGGTATGTGTATTTTACCACATTAAATATTCAAATACATACAAACAATTGAACTAACAGCAACGACAACAAGAATGTTTAACTCAAATTTAAGAAGGATTGGCAAAAAATATACACAAAAAAACTTTTTAAACCTTTAAGAGAATGTTTTTTGTTATTCGACAGAACCAGTTCATGGTACTAAAATTTTGCTGAAAACACATAATAACAAAGATTCAACCATGATAAATTTATTAAAATTAATTCTTTTTGCGTCATAACACTCGTTTTATTACTTTTTTTGGTAGCAAAGTAGGTTATGAAATTAAGAATGAAAAAATTGCAAATAGTATTTCTCAAACATTCGTTAAAATCCTTAAGCGGATTTAAAAAAACATTCCAAATAACATATGCTTAAAACGCAGCTTTAACAAGTAAATATTTGTTTCCAAAACTGTTCATAAATTGATTAAATTGATTTTTCCAAAGGCTGAAACTGCAGACCATCTCACATAGATTGTTTGATCGCGCACGACTAAGAGTAATAACGATTTTCATGGGTGGAAATATTGTTGAATTACGGAAATCAAAGTATTAGGTTGGGAAACAAGTAATAGTCGTTTCTTTAATCTAAAGTTTTGAAAATGCAATGAATGCATCTAATGGACTATGTAATTGTGTGTTTCCCTTGACTCTTTTCAATAATTTAATATTTTACTTTACTTCACGAAAAAGACATTAACGAAGAGTATCACAGACATTGTAAAAAAATTAGGTAAATATCTCAGCTCTGGTTTAATTGAATTGCTAATAACAAAAAAATTCCTATTTAAATTGTGATCAAAAAGTATTTAAAATGGCGTTAGCAACTGAAACGAAAAATGCAACTAACTTTAATTATATGATTTTCTAAAAAATACAGATTCAAAAATGAGAAAGTTTTTAATTTGTTGGCAATACCCTAAATTAACACAATCCATGTTTTTATTCCGCTAACTCTTCAATTTCTATAAAAGACCTTCGAAGTTGTATGTAATTTATCATTGTTGTAAATTTCAATAACATTATATAACTGTATTATCAATTACCCTGGGTTTTTCTACAATATATTTCATTCAAAAATTTAAAACGCATTTTAATTTTGCTTACTGTTTTAGATTTTATTCAACAAAAATGTCACTATTGAGGATCAGAAAAGAATGCGTTTTGAGGTGTAGCAAGTGATATGTCGATGCCTCATCAATGGCCAAGTGAGGATGATGAGTCTGATAACACATTTTCATATGTAGCAATATCATGGTAGAAGACTATCTTTTAACATTTTGAATTGTGTTCCTAGGCTCACGTCTTCGTAATGCGAAAACTGAGTTTAATTTTTTTTTAGATATCGATATCGTATTTTCCTGGATATGGCTGATGTGAGCTGCTTCTGGAATAGTCCAACTGGTTCATGCGATGAAGTCAAAGAAATTCACCGGGTTGAATTATATTGACATTGGATATGATTTAACACAGGAACAAGCAAGGTATGAAAAGTGCAAGACATTACAACAGAGTGTAAAGATGGTTAAGTTTAATAAATGCTACGATTAAGATACAAAAATGTTTTCTTAGATGCTAAATTGTATTATAGAATTGCAGTAATATACTTTAGAGCAATGCAACAGGATCGGAAGAATCAAAAGTGGACGAAATGTTATGTGTAAAAACGAAAATCTAACAAGAAAACCAAGCTGATTTATAACGAATGGCATTCTTGGGTGTGCACAAATCACTAAAAACAATACTACTGTGCTATGTAATAGCCCGCAATAAATAATTATTATAACCTAACATCTTTTCTTGTATTTTTATAGGGGCCTATACATACATGTAACTGTCGAAATTCAAATTTGATAAACACCGCAAATGCACTTCTGAATGTATTTGAATTATAGAGCATGGTTCAATATTTCTTTATTTAAAGTGTAAATCAGTGAAAATCTGACACAGATTTTGCTTAGTAATCACTACCTAGCATATGATTTGATTTTAGGTTATCTCTAGTAAAAAAATCAGTTATATTATACGGAGGAAACTATGATTTCACTTCAGATGCGTCTATGCAAGCGCCATTTTAGAATTACACCGAATTGCAATTCCTTGAAATCGGGAAGAATGTAATATATTCGTTTGATGTGAGAATCAGAAAAGTCTCATCTATGCATAATTTATATAACTCAGGAACTAAATCTGGCCAGAATTTTGTCAGCATTCCCGCTAAATTTCACTTTTACAGAATAGTATTTTCTTGGTTACCAAAAACATTAATTGGATCTCGCATATTTAGTGGAAGCAGCGATCATTTCTGATTTACTAACGTCGGAATTTTTAGATATAAAACAATAATTGTTAAACAATACATTTTATAACACACCAAACAACAAAACTAAAAAATATACAATTACAAATGTCTACAGGAATTGCATGCAAACTGTTTCATTTTCAAAAAGTGAAAACGTAACAAAAAACTATTGAAACTAAGTTAAACGAGACGTTTTTATCTCCAGTTAATAACTAATTTAAACGCTTATTAACTAGGTGTTAAAACGGAGAGGAAATTAGTGATATTTCACATACTAACAAAATTGCCTAGCAACAATCTCAATGCGCAAGCGAAAATTTACTTAAGTGAAGCTCTAATGCTACTTAATTTACGGCGTAACAAGCATTGCGATACTTCTTACTATATCGAACTTTGAATTAACATTCAAAATTAAAAAGGATTGAATTGTGAAGCAAAATTACCCGCCCATTCTCAACTTAATTAACTTAACATTAAATATGCATACATCGCGTCAAAAATGCAATAATGCATCACATACAAAACAAGAGAATGGCAGGGATAATTAATAAAAAGTGACATCAGGTACCTGATAACCCCGACCCCATTTCGTGTTTCGGATCGGGTGCGGGTATCAAATTGCAGAGTCGGGTCGGGTACAAAGATTAGATTTTATTCTCAAAAATCCTGTTTTGAGAAAGAGCCAAAACGTTAAGCAATACCAATGAATTGCTGTTTTCCCTATCAGAAAATGTTTGATGTTAATGATCCTTTGATTGGACCGAGATCCCAATCAAAGTCAACGTTTTGGGTCCGGTATTAGGTTCTCGCGCAGGTCGTATTCGGGTAGTACATAGCCTGATCGGGTCCATGTTTACCTAATATCACTCTCTAATACTTAAGGACAACATATGCTTGGTTTTCACAAGATTTCCAAGTTTAGTAAAAAAAATGACATTAGTTAAGCGTAATATAAAATCCAAGTAGAATTAATGTGATTTTGAAAAATTAAATGAAACACCAAGATTTTTTGTATTTAATAATATTATTTCAGGGTAGTGAATTTATTACACAATGAACTTCACATCAAGAGTTTTGGAAAAGAATAGGAATGTGCAACCAAACTTTGAGACAGGCACATATTTCAAATAAAGTTTATTTAAAACTATGCTGTGTATATTACAAATACTAGTTTTGGACGAGCTCACCTGTATCAGAAGATCGTCCTTGTCTTTATCCAAACCATGGACATATTCATCCAGAATGGTGTTGACAGTGAGCGATGCTGGTAGATCGACCAGTTGCTTTTGCCTAGTGATTAAGTCCCAATCATCAATGAGAACCGGTCGCAGGTCTTCTGGAATCTCAATTCGCAATTCTGTGGGGATGATGAGGGACTTAGCATAGGGGGTTGATTCATTATTGATATTGGAGTCAGGACCAGCTAAATCACACTCACTTAGTAAAAATTTATGCCTAAAAAAAACAAAAAACAGTGACAACAACATAGCCAGTAAATGTCTTTAAATACAAATATTGTATTTAAATAAAATATAATATTATTATATAAGAAAAACGGGAACGTGTCTGCATCATTTTCGCGTTGAAAATATCATTTCAAAAAAAAATTCCCAAGACATCCTATGAAATAATAACATTCTCTGATTCTACTACACAGTTCACAACTTCACAAAAACATAAAAATTAGTAATAAGATTGACAGCTTACTTCGGATTTTTATGCATTTAACAATTTAGACAATTTTAGAATTGAACAATGCGTACATAGATGCAAAAGTACGTCCATATTTGCAGTTCATTAAGACACCATTCTTTTAATTTTATCTGTAGGGATGCAAAAAGATCCTAGGGGCCATTAGTTTTGAATTTTTGAAACACAAATGAAGGGGATTCGAGGAAATAAAATATTTCCATATCATTTTATTAATGAGTTCTACCGTAACTACTGAATTTATGTGGGTCCTGCCAATCTCAAAGCATTCTCAAATTATTTAACACAAACAATTGTACCAAAAACTTGAAGACCAAATTTGGGGAACACATAAGAAAAAAATTACTATCAGGCTTCCTTTTTTTCTTTGCAGGGACTGAAATTGCTGATTCAACGGGTGCCACAACATCTTTCTCTGCGGAACGCTTTTCTCCACGAGCCTTCTCAACCTTCTTAGGAGGCGCAGCAGGCTAAATGTTAGGCGAATTAAACAAATAGAATTGCTCCCTACAAACAAAATCCAGAAAGTTCTATCTTTATATTTTAAAAACAAGAAGCAAATAACCAAACCCTACAAATAGATTACAAATACCAATTCTTAGAAAAATGTTGTCTATTTAAAAATTACAAAAATGCAAGCCAAGACATTGTACATATGAATTCTAAAGTTGGGTCAAAATACATGGAAGTAATCGTCATGACAAAGATAAAAATATACTATATTTATATAAAATATATATTTATGATTCAGAAAAACAATTCTTTCAACTGATATTTTAGCTTGATAAACATACTTCTTTTTTTATTTTATCATCCTTCAACTTAGCTTCTTTAGTTTTATTTGTTTTAGCTTCTGCTTCTGTTGATACCAATTCATTTGATTCGGAAGACTCTTCAACAAAGGTATCCTTGGAACGTCGAAGTTTTGATTTCTTGGCATCCTAAATGCTAAATTTAAAGTATAATGTAAATTGAGGTCTAAGACTGGGTTGCTACACTTAATAAATGATGAATTATGAAACGGCCAAAATATAGATTGGAAATTATTTCCTATGCAGTCATGCAAATGTTGCACTGGAAAATAGTGTCAACAATTCAATTAGTATTTAAAATAATTCGCTACACGTGTCAGTTCTTACTAACCTTACGCTCAAATGTTGTGAAAAACGTTTATATATTTTATGAAAACATACATTGGCGAAAATATAATCCAAAACCAGCACTATATATGAGCTTGAGAAATTTCTAATATCAGCCTGTGAAGCGAATTTGAAATATAGATAACTCATTTCATAGAAAAAGTATAACTAAACTCATCGATTTCAATTGAAATGTAAACGTGTTCTTAGTGTGTTATAGATGTGTGTTAGTGATTTCGGGACATAGTCTTAATGAAATATTACAGCTAAACTCAAAATATCGTGTTTAGAGTAATTTGTCAACAAAACGAAGAACGAAAATTATCTTAGCATTAAAACAAGGAACGAATGTTGGATGAATTTTGCAAAAATTAGTATTAATTTTAATAACTTTTTCAGTCGCTGTTCTTTTTCAAAATTCATCGAAGAATCGGTATAAGCAGAGCCCACTCAGTTAAGAAATACTATACCACATCAGTTTTTTCTTCTTTTACTGTGACTATGCGCTCTTCACTTTTAGATTTCTTGGTGGATTCAGGGGCCACGACTTCATTATCCGCAGCAGACTTAGACTCCTCGGTGGTCTTCGATTTGACAGATTCGGATTTTACAGGCTTCTTAGATTTACCTTTTTTAACTTGTTCCTAAATTANCGCATTTTAATTTTGCTTACTGTTTTAGATTTTATTCAACAAAAATGTCACTATTGAGGATCAGAAAAGAATGCGTTTTGAGGTGTAGCAAGTGATATGTCGATGCCTCATCAATGGCCAAGTGAGGATGATGAGTCTGATAACACATTTTCATATGTAGCAATATCATGGTAGAAGACTATCTTTTAACATTTTGAATTGTGTTCCTGGGCTCACGTCTTCGTAAAAATGCGAAAACTGAGTTTAAATTTTTTTAGATATCGATATCGTATTTTCCTGGATATGGCTGATGTGAGCTGCTTCTGGAATAGTCCAACTGGTTCATGCGATGAAGTCAAAGAAATTCACCGGGTTGAATTATATTGACATTGGATATGATTTAACACAGGAACGAGCAAGGTATGAAAAGTGCAAGACATTACAANTGCGCTCTTCACTTTTAGATTTCTTGGTGGATTCAGGGGCCACGACTTCATTATCCGCAGCAGACCTAGACTCCTCGGTGGTCTTCGATTTGACAGATTCGGATTTTACAGGCTTCTTAGATTTACCTTTTTTAACTTGTTCCTAAATTACAATCTTCGTAGATAGTCGTTAAATTAGCATCAATTTCTTCAATAGCAAAGTACGATAAATGTTGAATATTATTACAACTATGTTATCAATTCAGCCTAACAGTAAATTGAAGTATGACTGCATAGCCAACATTCCATTCATTAACTCAATTGAAAAATAATTAAGGAACATACTATAAATATATAATATTAATCTCTTATGATTTTTCATTATAAATGCAATTTCTATGGTTGAAATGAAATCCTATACTAAACTGAAAACAGCGAGCATTCCATGTTTGAAAATCTCTTGTTTATCAACATAAAGACAGAGGTCGGGCACAGCCGCGATGCTGAACATAAATTATATACTATGGCATACAATGACTAACATTTGAAAAGCTCTTGCAATAATAAAAGAGGCTCGATTTAACATTTATTGTGTCATAGAAGACATATGGATACATTTGGATATTTAATAAAGGTAGATCACAATGTTTGAATTAGAGGAGATAAACCAACTCATTAAAGCTTCTTGACAATTGTTAACCAATCGCAAGGCCATGTTGATTCTGACATTAATATTGATTCATCTGTTTTCCATTCACATTCTAAGAAGAACTGGAAACTGACAAGATAGAAAACAAACTGTCAAGTTTAGCGATTTGTAATTGAAGATTAAATGACAAATACCTCAACTTTGACAAAGAAATTCTTTGATATGGACGAATTTCTTGGGTTTGGCATAGGTCCTAAAGCTCGAAGCTAAACCTATGCGATAAAATTCAGCTCAACTAGATGAATGCGGAGCTCAGAAAATTTTAATAGTCAACGCAGCGAAACAAAAAGCGCATAGTGATCTTAATTCAGCTACTTATGCATTGAATATAATAATAATAATAATAATAATCAATGACTTTATTTAGCCGCTGAAGGCATACACAACAAGAAAATAAAAACAAGTCAAGTTTTACGGCAGCGAGGACAGTCACAGGAGATGAAATAGGAGCAAATGGAAGAGTAGGCGAAGTCGGAGAAGGGCTCAGCAAAGAGGAAAGCCATCAAAGATTTCTTGAAGCTCGGTGGTGGGGAAAAGAAATCAATCGCTGTTGGAGGGTTGCGAGTCAAGATGTAATTAGCAGCAGTACAAGCACGATTGAAAAACGAGTGAAGGGTGCGATGTTTCTTTGTACGACGAATGGAGAAGGTGACAACATCATCAGAGCGAGTGCAGCAGGAATTGGAGAACTTAATGAAATCAAAAGGATCAAGATCCAATTTGCGAGTCAGTAGTCGATTGAACAGAAGGAGATCACAGGCATGGAAGTAGAGTGACAGCGGGAGAGTGGAGAATTTCAGCAGAGCGTCTTTATAGTCCAAAGAGGAAATCCATTTGAAAGCGCGTTTCTGGAAACGTTCCATGGAGTGGAACAAAGCACGAGAAGGCCACCAACAAGGAGACGCGTAGAGAAGAATGGCGCGAGGAATGGACTTGAAC